>BSBM01000322.1:12550000-12894101 GCA_027924585.1 Larix kaempferi | reverse complement strand
CAGACTGCGACACACTTCCATACATAGTAGCAGCCTCAAGGAGGCTGAAAAGGAGCACAAAAAACCTCTATAAAGTTTAAACAAGCTCGACATGCTGCAACAGGGTATGAACAAGAACCACAACATCCCTAGCAAAGTCATTTAGGCACCAACAACAACACACTCACATAAAAGACCTAAGAACAGTCAGCAACCACAGATCGAGTCAAGGCATCCCAAGGAAGAGTCATGGTTTAGTCTAGTAGACTCAGCAAAGGTCACAACCCAACTTAACATCCCCAAAAAGGTCACGACTTAGTCCAAAAAGCTCACAGAGGTCACAACTCTGTCCAAACAGCCACAGAGGTCATGGTTCTGTCCAAGCAACCCAAAGAGATCATGGTTCTATCCTAGCATAGGTCACGGATCAGTCCAAGGCATCCCACAAGGTCACGTCTCAATCCAAGGCATCCCACAAGGTCACAGATCAATACTAGCAACATCAAAGGTCATGGTAGGCACCAAAAACAATGTTACACTCACAGAAAAGACCTCAGAACAGTCAACAGACCACATATCGAGTCAAGGCAGCCCAAGGAACAGTCATGGTTCAGTCTAGCAGACTCATCAAAGGTCACAACCCAACTTAGCAGCCCAAAAAGGTCATAGCTTAGTTCCAAACAACTAGCATAAGGACCAACAAGGTTCAACTCAAGATCAAAGGTCAACAAGAGTGGTCATAACAAAGTGGGAAGACAACCCTTTCACCCACAAGACCAAGGGTGTACCATCAAGGTACAAAAATAATCCTTTTACCCACAAGACCAAGGTGTACAATCAAGGTGGGGAAACAACCCTTTTACCCACAAGACCAAGGGTCAAACTTTTATCTTCTCTCTTAAGGTATATAGTCCATAGTTGTTCTATACTATAACAATAAGTTTTATCATCACGTATAAGGAAGGTCCAAACTATGAAACACTTCGAGTGATTGCAATACAACATATATAACATAATTTTCATTTCTTTCAACTTAACACTCCCAAAGTCCCTCTGTTAAAGTTGAAGCATCCAAGGAAAATAAATAACAGAAGTATTAATAAATTAATGAACAAGTTAAACTAGCATACATAAAGGAGAAAACAATGTGGGTAACATATATAACATAATTTTCATTTCTTTCAACTTAACACTCCCAAAGGTCCCTATGTTAAAGTTGAAGCATCCAAGGACAATAAATAACAACAGTAGTAATAAATTAATGAACAAGTTAAACTAGCATACGTAAAGGATAAAAAAATGTGGTTTAGACCTTCCTTTATATACTTAGCTATATATTATGATCAGACTTTGTCTCTTAGGAGACAAGTCACTAGAGAAACAATGAACATACTTGAGAGAGAAAGAGATAGGTAGTTGTAGGGCGGAGTTGGACAAATATAGACCGCAAGGTATTAATCAAAACCATCTAGAAATGAGGATGAACTTTCAATCCCATTGCTGCAATAAATGACAGTCTTTTAGGACAGTCATACATCAAGCAATAGAATTGTCAGGACCCGAAATTTCTGAAAAATTTAAAATTTTTATTATAACAATAAATGTTAATTAATTTCATTCCTGGTCTTGTTTAAATTCAGTAACTAAACATGATCTTGTTTTAAAAGGTTCTGTTTTAATACAAATGTGATTTTTCTGATTTTAAATGTTGACTGTGTTCTTTCAATCTTCAAAGGGAGAGCTAGCCATAGCTGACTGGCTTACTTAGCTTACGAGCTAATGCATAATTTGTCTTTTGTTCGCAGGGCACACCGGTTAAGTATGGGTCACTGAAATTTAATCTTTGTAAGCATCAAACTCCTTTCCTTGCACTGTAAAAACTCAAAGAAGATCTATTTACTATTGCTGGTTGTCGTGTAAGACAGTAAAGTTCTTTTCATGAAATTTACGCTTGAAATAAGATTGCTAGTCTGCCTCAACATGATATTTCTTATCCTGGATAGTATCATCAGGTTTTGCGATGAATTACAATGTTTCCGTCATATCCGTTGCGTTATGAACATGACTCTATGTTAATGCTGTAAACTATCACTGGAACAATTGTTTGTATTATGTTAATCGCATGCATAACGTGACGTTAGCATAATGTAACCTACTGTCAACTATTAGCTGTAATTACTGGTTATTAGTATGAGTTGGAAAAGTGACGCCTCTAGCGATGTTCCATTATAGTCATCTATATTTCAAAATCCAATGTCTACTATTGTTTAACTTATGTCATCGCACTGTACCTTGTTTTAAACTACGTTCATGGTATGGACCTGTAGATGAGTTTATATTTAAACATCATAATAATAGAGATTGTTATTCTCATTGTTGATTGTTTAACAATAGTATCGGGGTGATAATGATAATAGGACTTATATAACCATGGTGTATCCATCATATGGTCATGGTAATATTGCAATGTTTTAAAAGATGTGGAGTTCTCATTAGAAAATTGACTACATCATTGTTTAAATGATTGTAGGTAATTATAATATGCCCTAGACATTATCGATGGCTTGGTTTCGATTTATATACAATTCAATGATTGTGTATCAATCATAGTGTTTTTCCATGCGTTGAACAAGAGTTATATACATGCAAATGATTTGAAATTGATAAACAATTAATCGAGCTGCAACTGAACTATAGCAATTCGACCCATGTGGAGTTGATATATTTAATGGCTACGTGGTTGACTCTCCTCCTTGCGTTGGATGATATATAAGTTAGTAATGAAACCCTACCTGTTCATTATTTGTGCCTTCGGGCTCGGGTTATAAGGGAGAAACCCTCCATGTCTGAACTCGTCAGTTTGGCACTGTAACATGCTATTTGCTCAGATTCTGGTCACGTTGTTTCATTCTTCTGGTAGGAATAGAAGTCTTGGGCTCGGAATTGGCGTCTGCTACTGTTTCAATTGTATCTTGGTCTCGTTGTCATCGCCAATTTGAGTCACCTGCTACTTACAGCCTTCCACAGTCGCTGGTGTGAGTTTGAGGCAGGGTTTCTTTGTTGTTTTTATCCATGAGGTGACTGTGTATTGGGTTTTGAAGTGTGCTCCCCGACTGGTCCATTTCCAGCTTAAGGGTTTTGTATAACATGTTGCCTGACGCGGCTGTCAATAGAGAAGTACTGGAAGTTTCCCTTGCTCATCCAACTGACGAATGTAATGGGGTTTCGCTACCAGCTCAGCTTGTGGCTACCAGGTTGTCCACGGGTTGCTTCCTCCGTTGGCTCAGGTAAGATAATATCAATGTTTTCACAGTTTTCAGTTTTGCAAATGATTGTTTAGATTTATATTAGTATTAACAACTCTCGGCACTCGATAATGTGCAGGTAATGCTGTTCCTGAAGGTGCACAGGGCTTCATCTCCAGCGCTGGCTCCTCCGGGTAAGCCTGGTTATCCACGACTGTCTCTCCCTTTGTTGGTTTTGTTTATACTAGGGTTATGTCTGGAAGGGACCTCCTGTGTAATGGGGTTGTGATCGTTTTGGGTGTTATGGATACTGTCGCGTGTATGAAACTGTTTGCTTATGGTTGATAGGATTGTTACCTCGGCATGTCTACAAAGAACAAACTACGGCTCAGTCTGCTATGAGACCCCGGAGTTGTTATTGTTATTGTATTTTCAATAGGCAGGGTTTTATCCACGCTGTATAAGCTAATAGATACCGTAACTTTGTTGAGCCTGTCATGTGGCCGTGTATCATTCTGTGTTTTGTTAAATGAGTAAAGTGTTTAACATATAAGGATTGCTTTGAATTTTCTCCGATACTTGCAGAGGATGATAACTCGATTGTGGGGATATTAATATATGAGTTTATCTGCGTTTTATGTGGTTTTTGAGTATTAATGATAATAATGGGGTTTGCTATTCCTTACAGTAATAGATGAAAAAGTATTGTTAACCCTAGCGAACTGGGAAATTTTCTTTCTGATTAATAAATACATATGAAAGTGGTTGAGTTCGGTGGTAACTCGAAACGTGTTGTGAAATTTTGGTTTTTGGTTTAAATATTAATCGTAACTGTGGATACAATGTATACCTGGACTATGTATGAGATTTCCTGTAGGTTCAAAACTGTTATAAAAGCATTTCCTTTCTTTTGTTTTCAGTCTGTCGAATTTAATGTGGTCTGGCTACGGCCGTGTTAGGTTTGTACTCTACTCTCAAGGAGAAATATTTATAATGAAATAAATATTATTACAGTAAATAACTACAAGGGTTTATAACAGCCAACAATGGCTAAGCTCGTTGATAGCTTCTCTGCGTGTTAAGATGTTTGACTATTGATAAGATAACCTACATCTGTGATGTGTATTACATGTAATACCAGCTCGATAATGAACATTAATCTATGCTTATAATTTGGTTATAGAAACAATGAAGTCTCTAAGTGGTAAGACTCGGCTTCGAGCCAGTCAATAAGTTTGTCTTGTTTTTAAAACAACTCTGTCAACTCTATTGTGACAACATGGCTATAATATTATAATATTAGGTTTAAAAGACGAAAAACAATTTACTGTTTATGTGTTTGTATTTGACTACGATTTTTATTGAATAAGATTGTATGGAAAGTTTTTAAACAATGAAACATTATTGCAAACACATCTTTTGGATAATCGATAACAGTCAAATATGTTCTGAGTATAGATAAATATAATGATATAAATTTTGTTCTCCTTTAGCTCGATACAGAGAATAACATGTATCTATAGTTGACAGAAATAGGAAGCAGATATAACTAGTAAATTTCTCTAATAGAAATTATTCCTGTACATTTCTCTATTGGAAATTATTTCACAGTAATTCTCAGATTTATCTAGGTGTCTGTTCTTATGATTGTTTTAATAAGTGTATTTTCTGAAATAACTACTGTTTAATATTCTATGTCTATTATTAACTATTATTAGAAATTCTAGACTAAATCACCCTAATATTTGATTACTGTAACAGTAACAATATATTCTGCATAGAATAATTACTCTATTTAAGTGATAATAGGAAAATTACAAGACATATGAGTTCTGCAAATTTCTACCAAAAGACTATACAGAAAGACTGATCTACTGAAAATAAATACAGTTCAAAACACAGTTGAAATAGTCCATTCTACATTTAAATAAATTATACAAACAGTAGGAAGAGTGGCAGAACCTGTATCTATGGTAGACAATAACAGCAATGGGAGGCTGTTCCTCCCTACCAATTCCTGGAGAGTGCCCAGACAGCACTTCTCAGGACCCCCGAGCTTGCTCTGGTCTAACTGGCTGGAACTAGGTACAGCCAACAATTCCCTCAGCCAAAGCAGCTATACTGGAACCAAGTTACTGCAACTTCCTGACTCAAAACACTTCCTTACTGTTTTCCCACTTCCTCAATGGGACTCCTGAATAACATTCACCTGAATGTATTCTCCCTCTAGAACAAATGCTGAACCCCCAGCTCAGTTCATTGAGTAGTATTTAAAAGATTGCCTAGGTCTTAGTTGGGTTAACTGTCATTAATGAGCCACCTGCTCAGATTCCACTTTCTTGGGAATCATGACCCCAAAATATAGGGAAGTTGCCACCTGCAACTCAGGAAGTGTTTGAGGATGCTGCCACTTGTCTTTTGTCCTTCCACCTAATTCCATCCACCAGTTAGACCAGTAACCTCTTTTAACAGCTCTCCCATGCTGTTGTCTCCATAATTTATTTATTAATAATAATTATTCAGAATTTACAATCCATTTCTGGAGACTCTGCTGAGTCATCCATTCCTACTTAGCATTAAATTTAACATAATGTCTCAGGAATATTAATAAAATAATTACATTATTTTAATAAAATTGGGGTATGTGACATACACACCCCCTTAAAATGTAACATCGTCCTCGATGTTACTATTCTTCTTCTTCAGCCACCTGCTGGAATAGATGGGGATATGCTTCCCGCATCTTACTTTCCAGCTCCCAGGTAGCTTCTTCAGGACTAAGGTGCTTCCATTGCACCTTCACTTGTCCAATTATGCGGTTCCGTAGAGTAATTTCCCTCCTCCCGAGGATACAATCCGGTTCCACCAGAACTTCCCCTTCTGGTTCTACCTGTACAATGTTCCAATCAATAACATGAGTAGCATCATGAACATACTTTTTCAAAACAGAGATATGAAAAACATTGTGTACTTTTAGATTTGGTGGTAATGCTAACTGATAAGCAACTTGACCGATTCTAGATAAAATTTCAAATGGACCAT
Organism: Larix kaempferi; assembly: GCA_027924585.1. Lineage (NCBI taxonomy): Eukaryota > Viridiplantae > Streptophyta > Pinopsida > Pinales > Pinaceae > Larix > Larix kaempferi. The sequence goes on along the minus strand of BSBM01000322.1, from coordinate 12,887,835 downwards.
AGTAACGCGGTGCTAATTTTGCACAACTTCCTAATCTTAGGGAGCTCTTCTTTGGCCTTACCTTGATGAACACATGTTCACCTACCTGGAACTCTTTAGGAGTTCTTTTCAAATCTGCTTGACTCTTTTTCCGATCCTGGGCAATCTTCAAGTTCTCCTGCACTTGTTTCACAATCTGTTCCATTTCTTTCAATAAATCAGGTCCTAACACTAATCTATCTACTGGATTACTCCAAGAGATAGGAGTGTTGCATTTTCGTCCATACAAAATCTCAAAAGGACTAAACTTAGCTGATGATTGATAGCTATTATTGTATGCAAATTCGGCTAAGTGTAAATAATCCTCCCACTTACCTGGTTGATCTTTAACATACATCCTTAACAGATCTTCTAATACCTGATTAACTCTTTCAGTTTGTCCGTCCGTCTGAGGATGGAAAGAGGTGCTGAAATTCAAAGTGGTGTTTAATCCTTTGAACAAGGATCTCCAAAAATTTCCTGTGAATTTAGGATCCCTGTCTGATATAATAACTTTTGGAATACCGTGTAACCGAAAAATCTGTTTTAAAAAGATATCTGCTATGTTTGCAGCCTTGTAGGTGGTTTTAACAGGAATAAAGTGTGCTGATTTACTTAATTTGTCTACCACTACCATAATTGAATCATTCTGATGTTGATTTTTGGGTAAACCCGTAATGAAATCCAGGCTGATTATTTCCCATTTCCAGCTAGGAATAGGTAAAGGTTGCAGCAATCCAGCTGGATGTTGGTGTTCTGTTTTTACTTGTTGGCAGTCCAAACACCTAGCTAAATACTCAGCTGTTTCAGATTTCATGTTAGGCCAAAAGTATTCTTTTCTTAACATGGTGACGGTCTTTTGATAGCCTGGATGCCCGGAGTAAGGGGTTTTATGAATTTCGTCTAGAATTAACAGTTTAACTTTAGGTGCATTAGGAATATACAGCCTGTCTTTAAACAATAAAAATCCGTTTTCATTTAAACTATACCCTTTTATCAAGTTTTCTGTGGGTTGTTCTTTGGCTGCAGTTTGTAAATGCTGATAATTTTCGTCTAATTTTATCCCTTCAGCCAGCTGTTCATTTAAGTCAGAGGTGTAAGTGCTGCTAGCTGATATAAAATTTAGCTTTGCATTTCTGCTCAAGGCATCAGCCACCTTATTTTCCTTCCCTTTTATGTGTTGGATTTCAAAATCGTATTCACTTAGGAATGCCAACCACCTGGCTTGTCTTGCATTTAAATTAGGCTGATCTAAAAGGTATTTCAGACCTTTGTTATCCGTTAGTAAAGTGAATTTTCTGCCTATTAGATGGTGTCGCCACATCTTTAAAGCATGAATTACAGCAGCTAATTCTAGGTCATAGGTGGCATAATTCTTTTCATGGATTTTCAGCTTCCTAGATTCGTAAGCAATGACATGTCCCTCTTGAGTCAGCACTCCGCGTAAACCATCATTACAAGCATCGGTGCAAACTATGAAATCTTTGTTTGGGTCCGCTATTCTAAGAATAGGTGCAGTTGTCAATAAGGTCTTAAGCTTCTTGAAGCTTTCTTCACACTTCGCATTCCAATCAAACTTCTTGCCTTTCTTTTGCAAAGAAGTGATTGGGTTGGCTATTTTTGAAAAGCCTTCAATAAACCTCCGGTAGTAACCGGTAATCCCCATGAAAGATCTAACGTCCGTCACATCTTTAGGTACTGGCCATTCTTCAATCGCCCGAATCTTTTCGGGATCCACTGAAATCCCTTCCTTAGTGACTACATGTCCTAAGTACTGGATTTCGTCTTTGAAGAAGTCACACTTACTGAATTTCGCAAAGAGCTGTTGTTCTCTCAGTTCTTGTAAGACTATACATAAGTGTTCTTTATGCTCCTCCTCACTCTTAGAATAGACTAAAATGTCGTCGATGAATACGACAACAAATTTATCTAAGTACTTATGCATTATGTTGTTCATTAAGCACATAAAAACAGCTGGGGCATTAGTAAGCCCAAATGGCATTACGACAAATTCGTAATGTCCGTATCTTGTTCTAAAAGCTATTTTGAAAATATCTTCCTCTTTAATTCTTACCTGATGATAACCCGATCTCAGATCGATCTTAGAGAATACCGTAGCTCCACGTAGCTGATCAAACAGATCATCTATACGAGGTAACGGATACCTGTTTTTAATCGTCATCTTGTTTAGTTGACGATAATCTATGCAAAGTCGCATAGTTCCGTCCTTCTTTTTAACGAAAATCACTGGTGCTCCCCAAGGGGATACACTGGGTCGAATATAATTCTTGTCTATTAACTCCTTTAACTGAGTTTTCAACTCGTTAAGCTCCAAGATATTCATGCGATACGGGGCTTTTGAACTGGGAACAGCACCTGGTACTAGCTCAATTGTAAAGTCTAGCTCCCACTTGGGAGGTAATTCTGGGATTTCTTCAGGAAAAACGTCAATAAATTCATTGACTACAGGGATGTTCTCTACTGTTTTCTGGTTGCTTTCAGACTTATCTGTCTCATCTGTAATAGTTACAGCATAGGTCTTGCACCCTTTTCTGACTGCCCTTTTAAGTTGTAAGGCAGAAATTTGCCTAACTACTGTTTTCCTAGGGATACCCCTGACAGTTACAGGCTGTCCACTACTGTTCACACATCTAAAAGTTTTGTCAAAACAGTTTAAAACGACCCTATGTTGTTCCAACCAGTCCATTCCGATAAGTATGTCATAAGAGCCAAGTGGTAAGATGTTTAGTTTAACTGTAGTTCTAAAATCATTCATGTTTAAGATACATTCTTTTACATAACAGTTTACTTTCCTTCTTGCCCCAGTAGCTAATTGTACGGACCAAGAATTATCAAATCTTTCAACAGTCAATTTACATTTTTCTACCAGCTGAGGTGAAATATAACTAAGACTAGCACCTGGGTCTATTAAAATAGTAACAGGGGTTTTGTTAATCATACCTCCTACTTCCACCATGGAAGTTTGATAGTCAGCCTGGCGGTTTTCCAACGCTGCATTGATTCGGGGCATAGTTCCTGCAAAATCTCCAACTGTCATTTCATCTTGAACAGTATGAATATTGCTGATTTGTTTCTTTCTGTTTGGGCAGACTGAAGCATAATGTGGCCCATTACACTCCCAGCACTTGACAGGTTCTTTTCGCTCGAAATTTTTGGTGTAGTTTCCATGGTTATTAGGAGCCTCCTTGCTGCTTTTGTAATTGTTCGAATGGCTGCCAGCTCCATTTTTGTTTCCCTGGAAACTTTTACTATTAAAGTGATTTCCGTTTTTGCCATTCTTGAAATTTTTATGGGGGACAAACTCCTTTTTCTTGTACTCGATCAGATTATTGTTCTTTTTGGCCTTCCAGCTGGCTATTCCCTCTTTCTTTTTATTCTGTTCATAACAGAAATTAGCTTTGCGCATAGCTTTTTTTAGTGTTTTGGGGTTATCATATTCAATTCTGTCCTTGATATGATAGGGCAGACAACTAAGAAACCGCTGTATTTTTGGTTTATCTTCGACAAAATACGGTACATACCGCAACAGACTTAAGAATTTACTGTTTAAGTCCTTCATCGTCATAGATCCGAGCTTTAGTTCATAAAATTCCTTGGCCCTTTCCTCATAATACTGTTCAGACAGAAATTTCTTCTTGAAGTATCTTTTAAAAGTACTCCAATTAACTTCTCTCTCTTTAATCCCCTTGACCCTTTTCAGATCTTGCCACCATATGTCCGCCTTTCCCGAGAGGTTGTAGATGGCCATTCGTGCCTTCAGCTGATTTGAGTAGTTATAGATCTGAAAATATTTTCTCATCCCGGATAACCAAGACTCCGCCTCTTCTCCAGTTTCAGATTCTCCATTGAAAGTTGGGGGTTTTATCTTCTTAAACTCCCCGGAAATCTCTTCATAAGGCCTGTACTTTTTCCTTCGGTTGTGCAGCTCAGCTTCACTGCTGTCACTGCTAGTGTGATAACTGGGTTGTCCCTTTCTTTCTTCAGATGAGGAACTGCTGTCGGACTTAGCCGGTTTTGTCCTTTTTGACCCTCTTTGATGACTAACTTCTTCTGAGTCAGCTCGTTTGCTCCTTCCTTCTGTCTGAAATTTTTCTATCAATAGCTGATTTAACTGCTCCTGAGTCTTTAGAATCCTTTCATTATCCTTCTTGACTGTTTCCATCTCTGTCTTTAATCCTCTTATGGTCTGCATCAGCTCAGTGGTGTGAGCAATTACTTCTTCTGTCTCAGGTTCTCTTGACATCTGTCTTGTCACAGTGTTTGGAGATTCCTCCTCAGCGTATTCTCCCAGTTTTTCCATACCTGTCTGAAAAATTCAGAAAAAGGAAATTTTCTGTTCTGTTCATGAAACCAAAATATAAGTTAGTACTTTATATAATTAAAATTTTTCTTTTATGGTCACTGTTTTGCGGAAGTTAGTGGAGTCACATCCAAGCCTAGTGTCTGAACCATGCTCTGATACCACATGTCAGGACCCGAAATTTCTGAAAAATTTAAAATTTTTATTATAACAATAAATGTTAATTAATTTCATTCCTGGTCCTGTTTAAATTCAGTAACTAAACATGATCTTGTTTTAAAAGGTTCTGTTTTAATACAAATGTGATTTTTCTGATTTTAAATGTTGACTGTGTTCTTTCAATCTTCAAAGGGAGAGCTAGCCATAGCTGACTGGCTTACTTAGCTTACGAGCTAATGCATAATTTGTCTTTTGTTCGCAGGCACACCGGTTTAGTATGGGTCACTGAAATTTAATCTTTGTAAGCATCAAACTCCTTTCCTTGCACTGTAAAAACTCAAAGAAGATCTATTTACTATTGCTGGTTGTCGTGTAAGACAGTAAAGTTCTTTTCATGAAATTTACGCTTGAAATAAGATTGCTAGTCTGCCTCGACATGATATTTCTTATCCTGGATAGTATCATCAGGTTTTGCGATGAATTACAATGTTTCCGTCATATCCGTTGCGTTATGAACATGACTCTATGTTAATGCTGTAAACTATCACTGGAACAATTGTTTGTATTATGTTAATCGCATGCATAACGTGACGTTAGCATAATGCAACCTACTGTCAACTATTAGCTGTAATTACTGGTTATTAGTATGAGTTGGAAAAGTGACGCCTCTAGCGATGTTCCATTATAGTCATCTATATTTCAAAATCCAATGTCTACTATTGTTTAACTTATGTCATCGCACTGTACCTTGTTTTAACCTACGTTCATGGTATGGACCTGTATATGAGTTTATATTTAAACATCATAATAATAGAGATTGTTATTCTCATTGTTGATTGTTTAACAATAGTATCGGGGTGATAATGATAATAGGACTTATATAACCATGGTGTATCCATCATATGGTCATGGTAATATTGCAATGTTTTAAAAGATGTGGAGTTCTCATTAGAAAATTGACTACATCATTGTTTAAATGATTGTAGGTAATTATAATATGCCCTAGACATTATCGATGGCTTGGTTTCGATTTATATACAATTCAATGATTGTGTATCAATCATAGTGTTTTTCCATGCGTTGAACAAGAGTTATATACATGCAAATGATTTGAAATTGATAAACAATTAATTGAGCTGCAACTGAACTATAGCAATTCGACCCATGTGGAGTTGATATATTTAATGGCTACGTGGTTGACTCTCCTCCTTGCGTTGGATGATATATAAGTTAGTAATGAAACCCTACCTGTTCATTATTTGTGCCTTCGGGCTCGGGTTATAAGGGAGAAACCCTCCATGTCTGAACTCGTCAGTTTGGCACTGTAACATGCTATTTGCTCAGATTCTGGTCACGTTGTTTCATTCTTCTGGTAGAATAGAAGTCTTGGGCTCGGAATTGGCGTCTGCTACTGTTTCAATTGTATCTTGGTCTCGTTGTCATCGCCAATTTTGAGTCACCTGCTACTTACAGCCTTCCACAGTCGCTGGTGTGAGTTTGAGGCAGGGTTTCTTTGTTGTTTTTATCCATGAGGTGACTGTGTATTGGGTTTTGAAGTGTGCTCCCCGACTGGTCCATTTCCAGCTTAAGGGTTTTGTATAACATGTTGCCTGACGCGGCTGTCAATAGAGAAGTACTGGAAGTTTCCCTTGCTCATCCAACTGACGAATGTAATGGGATTTCGCTACCAGCTCAGCTTGTGGCTACCAGGTTGTCCACGGGTTGCTTCCTCCATTGGCTCAGGTAAGATAATATCAATGTTTCACAGTTTTCAGTTTTGCAAATGATTGTTTAGATTTATATTAGTATTAACAACTCTCGGCACTCGATAATGTGCAGGTAATGCTGTTCCTGAAGGTGCACAGGGCTTCATCTCCAGCGCTGGCTCCTCCGGGTAAGCCTGGTTATCCACGGCTGTCTCTCCCTTTGTTGGTTTTGTTATACTAGGGTTATGTCTGGAAGGGACCTCCTGTGTAATGGGGTTGTGATCGTTTTGGGTGTTATGGATACTGTTGCGTGTATGAAACTGTTTGCTTATGGTTGATAGGATTGTTACCTCGACATGTCTACAAAGAACAAACTACGGCTCAGTCTGCTATGAGACCCCGGAGTTGTTATTGTTATTGTATTTTCAATAGGCAGGGTTTTATCCACGCTGTATAAGCTAATAGATACCGTAACTTTGTTGAGTCTGTCATGTGGCCGTGTATCGTTCTGTGTTTTGTTAAATGAGTAAAGTGTTTAACATATAAGGATTGCTTTGAATTTTCTCCGATACTTGCAGAGGATGATAACTCGATTGTGGGGATATTAATATATGAGTTTATCTGCGTTTTATGTGGTTTTTGAGTATTAATGATAATAATGGGGTTTGCTATTCCTTACAGTAATAGATGAAAAAGTATTGTTAACCCTAGCGAACTGGGAAATTTTCTTTCTGATTAATAAATACATATGAAAGTGGTTGAGTTCGGTGGTAACTGGAAACGTGTTGTGAAATTTTGGTTTTTGGTTTAAATATTAATTGCAACTGTGGATACAATGTATACCTGGACTATGTATGAGATTTCCTGTAGGTTCAAACTGTTATAAAAGCATTTCCTTTCTTTTGTTTTCAGTCTGTCGAATTTAATGTGGTCTGGCTACGGCCGTGTTAGGTTTGTACTCTACTCTCAAGGAGAAATATTTATAATGAAATAAATATTATTACAGTAAATAACTACAAGGGTTTATAACAGCCAACAATGGCTAAGCTCGTTGATAGCTTCTCTGCGTGTTAAGATGTTTGACTATTGATAAGATAACCTACGTCTGTGCTGTGTATTACATGTAATACCAGCTCGATAATGAACATTAATCTATGCTTATGATTTGGTTATAGAAACAATGAAGTCTCTAAGTGGTAAGACTCGGCTTCGAGCCAGTCAATAAGTTTGTCTTGTTTTTAAAACAACTCTGTCAACTCTATTGTGACAACATGGCTATAATATTATAATATTAGGTTTAAAAGACGAAAAACAATTTACTGTTTATGTGTTTGTATTTGACTACGATTTTTATTGAATAAGATTGTATGGAAAGTTTTTAAACAATGAAACATTATTGCAAACACATCTTTTGGATAATCGATAACAGTCAAATATGTTCTGAGTATAGATAAATATAATGATATAAATTTTGTTCTCCTTTAGCTCGATACAGAGAATAACATGTATCTATAGTTGACAGAAATAGGAAGCAGATATAACTAGTAAAATTTCTCTAATAGAAATTATTCCTGTACATTTCTCTATTGGAAATTATTTCACAGTAATTCTCAGATTTATCTAGGTGTCTGTTCTTATGATTGTTTTAATAAGTGTATTTTCTGAAATAACTACTGTTTAATATTCTATGTCTATTATTTAACTATTATTAGAAATTCTAGACTAAATCACCCTAATATTTGATTACTGTAACAGTAACAATATATTCTGCATAGAATAATTACTCTATTTAAGTGATAATAGGAAAATTACAAGACATATGAGTTCTGCAAATTTCTACCAAAAGACTATACAGAAAGACTGATCTACTGAAAATAAATACAGTTCAAAACACAGTTGAAATAGTCCATTCTACATTTAAATAAATTATACAAACAGCAGGAAGAGTGGCAGAACCTGTATCTATGGTAGACAATAACAGCAATGGGAGGCTGTTCCTCCCTACCAATTCCTGGAGAGTGCCCAGACAGCACTTCTCAGGACCCCCGAGCTTGCTCTGGTCTAACTGGCTGGAACTAGGTACAGCCAACAATTCCCTCAGCCAAAGCAGCTATACTGGAACCAAGTTACTGCAACTTCCTGACTCAAAACACTTCCTTACTGTTTTCCCACTTCCTCAATGGGACTCCTGAATAACATTCACCTGAATGTATTCTCCCTCTAGAACAAATGCTGAACCCCCAGCTCAGTTCATTGAGTAGTATTTAAAAGATTGCCTAGGTCTTAGTTGGGTTAACTGTCATTAATGAGCCACCTGCTCAGATTCCACTTTCTTGGGGAATCATGACCCCAAAATATAGGGAAGTTGCCACCTGCAACTCAGGAAGTGTTTGAGGATGCTGCCACTTGTCTTTTGTCCTTCCACCTAATTCCATCCACCAGTTAGACCAGTAACCTCTTTTAACAGCTCTCCCATGCTGTTGTCTCCATAATTTATTTATTAATAATAATTATTCAGAATTTACAATCCATTTCTGGAGACTCTGCTGAGTCATCCATTCCTACTTAGCATTAAATTTAACATAATGTCTCAGGAATATTAATAAAATAATTACATTATTTTAATAAAATTGGGGTATGTGACAGTCTAGAAATGAGGATGAACTTTCAATCCCATTGCTGCAATAAATGACAGTCTTTTAGGACAGTCATACATCAAGCAAATAGAATCTCCTTTCAAGTGTGCATAGGCAGCCTTAACCCACGCTCTAGCACGTCCATCAGACTGTGGCACACTTCCATACATAGTAGCAACCTCAAGGAGGCTGAAAAGGAGAACATAACAATAAAGGTAAGTCATCATGAAAAAAGGGTCAAGGTACCACACTAGGAGAGGGAGGCGCTAGCACAAGGACCAACAAGGTTCGACAGAAGGTCAAAGGTCAACAAGAGTGGTCATAACAAAGTGGGAATACAACCCTTTCACCCACAACACCAAGGTTCATAATCAAGGTGGGGAAACAACCCTTTTACCCACAAGACCAAGGGTCAAAATTTTATCTCCTCTCTCAAGGTATATAGTTCATAGGTGTTCCGTACAATAAAAATAAGTTTTATCATCAGCGTATAAGGAAGGTCCAAACTGGATAAATTTTATTCCTTTACATGCAATAAAATGATAAATGGAAAAAAAGGAAAAAGAAATTGTTGTCACATACAAGTTGATTCAACACTTTGGTAATAATTTTAGTTGTAAAAAATATCTATGCTATGGTGGATGATTCCATGGAAAGGAGAATTTCAGTTTATATAGAAGCAAAGGATGAGCAAATGGTGTCCCAAACTCATCTTCCTCCAATGTGGGCCAAGCTACCATTCATGGCTATGTCAAAACAACCCGCAGAGGTCATGGATCTGTCAAGCATGGACAATATACCAAGTTGCCCTCCACCTTATGTTCTCCATTGGCTCTCTCTTGATGAATAAGATGGAAATACAAATCATTTTGGGAAGTACACAACTATGTTTGGTATTCAGTTATCATATGCCTTTATTGTCAAAAGCACAAATATCAATTTGATAATCAAAATATTTTATTTCATGGAAACCATTAAATGTCAAAAACAATATGTTTACAGTTGATGGCTACAACTGCATGCCCTAAATTCCAATCTGAATTTGTTTATCAACAAAAAAAAGTTGATATATGATAGAGCATGCAATGGTTGCTGGCTTTTGCATGGGCACAATGTGATCCTAGCAGACCAACTAAGAAAACCATTCCCAAATAACAAAAACATGTACAATTCACTATAAAATCACACTTAAATTTCTTTCGCATAATAAGATCATCAATTAATTAGACTTAAGTATGCACAATCAACCATCTGAGGACTACAATGTGCACATGTACCAAAAAAACTAAAGGAAGCATCAAATGGTTCAGTGCACTATATAAACATTGGTAATCAATAGACATCAGTTGAGAAACTTTGTCTTCTCACACAAACATTTTTTCTACTCACACATTACCAAGAAACTACCCAAGTGACCCTTGTATGTGATAAAGTTGATATTGAAAAAACCTAATTCAGATGATTCCCCTTCTTATCTAAAAGAATGCCTCTCAAGATCCAACATGATACTTATTCTCGATATTGCTACCAAGAGTTATCTATGTTCATACTATACTCCAAAAGGACCATGAGTCCAAAGCCATCTAATCAAAGGAGGAGTAGCAAATGAAGGTAAATGTAGTGGTAAGAAGAAGAGATCAAGATGGGATACCGAAGAACCACAAATTTAAATGCTATCAAATGAAGGTGAATGTAGTGGTAAGAAGAAAAGATCAAGATGGGTTGCAGAAGAACCAAAAATTCCAATTCAAGGTCAAATAGAACTTCTAGATTTTACGAAGAAGTTAGCTGATGTAGACCTTGTAGTGCAGGAACTAAGTATTAAGATCTCTCTTACCAATCAAAGAATTCAGACTAGAAATGTTATTGTTGAATTAGAGGATGGGAAATGATCTCCATCACTAGAGCCTCAATATAACAATTTGGGGTTTAGAATAAATACAAGGGATTTTAGAGCCAGAGAAAAGCTTCTTTAGGAAAGAGAAATGATATATGACAGGTTGAGTGAGAAACTCCCTGCTTTCAGGCCACTTGCTGGTAAGAAATCCAAGAAATTTATGTACCTGTTAAAGAATACCACGGATACAAATTCATTGAGCTTAGCATGGGGCCCCGTGGAAATACAAATAAAGAAATGGAGCAAGAATTTGGGGCTTCGATAAAGTTAAGAGGGTAAGGAGCCCATAAGTTATCAAAGAATCTAGAGCCATCAGACAATGAAGAACTGCATGCTTTGGTAGAAGCAGATAATAAGAATTCTCTAGAGAAGGCTTGCAGGATGGTTGAAAAATTGCTTGTTCTTGTAGAGGAACGAAACAATCTACACAAACTATCTCAACTAAGGGAATTGGAAAAAATTAAAGGCACACTTCAAATTCCTAAGCAGTGTCGATTATGTGGGCAGGAAGGTCACGGGAAAATGGATTGTCTAGTAATGCAGATGGCATGTGGTGATGAACATTCAACCATTAATAATCCAATGAAGGTATAACTGCAAGGTGCAAAGGTGGATGCTACTAACCCCCATGATTTATGCTTTGAACTTGGAACATGCAGATCAACAGTATCTATGGAAAATAGTGGGTCTGGGATTCCAAGACAGTCCATTCAACCACTGGATTGTACAGACAATTATTTGTCATGGTTAGCTCAAGCGGGAGGCTTGGAATAACCACAAAATGGAAATACTGGAATAAGACCTGAGATAACGAGGGAATCGATGGAAAAGAGGGGGTCTGGGATTCCAATGCAATCCTCTCAATAACTAGATTTTACAAATGATTATAAGTCATGGTTAGATGGAGGCTTGGAACACCCAAAAAATTGAAATGCTGGGATATTACCTGGGAAGGTGTCTATTGAAAAGAGTGGGTCTAGGCTTCTGGGACAGTCCACTGAACCACCCGATCTTACATATAGTTATATCTCATGGTTAGCTGGAGGCATGGAACACCCATAAAATGTAAATGCTGGAATAGAACCTGAGATAAGGAAGGTATCTATTGAAAAGAGTGGGTCTGGGATTCCAAGGCAATACACTCAATCACTGGGTCTTACAAACAATACTGGAGCCTTGCAACATCCAGAAAGCGATAAATATGGAATAGGACCCGAGATAAGGAAGGAATCTTTGGAAAAGAGTGGGTCTGGGCTTCCAAGATAGTCCAGGCAACCATTGGGTCTTAGAGACAGTTAATGTCATGGTTAGCTAAAGGCTTGGAACACACATATGATGGAAGTGCTGGAATAGGACCTGATATAAAGAAGGGTGGTGGATTTGTGACCTCTTCCATACAACGTACTCGTCCATATGTATACAACCCATATGCTTCACATGTCGGTGTGGAATCTAGTTTTGACAGTCCTTCCTTTTCCCATATGGGTTTGGGACCTCATTTAGAACATAGTCAAAACATAGTCATGGTAAAGAAACTGATCACTCAAATGTTCACGTGGGATTTATACCTCCTACCATGGATGAAGAAAAACTGATTAATCTATTCTCTTCTTTTGGTAGAATAGTTGAAGCCAAAGTCATCAGGGACATGGTTCAAGCAAAGGTTATGGTTTTGTAAAATTTGATGACATCCATTGTGCTGTTCAAGCTACTGCACATATGAATAGTTACAGGTTGGAAGGAAAAAAATTAGATGTAAGGGTGGTAGGACGGCTTCCTTCTGTCTCTAGGGTGTGACCTGCAGAAGGTCTTCACACTTTTGATAAGCAACCACCAAGATTTCCCATCCATTCTGGTGAGTATGCACAACCATCATGGAGTGGTCCAACTAGGCCTGTATCATCACTGCCTTATAATCCTTATTCTGATAACAATGGTTCTGGTATAACATCCCATAGTGTCAGTCCTTTGCAGGGAGCTACTTTCAACAATCTGCTAGCTACTTCATATTGCACATATGGTCCCTATCAGATGCCAATGCATTCTGTAGAAATGTCTAGTGGCATGCAAGGGCCACCTAAATCTCAATTATTGTTAGGCAATGTGCATGATTCCTCAATGCCAAAACTAAATATCCATTCAACTGATGCTCTGACCCATTTTTCTCCAAACCAAGCCAGGATTACTACATATCAGTGCTATGAACATCCATCAATTCCATCAGATAGTGCATGTTCTGAGTCACCATCACGAGGTTCATTAATGGGAGGTTTGGTTACTCCTCCATCGTCTTCTAGCCTTTTTTCTTCTGGATATCAGAAGAAAGCTGTGGAATTGGAATATGAAAGGTTTTTAGCTGAAATGGGGCTGTGACATGAGAACATTTCAGGGCTAGATAATATTTTATTTTAAGACTAAAAGCTGAGCTTCTATATCCTACAAATAATTAATCTCTGATGACTGTATACCAAAAACCTAATGAAATAGCTAATTTTTTTGAGAAATGGCCTCAATCAAAAGTTTAAATGGATATCTAAACTCCACAAAAACCTATTCAAAAGGTGTGCAACAGAACAACCCTCTAGGATAGATACTCATACAAAACTCTAATGAAATGACCAAATTTATTGAGAAATCTCAAAAATCAAAGGTTGAGATGAGACACCCTCTACAACTATACCAGTGATCGATGCAGGATCTAATAGGGAATTCATTTTTATTGCAATATTTAATACATGTTAATGACTATACAGTGATACACTATATTGGTTTTCCCCATGGGGATTTAATTTTGGACATTATGATTGTGTTTGATTAAATGACCTTGGGAGGATTTTGTTGGATGTGAGAAAAAAATGGAGGATCTAGGCCAAACGGGTGTTGGAAGAAGTGATTTTTGATTGTCACATAGGATATTTGTCACTTGTTCTTTTTTATATATGTTTTGTACATAACGTTTGCTTTGGAATGGGAGTCATATAATTCACAGTTAGTCTACCACTTCCTCACGTTCCTTTCCTCCAAAACCTTTGATAAAGTGGGTACTATAGTAATGTTGTTGAGTGTCTCTTGTTATCCATGTGTTGTGGTAAATTAAGGTACCGATATATATAGCTGAGATAGCCCCGAAGCACTTGCGGGGAGCTCTTGGTACTATGAATCAGGTAAGTTTCTTATTCTTATCTTTTTCACTTTGGAAATATAGCTTCGTCATGAACTTCTAAGGAGCCATAGGAAAGAATGGATGTAAGTGATTTGTAAAGCCCTAGAGAATCCTTTTTTGTAACTGACCAAGGTATACTTTTTGCGGAAAAACTTTCAATTACTATTGGTATAATGCTGGCATATTTATTTGGTTTGCTTGTTTCATGGAGGCTTCTGGAAATTATAGGTATGTAATCAGTAAGACGGGTTTACAACCACACAAATTTATAGTTATTTTCTGAAAATATTAAAATCAACTGTCCTTTGGTGGTTATGCAGGAGTAGTTCCCAGTGTTCTGTTTATTATTGGTCTCTCCTTTATCCCGGAGTCTCCAAGATGGCTGGTGAGATTTTGGAAAGATTAAATTCTTGTAAATGTAGTATGGTATAAACTACATAAGTTAGAGAAATTTCATGTGCCATGCTTTGTAAAAGGAAAATCTTATCTAACATATTTTCATGCTGGGAGCAAGCTAAAATAGGCAAGGAAACAGGTTTTGAAGCTTCATTACAGGCTCTCTGTGGCCCTGATGCTGATATTTCACTTGAAGAAGCTGAAATTAAGGTACATAGCCTTTCGTTTTTACGTTTAGCATTGACATCCTTTGGTTTCTTTCTTCTTGTAATCTGATTTTGTATTAATGCTCATTTGGGAGCCTTTGGTTTTTAGCATTGACATCCTTTGGTTTCTTTCTTCTTGTAATCTGATTTTGTATTAATGCTCATTTGGGAAATCTATTTTACTTATTCTAATCCTGTTTCCATTTGTTTCCTCTGTTCAACATTTTTTCTGGATTTCTTGTGCCCTTGGTCAATATTACAGTGGAAACGGTACTCTTGTGCTTCAATGCAATCCTGCAATTCTAGCGAAGCCTTTTTTGGTTGATGACATTTGGCTTGTCATTTATGTTCATTTTAACTAATAAGTTTAGCACTGCATCAAGCTTGCATCACAATCGGGTATTGGCAATTAGTCTATATAAAGGGGATATGCTTGCAACTAACACAAAGGTCTTGCTGCATGACAGAGTGCAGTGGAGGCAAACAAGCAACAAAGCAGAGTCAAAATCTCTGACCTTATTGAGAGAAGATATGCACTCCCTTTGACTATAAGTTTTGGGTTGCCCCATAGTAGCATAAAAGCAAAGGATACTACATGTTTTTTTCTTGGTTTAACTACATAAATAGATTGATAGTCGACTACTGTGAACAATGTGAACTTAATATTTTGGATTGATTTTAATTTTTGACCATTTCAAGGATTTTTTTATTTTTTGCAGATTGGCATTGGTTTGCTTCTACTGCAGCAGTTGAGTGGAATTAATGCTATTATGTTCTATGGCACCTACATTTTCAAATCTGCTGGTGAGTGCTCATTGCTATCTAGCTAGCTACCTCTTTTATCATAGACGAAACAGTCAGATGACCTTCATTTTACCTTTTGTGGTCTGACTAATAATTTTAGGGCCTAATATTTGCAATTTGGATATCAGAAAATAATCTCAAAATGGTTTCCAATGCAAACTGAAGATCTACCACAATCAATACAAAATAAAGTTAGTATATTTGAAAAAATACCAAGTTTTCTCATAAAACAAATAAACATCTAAAGAGATTGAAAATTTCTTAACAATCTTATACAATTTCATGTTTGGAACTCTAAGGATAACATGTTTGCTAAGATTTCTACACGCCAAAACATTTCCTTTAAATATTGTCGCCATCTATGGAAGTTCAGATGGATTTTTCAAAATTAGGGTGTTTAATAGGGTTTGCAGCTTTGAGATGTGTATTTATACGGAGGATAAAAGACTGCGAACATAAATCCCCTGTTCCAATGGGTAATGATTTCCACATTTGTCTTCAATCTCACAGGAGTTTCTTCAAGCAAAGTTAGAACTCTCGGACTTGGTGCTATTCAGGTATTCTTGTTTACTGATTTGTTCCATACACGATTTCAAATATAATTTTTTTTCAGTTTCTCGTCGATGCTATTGTGATAAGCCTTTAGGTTTTAACTTTATGGCTATTATACAGGTTGTCATGACTGCTTTCACTGCATGGTTGATGAACAAAGCCGGAAGACATCTCCTCCTCATGGTAAGTTATATCTGCTACTGCCAAGGGTGTATTTTTTTGGCCACCATAACATTTTATGTATGAGTAACTTGAATTCATTCATGGTATTTCACATGAGATTGTTCAATTCTACAAATCTCATATGGGGGAATGGCTATTTGCCTTTTTCTTGTTGGTCTTGCATTCTTCTTGGAGGTAATATCTCTCTCCGGTATTTGTTATCCAGTATTATTCCTTTCGATTTTTGTTTGTGGGAGACAAATTTAAAGGAATATTTTGAATATTGAGATCAAAGAGGAGAAGGAATGAATCTTAAGCTTGAAATTTAATCATGCGAGTCTTGTGAAAGTACCATTGGGTATCGGAAGCTTAGAATGTTCTTTTATTGTAACAATGTACCTTGCAGGACCATGTTCCATGAGGTTTTGACAAAATAGGCTACAGTATTTTGGCCTTAACTGGTGTATTGGTAAGACTGGTTTCATGTCAGCAAACAGTGTCATGTTTCCATTATGCAAATGCCTTCAGAGGCATAGAGTAAAAGGCCTTGTTTTGTTGCAAGTGTACATAGTTTCCTTCGCTGTTGGTACAGGAGCCATTCCATGGGTTATTATGTCAGAGGTACTTTTTCCTTTGTCAACATGATAAAAATAACACAACTTTCCTACTAATTTGTGCAAGGTAAATCTATCATCATATTTTCTCTATGAAACACTAAAAAATATGTAAGAAAGGGATTGCACATCTTCAATAGTTAGAAATAATTTAGAGAAGTGTTTTTTTCTATTAAATCAACATTTCATTACTGAGATGAACATTTTGAGAGGTAAAACACAAAGTAAGAATGGATGAAAGGAAGAAGGAGAAAGCACAAAAGTTTTTGATAAAGTGACCTTGTGTCACTGGGTGCAAGATTTGCCTTTTCCAACTTGTCTATTATGTCAAGATGTAAATAAAATTTAGTCAGAGTACCTTGATGGGCATTCCCTTGGGGTTTTCTGTTAGTTGTGTAATTAACAGGTTGCGCAAGTCTGTTGGTGTGGACCCCACACCAGCTTTTTGAACCCTCCCTTCAGATACTGGTGTCAAAGGTAAAGTAGAGGCCCTTTCCCTTTGCTTGCCAACATCTGGATTAGGGCGACAAGTGACAACTTCATCTGTAATGGCATGCCTCCTAGAAAACTATGAACCACCTGTCTGCCCAGTCAAAGGTGGAGCTATAGCCATTTGCTGCTCAGATGGAAAGTCTACAGGTGAGGTTGCAGATTTACTGTTTGCTATTTTTGAACTGACTGCAGTTGTAAAAACAGAAAGAAAAACAATACTAATTAATTGAAGAGAATCAACAGGCAAATCAACACATGCAGATTAAGAGATTTATTACATATAACTTGACCAATAATCAAGAGTCAAGACATACCTATTTAAACCAAATAAGGTCATAATGATCATTTTGTAATCCAACATTGAGGTTAGATATTGCATTTTTAATTAATTTTTATGCATTTGATTTTATCCATAGACCATAAATCTCAGTTCAGATCATGAATTCTTTTCAGCTTTAGATTATGATAATTACAGAGTGGTTGGAACGGGGAAATCCAATATACTGCACATGAGAAAGGGCAAGGGAGGGAAGTTCACCATGATTTATGGACAATTGTTTTATTTATTCTCTAGTATTCTATCCTTATTAATCCATAGCTTCTCCATGAGAGATCTGGGTTCAATCCTGAGTCCAGAGTTCGCTTCTCTATGTCCTAGGTTTTCACAAAACTTAGGACAACCATCGGTTTGGTGGGACATCTTGGATCGTATAGAGGAAAGGTCTTAGTTGTATCAGTAGGAGATAGTGAAGATGTTGGTAGCTACTTGGAAAGGGTTCTGTTCTGTTTGGTTCGTGGGGCGTAGAAACAGTCATGAAAAGAAGGAGATTTCCTCGACCAGTAAACAAAAACCCTACATAAAAAAAATTGATTTCATATGCTTACCTTTAACACATCCCTAATTCGTAACACATATTTCCCCATCCGTCTTGGCTATGCAGAAGCTTCCTGTGTGCTTGCGGGTATTGAGCATTAGCGATAAATAACCATGAGCGTTAGCGATTAACTGGTGACCATCCATTCCGGCAAGCGTTAGCGATCAGGGGCAAGCTGTGGCGATCCTTCAACATGTGGGGAAGCGTTAGCGATCATTACCAAACATGTAAGCGGTATCAATCATAATTCCTAATCAAACATAATAGAGTAGCCTCATTGGTGTAATGCTCTAAGTTGGTGATATCCTGTTTGGCATCCTGATACTTATAGCAGGATCTGGGGGTCTGAGGGGCCCCGAGCCAGTGCTGCTGTTGTCTGTAGTGGGCATCCTCCATGATGCAAAGCACGGAGGTAAGCTCTGCTCGACACGGAGATCCATTGCAGAGTAAATCGTGCGAATTTCAGCCATGGCCATTCCATATCTTCTCAGTCGAGCATAGAAAAATCTTTTTCCCAATTTCTGTTTTGCCCCAAATTTTATTTTATTTTCAGCTTCTGCCAATTTCTATTTCCCCAATTTTTTTTCCCCCATGTATTTGACTTTTTAAGAATGATTAATATTATTATATTATATATTGATATAATATATTTATATTTTAATACCATAATATCATATAAATATTATATATATCATATTATATTATAAAATGCACATTTTATACTTTTGAGGACGAGGGGCATATAATTGGTATGTTTTAATAGAATTAGTTATCTTAACCAATTTTATGTAGCATTTTTCGGTTTCCGGTAAGTTATTTGATGGAACTAGACCATGGAAAAAATGGAATTAGTCCTCTTGTTTATAGAAGATCAGCCACATAATTTATTTCCCTATATATATGTTGAAATGAAATATATTGGAAAAGTTCCAACATCCTGGAAATTTCCTCATATATTGGGACTAGAGAATGTTTTTTGGCTTCCTTCTATGCTTCGTCCACTCAATGACCAAATTTGAGTCTCCAAATACCTGTAGCTGTTGCACACCATTCGCTACAGCAAGATAAAGGGAAAGCTTGAGTGCATATAATTCATCCTTGTTGTTTGTATAGGGGCCCAAACCTGCTGCAAAGGAGATCTAATGAGAATCAATTAAATGAAGTGTACCGCCAACACCACCCACTACAAGATCGAGAAGAGCAACATCTGCAATATCTTGGGGAGATTTCGATCCTGTTCTAAGTCCACAGGTGTATCGGATTATAAATCTACAGTGCTTCAGGTGGATTTTGGGCATAATAAAGTGCACTATCCTTTTAAATTCAACCATACTTGGTTAGAGGAAGCTTATTTCTATGAGCTGGTAAAGAATAGATGGTCGTATTTTTCTCCAAACGTTCAGCTACCGCCTATGTTGAGGTTATTAAAGATTCTCAAGCTTCTGAAGAATGATGTCAAAAGGTGGGAAAAAGAAAATAAATTGGCAAATTATAAAAGGGATTTATTGAAAATTGAAAACTTGACAAGCACGGTGGATGATGATTCCTTTTCTCCTGTTAAAAAAGATCAATTGATAAATCTGGAAATGTACTAGAAGGCAAAGATCCTAAAGCAGGATGAAGAAACTTGGAGGCTCAAAAGCTGTGATATATGGTTATCCCATGGAGATAATAACTCCAAATTTTTCCACAGTCGTGCAAATCAGAGGAGAATTATTAATTCAATTTGGGACTTTAAGGATTCAAATGGGGAATTATTGAATAATTAGAAGGATTTAAAGTTTTATGTAGTCAACTATTTCAAAAAAAATTATAAGCGAGATAATGCTACAATTAACTTATCAGATCAACTGAAGGTACTACAACATTATCCCTGGTTTTTTAGCTATGAGGAAGGTGCCAAGATTGGGGATGTGGTTACATCAGAGGAGATTAATTTTTTTTAAAGTTCTCCAAGGCCAAGAGCCCAGGCCCAAACGGTTGGACAGTCGATTTTTTTCTGCATTTTTATGATCTAGTGGGGAAAGAGTTAGTTGACGATGTGGACGAATCAAGGAGATTGGGGTATGTTTATGAAAAATTGAATTCTACCTTCTTAGCCTTAATTCCTAAAAGAGACAAACCCCAGTCTTTCCAATATTGTCAAGTGACACAATTAACGTCATAGCTCGGGTCTCTAAATCCATCTACAATGTTACAATTTACTAAATTTTGACACTGCAGATGGATTCAGAGACCCCTTGTTACAATTTACTAAATTTTGACAGTGCAGATGGATTCAGAGAATCCAATTTATTAACATACCAGAACTGAGTTTTCAGTTTTCTTTGCTTCCTTTAGAGAACATGAAAAGAGTATCGAGGTTTTTATGTTTCTCGAATTGTGGAAGCAATGTGACTTTTAAATTATTCAAAATCCGATCACACTCATATTTATTTTTCCTGCCAGTCCTCTCCATTTCATCTTCCTGTCGGGCCTCTGCATCTTCTCGATCAGTAGGATCTATGGGCACTAAGTAAAGAACTGAGTCAACAAGCAATGATAATAGATCTCAATACGGATCCGCAGCTATAAAGGATGTTGTGGGCTATGACCTTGGAATTTGAGGGGATGGATCCTCTAACCCAGCCTCCGCTTATATTACTTTTAAATTGATTCCATCTATGGGTCTATATTGCATATAATAGTCCCCTCACCTGACACTGGGTAAACTTAGTCAATTAGATAAACCAAGGAAACTGGTTCAATGCATGAATGAAAGGGTGAATCTTCAACCGGATAAAGGGCACCCGAGACTGCATTTCGATCTTGATCTTCAATATGGGTGGGTGATATCTTGGCTCCCCCCATTTCAATCTCGATTTGGAACCAAGCGTAGGTCTTAGTTGCCCATTCCTGCCTAAATGTACTGTATGTACTAATTTTATGCTAAGGACCTGTTTTTATTATGTTGTGCTTAGGCTTATTACCCCTGTTACTTTTTCTTTCGCCTCTTCAGGATCAACATATGCTTCTTCTGGATCAATTACCGATGAAAGGTAAACGACTCACTTCAGATCTGTAACTAAAAGGGGTGTTGTATCTTTGCAAAGTATTATCGTAAGCTAATGCCATGAACGTTGTTGAGAATACAATTGATATCGATTTACAAGAGCTGTAAACAAATGAGAAATGCATAGTATCTTCCAACTTGTGGCTTTTCATAGTTTGATATATTGAAAGCGTGTATGCTCTAAGTTTTCGTTCTTAACATTTGAAAATATATAGATGGCTAAGATATTGAAAGCATGTATGAGATCTAATGCTTTGATTTATTGGTGTTTGGTCAAAATAATTCAGAAATTGCCTCGATCTCGGTCTTGTCTTTCGGATTTGTCAATTGTTATTTTCCAAAGCATAGAGCTTTAGGTTTGCTGATTGCTATATTCAGGAATGAATCAATTCCAAAATCAAGCTTTTGAATTTTTTTATTTGATATCTTTCAATGCTCTTATTGCCATGAATCTGAAGCAAGGATTTTTACAATTGCATTTATGCAATTGGAAATAGTCTCAGCTACATATTATATTCCATCTACTACTTATTTACAACATATCATAGATGGTGTTGTTCTGAAAATTGCAGTTTTGATCTAATTAGAACAATTTAATGATGATAATATCTTTATAGTTTTGATACTTTGTTTTTCCTTTTTAAATATGAAACCCGCCATCACATTGCAATGGTTGTTATTTCTTTCTGCAGTCTATTTGTAAGTCTATTTGTAAGTCTCAAACTGTAATTTGTTAAATGGCGCCTTTACTATGCATGAAGAAATGACTTTTCAGAATAAAAATGGAAATTAGAACTTTATACAGATTGTGTATATGTTGTGACTAGAAGCTCCTTTATTTAATAAGGTACACATTCTGCCAGCCTGTTTGGCTTATTTGAATTTTTCATTGAATGCACTAGCATGTTATGCAATGTTCTTATCATACTTTATTTTATTTTATAAATTTCAATAAGTTGAATTAGAAGTTGAAGTATTAATGTTATTTGAAAATCTGATTCTTTTTCCAGCATTCAGAGGTTTAATACAGTTATGACTTTTCGATACTTTATAGATTTATTTTCCTCGAAAAATAGGATATTCAGTTTGGTTTTTCTATACTTTATATTAGTTTGATAGAATTCTGGACCCTTTTTGCATTGTCTTTGCTATCCATATCAATTACATCCTATGCCCACACTTCCTTATCCATAAAACACTTGTCTTTACACCAATGAGCACCTCCTGCCAAAGCAATTGGAAAGAGCAAGAGCAAGGATCAATGTCGGGGACATTGCCACCTCATAGCTCTTGTTATATTAACAAAAAATATTGATTAATTATTATATTAACAAATGTTACAAGAAATATTGAATATCCAATATCCATTTGGAATAAATTAATAATAGGGGATAATTGATAAATGTATAACCAATATAAAATAGTGAAATATTAAATTATTATCAAAACTATAAGGCCTTGTTTATTTTTTAAATAATGGACAATAAGTATATAACAAAACCGATAATAGAGATTACTTAATCACAATAAGTTTTATTTTTATTTTTTAATGTCAAAACTAATTGCATGTTTATTATATAAAATGTTTAATGTCTATTTATAGCAAGAAAATAAGCATCTTACATTGGAATAAACCAAACTAGAAAATTTCAAAACTTGGGTAGTAAATTACCTTTTCCACGGTTGGTGATGAAAAAATGAGCACCAAAAATATTGTTGCAATGCTGGCTAATGCAACAATTGAGGTGCCTCCACCTCTGGTTCCTTCAACTCAGCCTCCACTACTTCTATCAACACCACTTCTCTGTTGTTAACTCACTCTGAAAACTATCTCCTTGACGTCTTTACTCAGATCCTGAACATTGAAACATAAAAATAATTAAGGATTTAACCCCCTACATAAATTCTAGCAATAAAACCATGATCAACCCTATAATCTCAACCTGCCATTAGAAAACACTTTTAGTACATGATAAACACTAGGTAACCAAGCTAGAAAATTCCAAAACCTAGGTAATAAATTACCTTTGACAGGACTGGTGATGAACAAAGAAGTGTTGAAAATCTGGTTGCAATGCTAGCCAATTTCACAGTTGAGGTGCCTCCACCTTTGGTGCCTTCAACTCTGCCTCCACAACTACTATTAGCGCTGCTTATTCTAGATACATCTTCAACATTGTTCAAAACCATGACTCATGGCCAAATGCAAATAAATTTCACTAGTTGCATTAAACACCTGCAATGCAAACCATATCAAGCCATTCAAAGATCGCATATGGCACTGACATCTTCCCATTTCCCCATCCCCCACTCGAAAATTTGAGGCAGACATCAATGATCACAACACCATGTAAGATAAATTAATTTAAAAAAAACTAAAACTAAAATAAATTGCATTTTAAAGCTAAACTATTGCATAGCAGAGATAACACAATAACATAACTAGCATTTGCCCCTTAAGGGGCAAAAATGAACGCCGGTAGGAAAATGACATAAGAGTGACTATGTGTTGGATATATCGTAGTCTTGTTGGCATTTAATAGAAGCTAAGTATATGCATTGATCATGAATGAAAATGACATAAGAGTGACTATGTGTTGGATATATCGTAGGCTTGTTGGCATTTAATAGATGCTAGGTATATGCATTGATCATGAATGGTGTTTTTATATCACTTATGATGATATGTGGGTGATAGGATGCATTTGTTATGCTAGTTGCATTTTGCGAGATGAAAAGGCTAGGATACATGCTATAACTAATTCTTTGATTTTTATGAAGTGAGTGTGAGTTGGATTGGATAGGCACTCCATGGGATTGAAGTGTATATATAATAAAAATGTATTGTGGGATCTCATTCCCATGAAAGGAAGATCTCTATATAAGAAGCATCTTATGGGATGGGGACATACATATTCACTAATGCTATACCAATAGTTTCGGTCAAGTCACTTGTGCGACTATATTTTCCTCTCGATTTCAACGCTTGTTTACCTATCTACTATGCAAGAACAAAAATAGGTATCCTCAAGGAAGAGCCCACATTCTTTTGGGTAGTTTCGTTCTAAGTAGTTGTCAAGCCTCCTTTACTACCTGTCATTTAATCTCTAACAAGTGTTCTACTACCTGCTCATAAGTTGTTGTGTTGTCAAGCCTCATCTACATGAAAAATAGCGTAGTACAACACTTCCAGGATGTGGCCTCTCTTTATAGTATGGATCTTCAAATCCTCGGGAAGCTTGAAGGTGAAAGGAGAAAATTCTTTGCACACAAGCCTTAGAAGGGCACAAAGCCTCTCTTTTGGCAAGGAAGGCTGCGTCGAGAGCCAAGGTTTCTTCCTTATAATCGAGGAATTTGTGATAGTTGCTCAGGATTTTCCATTAGTGCTTCTTAAACTCTTCCACAACCATAGATTCAAATTTGTGTCCATTGATTCTTTTCTGAAATCCGCCAGCAGCAGCCAGTTTGTAGCGTTCCATGTCATAGAGCTCAGATCTGCAAAGCATAAGCGCCTATGCACGCCCAGGACTTTGTTCATGGGAAGCCACCAATATCGACTCACACACAGGCAGTATCTGCGCAGGCCGGCTTCGATATTGGAGACCATTCCCAGATTATACAGTCGAGTACGCATTTCTTTCGATACAGTCGATTACGCATTTTTACAAAGAATACGCATCTTTGTGTAAGTAAGTAACCTGGAGATTAACAGGAAGGAAAGGAGGGACTCTGCATATCTACATGGGCCTTCAACAAAACCAGCTACAACATCTGCAAAAATATATTATCATAAATTCTGAACAGGTAAGAATTCTATAGTTTGCAGTGCAGCTTCATATTCTT
Organism: Larix kaempferi; assembly: GCA_027924585.1. Classification (NCBI taxonomy): domain Eukaryota; kingdom Viridiplantae; phylum Streptophyta; class Pinopsida; order Pinales; family Pinaceae; genus Larix; species Larix kaempferi. The sequence goes on along the minus strand of BSBM01000322.1, from coordinate 12,862,939 downwards.
CCCATTGATAATTTGCCTTTACAATGCTTCAATTTCTGCCTTGTTATGGAAATATTAGTTGCTTCAATGCTCGTTTTAATCCATCTGTTCTATAGTCAGCGTCTGACACCAGGGGGATTGTAAAAATCAATTGATTGTAAGATCGACCCACCGACCTGGTACTCGGTAGTCTGGTTTTTTGTGTTAACCAGAGGTTGAAGCAATCAGAAACCAGCACTGAGACCAGAGCGTTGTTGCTGATTGCTTTATCACTTGACTACATATCATTTTCATATTAAGCACCCTTATCAATTTAATACCAAACCATGAAATGCTACTTTCAACACTCCCTTTAGTCCACTTAGGTCTCCTCTCCACCTACCCATTAAACACATTATTCTCATATTTGTCTCTCTCATATATATATAAAAGAAAGAATAAATCAACAATCAAATCCAAAACCTAAACATGTTGCTTTACCACTTGTTACACATCCTTTTTATGTTAAGCACAGTTATCAATTTGATATGAATGTATGAATTGCTACCTCCAACGTTTTAACCACCATCAATCAAAGTGGACCCGTCACCAGTTGGATTTACCAAGGTGAAAATTGAACAAGTTAGATATTTAACTCAAGATCTACTCTCGTACAATGCAAAATTACTTTACCAGTAATATGCATGCTCTTAATAAGAGAGCACCCCTTTACCATTTCTATATTCTCGAGCATTATAAACGCTAAAAAATCTATTGATCAAAACTTCATTCACATAATTTGCATGCTTTATAATAATTTGCATGCTTAGCAAGAATTGTGGATAATTTGCATGCTTTATAATAACCACGCGTAAGGATTAAATTGATCCATTTCGAGGAGGCCGAATCAGCTTCCCACAACCTTAAAAGTTGTGGTTATATAGGAAAGTACACGTGGGGATGGCATTAAACATCTAGAATTCCATTACAACGTCCATGTTTCTAAGATGGACAGAGCATTACATGACATCACATGAGTTCTCTGAGAGTAATCGAACTTCAGCTAGCTGCATTCATTTTGGTATTCTCGGCCAGGAGTTTGGTGCCTCTAGTAGACCTGGTATCTCCGGTATTCGTCTTGTTATATTTGCTTGCGTTGTCTTGGTGGGTGTTCCCAAGCTACAGGAAGCTCGGCAACGCAGCAGAGGTTTTCCATGGAAGCAGAATGTTTCAACTTTATGCTATCGTGGGCACAACAGTGGGCCTATTCCTGCCTCTGTCCTACGTTCTTGGAGGGTTTTCCAGTGGAGACCAAGAGGTCGTGCGGTCTGCAACACCTCATATGTTCCTGCTTTCTTTTCAAATTCTGAGCGAGAATATCATCACGGGTTTGTCCATATTTTCTATTCTTTGCACAAGTTTTTTTTCATTACAACTTCAGGCTCTTCTCCCCTACGAGAACAGAATTCTTCTTCTTAACCTTTAAAAGGATTTCTATGAGTCTTCTAATCTCATCATTTTTATTGACGGTGGCTTCAGCACCAACCCTAAACTTTGAAGTCGTAGCCAAGCAAGCCTGGCGCAGATGGCTAGCAGGGGCTGCCAAAAAATGTCGCAGCCACCTTCGGGGTTAGCGTCTGTTGCACTGTGCTTAAACCTGCTTGCATTATTGCCAAAAAAAAAAGGGTTTCTACTGCTGCCAATGCAGGTAAGATCTTCCTCCTTTAAAACCTCGTGATTTTTTCAGGCAACCTCTGTGCCATCATTTTCAACTCTACTCGTAAAATTGTGGAATGCTAAGTTCCACATCTTCGTATTAGAGCCAATGCGTTTGCTAAATATGTTTTCTCGGGATGGCTGCCTTCGTTCTTGATGGTTTTGTTTTTTGTTTTGGTTATTGATTTAACTTTTAGTGTCTTGATCAGAGACGGTAAGCAAAAGCAAAAGCAACTGCCATTATTTATAGACCGCAAAGGGAGATAGTGAAGGAGGGGAATTCCGTTCATTGTTGATTGTCTACAGCCTTGCATCATCTTGTATCAGAAGGTTTTACACCGCCCTCCTGCTTAGAAAATATATGATGGTCGTATTCTTTAAACTCGTTTGCAGCAGTCTACTTCCCTGACGGATGAGAATAAGCTCATTTTGGTCGCAGATCAACAAGGAGACCTTGGAAACCGAATTAAATGTCCAGGGTATTATCTGAGTTTGAAGCCATTCTTTGAGGAGCCAAATGCGTCGTTCCCGCTCGTCTTGTATGCAAGAAATGAAAATCTGCAGTTATTAAACCATTGGAGGATGCGGTATGCATGGAAAAAAATGGTCACACGATAAAATGGGCCAAAGAAATCTCAAAGAAATCCCTAACAGTCAGGTCAAAGAAATCCCTAACAGTCTGGTGGGGTCAAAGCGGCAAAGGGCAGAAACACGTGGCAAGATTCCATTCGCTCTATGAGCGAGGAATCTAGCCAACGTGGAGCTTATGCTTCTCCACTGTGAAAACGCCTACGGCGTAAATATTAAACACTGTGAATTATAATAGATGGTGTTTGAGATTAAGGTTATTGAATTTCGATGGTTATATTATTTGTTTGTAGTAGTGAGTGGATCACATGAATCGAAAAGAGAATTGCTTTTATAAATGCACTGGAAATGTGGTCTACTCAATTTGAAATTGTGAGTGAGATTTTACGGGCCAAAGGTCCTTATCCTGGAAAGTTCCTCAATCATAATGGGGACCTTATAGAATATTGGTACATGGGTCTTAGAGGAGGGGAATTCATGTTAGTTGACAAGGCCTAGAAATCTAAATTGGATCCCAAGTGTACCCAAATTTAGAATATTGGTACATGGGTCTTAGAGGAGGGGAATTCATGTTAGTTGACAAGGCCTAGAAATCTAAATTGGATCCCAAGTGTACCCAAATTTAGTAGAGAAACATTTGTATATCTATTTCTAAATTAAAGGCATGGAGAGTGAGAACATCACAGAGTCGACCAAAGATGGACAAAATAGACAGCAAGAAGTCATGTGATTGAGTATGTGGAGTACATCATCAACAAGAATTAACTACCAAATGAAAATGAGTGGAAGAAGGTAGGCACAATCCAAGTGTAGACAAAATACATAGAACTTGGCTATCTCACATGAATGGATATGGAGGGAGGAAATCGTATATGCTATATGTATGTACATGAGTATTCTTATGTTTGAATAATCAAAGCATGTGGATGTCTGGGTGCAATGTGTGGAGAGTCAAGAAAATAGTATTGCTACGATACTAATGGCGTTGTGAAAAGAAGAAGTAAAAAGGGAGGGATAGAGTGTGTAGATGAGAGAGAGAAAATCTTAGCATGTGAAATTAGAGTCATAAGGAGAATAACTACTACTACGAAGTAGAAGAATGTCAATGTTTGATGTGGCATAAGGAGGGCTTCATGTAGATTGTATCTATCCTATTTATACTACCAAATGAAAATGAGTGGAAGAAGGTAGGCACAATCCAAGTGTAGACAAAATACATAGAACTTGGCTATCTCACATGAATGGATATGGAGGGAGGAAATCGTATATGCTATATGTATGTACATGAGTATTCTTATGTTTGAATAATCAAAGCATGTGGATGTCTGGGTGCAATGTGTGGAGAGTCAAGAAAATAGTATTGCTACGATACTAATGGCGTTGTGAAAAGAAGAAGTAAAAAGGGAGGGATAGAGTGTGTAGATGAGAGAGAGAAAATCTTAGCATGTGAAATTAGAGTCATAAGGAGAATAACTACTACTACGAAGTAGAAGAATGTCAATGTTTGATGTGGCATAAGGAGGGCTTCATGTAGATTGTATCTATCCTATTTATACTACCAAATGAAAATGAGTGGAAGAAGGTAGGCACAATCCAAGTGTAGACAAAATACATAGAACTTGGCTATCTCACATGAATGGATATGGAGGGAGGAAATCGTATATGCTATATGTATGTACATGAGTATTCTTATGTTTGAATAATCAAAGCATGTGGATGTCTGGGTGCAATGTGTGGAGAGTCAAGAAAATAGTATTGCTACGATACTAATGGCGTTGTGAAAAGAAGAAGTAAAAAGGGAGGGATAGAGTGTGTAGATGAGAGAGAGAAAATCTTAGCATGTGAAATTAGAGTCATAAGGAGAATAACTACTACTACGAAGTAGAAGAATGTCAATGTTTGATGTGGCATAAGGAGGGCTTCATGTAGATTGTATCTATCCTATTTATACTACCAAATGAAAATGAGTGGAAGAAGGTAGGCACAATCCAAGTGTAGACAAAATACATAGAACTTGGCTATCTCACATGAATGGATATGGAGGGAGGAAATCGTATATGCTATATGTATGTACATGAGTATTCTTATGTTTGAATAATCAAAGCATGTGGATGTCTGGGTGCAATGTGTGGAGAGTCAAGAAAATAGTATTGCTACGATACTAATGGCGTTGTGAAAAGAAGAAGTAAAAAGGGAGGGATAGAGTGTGTAGATGAGAGAGAGAAAATCTTAGCATGTGAAATTAGAGTCATAAGGAGAATAACTACTACTACGAAGTGGAAGAATGTCAATGTTTGATGTGGCATAAGGAGGGCTTCATGTAGATTGTATCTATCCTATTTATAAATAAATATCCACACATGGCATCACCTTGTATAGAAGTAGAGTTTATGTTTATGGGGTTGAACATAATTGGAAGATAGTTGGGTTTACATGGATTCCTTGTCTTGTTTAGCCTGATCAACTACCCTTTCCTTCCTCATGGGGAGTTCTTTTTTTAATAAATTTTTCAGAAAAAAAATAAATAAATAATTATTCGCTTCTCTCATGAGAAGCCACAACATATACAACATACATAATAAATCTAATACAAAAAATTGTGCAACACTTATCTATTGTTGGAATGTAAGGATTACATATGTAATAAATTTAGGTTGTTATTAGTAATTAAGATTAATAGGTGTCATGTTATCAGTAGAATTTTTTGGATGTTGGTTGAGAGAATCTATCAAACACTTGTAATCTAAATAGAATCGGTTAGAGGATAGTTGAGATATTCTCTCAACCTCATCTTCTAAACGAGGAATATGTTAGATCTCATAACAACTTATAAATTCTATATAGTAGAGTTGCAGTCTTGTAATGTATACTTGTGTTTCATAACATCAAGTATGTGAAATTTGTGCCTATTCTTCAGCTCTTAATGTGTTTCTTCTTCAATTTCTTTACATTGCAAGTATTCGGGATGATATTGATGTACATAAATTATTCATTATTGCAAAGTTCTCATCATGGTATTAGATTGAGTTTTCTTTCCGTCTTAGTCAAGAATGGAGTCATGGTATACTTCTCAACCACCATATTGTGAGATCAGTGTCATTGGATGAAGAAGCTACGCTAGAAGAAATCCTTAGCCATCGTTATTGATTTCTGAAAACACAGTTTAATCTTAATCTGAGATTTCTCATCAGGAGCTGCCTCAATAGCCATAGAAGAACAAGAAGAGATGCCCCAAAGGTACATTTGATACAAAATTCCAAGAGCCAAAAGGCTTTATAGAGTTTATTTTTTAATTTAGCTGGGGCCTGGGACTACTGGATTTTCTCGGGCTAGATTGAAGTGCTTATTAATCGATCATGACAATATCAACAAGAGGATAGAGTTTAAGAATTGCCCTTGGAAACTAGGAATTGGCAAGCTTAAATGCGACAAGAGTGGACTTAAAAGAACATCTGAAGCTATGGGCTCATTTTGTAGCATACACACTAAAATTCTAGTGTGAAGAATATGTGAAAATTTCTAGTAAAGTTTCCGAGAAGTTGGATGCTCATGTGCTTTTTTTTTGTGATAATCCCTACTAGTCTGCCATGGCATCCACTTTCTCAGAACATTATGTTTATAAATAGTAAATCATAGTTATTCTTTTGATTTATTTTGGCTGGCGATGACAAATCGAGAGGCAAGTTCATATTCGACAACACAATTTCAAAAATGGCAATTTCAGTGATTGGGATTATTACCACTACATTTATTTATGGAATATGGAAGGAAAGATTAATGCAAGTTTCATATGGCTATGGGGATCAAAGTGTATACGTCAAGTATTCACTGTTTCTTGTTCTTTGCAATCATGTTTTGACATATGCTACTTCTTCTATATTTTTATTGTTGGACAAAGAGACTATGGGCCTTGCTGCACTGTTGTATAAATATGGGGACATGTCCATATGAGGCAATCAAGTATGTGATATTTCTAGCTCAATTACTAACTAAATCTGCGAGGCATCACACAACCCTTGTTTTGGGTTTATCGAGAGAGAAGTAGGCATCGCTGAAGATCCACTAGATTATGGCGATGGTGATGCTTTCAGTGAAGTAGTGGAATCTTTCATACTTTAAGAGGCTTGCGCATTAAAGACAGGAAGGGATGTAGTGGAAGATAGATAACTATTCAATTGTTCAGGATTCTTGTCAATTAGAGAAACTATACCTCTTTGGGGTTATGAGACATGCATGTGGGGATTGTTGTCCAATAGTTTAGGGGAGATCCGAGATATGGAAGTTCGACATCATACCATTATGAGAGTTATGAGACAATGCAAGTGCTAATGGTTTCCAATGATGTTGGGAAACTTGGATTACAACTGGTATACTATATTGTTCAGTGCATAGGGAACAACTTGAAGGAGTCTTAGTGGTCCAAGCATTGTTTTCAAAAGAAGCAGCTTCTTAAGGATATTTGTTTAGGTTTCTTGTTCATTCAATGTGTGTTATATTTTTATGAGTGTTGTTTTTCAGTAATGCAAGCCTTAAGAGGGGGTGTTGGAATGTAAGTCTTACATATGTAATAAATTCATCTTGTTGTTATAATTAAGATTAATAGGTGTCATTTTATCAATAGAAATTGTTGGATGTTGGTTGACTCTAAATAGGAGATGTAAGAGGATAGTTGAAATATTCTCTTAACCTCTTCTTCCAAACTAGGAATAAGTTAGATCTCATAACCACTCATAAACTATATAAAATAGAGTAATTGTGATTCATAATATCAAGTGTGAGAAATTTGTTTATATTCTTGAGTTCTTAATTGTGTTTCTTCCTTAATTTGCTTATGTTGCAAGTATTTAGAAATGGGCTAATGTAGATAAATTCTACATTATTGCATAATTCATTTGCTTGTTGGGTTTTTAGCTAGTTACTGCATAGTACCAACGATGGGTGGACACAGACATTGAAGAAAAGGAAAAAAGCAAGCAAACCTCTTGTTAGTATTAGGTCTAGAGATGACAGGATTCACTAGAATATTGTTAAGAAATCCACTCCCTTATGTTTCCATACATCATCCCAAGAAAATCCACGTAGTAAAAAAAAGGTCCACGTGAAGAGAGAGTTGTGCGAAGATGGCAAATCCATGAAGAGAAACGACAAAACATGAAGATTAAGCTGAAATTGTTGGGTAAGCCGCTGTCTATGTAAAAAAGATTCACGTGGAAGAAGTCGTGAATCCACACAAAGAATACCGCCGCAACAATCCGTGAAGAAAACACAGGAATAAAATAAAAAACATAGTTTTTGACGAGGAAGATTATGTCATGAAGATCCATAATAATAATAATAATAAATAAATAAAACTCTTTTTTTTTTTGTACTTAGTCTTTTTAAAAGTTATGAAATAGTTTTTATGAAAGTTTTTTTAAAGGTTGGTTAAAAAGGGTATGTTTGAAAGTATTTGGATTCATAAGATAACTATGGTGTTAATTAAAGGTGAAGTGGACATTTGATTATTTTTGAAATGTGTTTTTTAGTATTTGGATATATAGGGATGGTGTGAATTTATGGTATTTGATGTGAGGTTATGAAGGTTTATATTATTTTTGAAATGTGTTTTTTAGTATTTGGATATATAGGGATGGTGTGAATTTATGGTATTTGATGTGAGGTTATGAAGGTTTATATTATTCAAGACATCAGATTATTTTTGAAATGTGTTTTTTTAGTATTTGGATATATATAGGGATGGTGTGAATTTATGGTATTTGATGTGAGGTTATGAAGGTTTATATTATTCATGTAAAAAAAATACTTGAGTTTTTGAAGCTTTATAAAAGGGAGATTATGAAATCTCTACATGGAAAAGAAAGGTTGTAGCTCAAGTTGAAAGAAAGAATAGAGATTTCCTAAGATCTTGTATTAAGGAGTGCCTTTATTGATAGTTACATAGGTGTTGCATTATCTTAATAAACCCATATTTGTTTAGGGGGCAATAAGGAAGGAAGGATGAAGGACTAAGAAAAATAAGTTCATAATTGAAGTCAGCCATAATAGAAGGTGGATGAGCTTCCAAGCAAAAACCGTCATGGTTAAGAAACTAAGGCTCAAACAACTTAGGAGAGAGAACATAAGAATACAAATAGAAGTTGCATTGGAAAATGATCAGTAGCTCATGGGATACTTCTCAAAGACATACATGTTGAAGACTGTAGTAGAGATGACATATGAGGTAGCATAGGCCAGTTTTTATTTCCCACCACCAGTTTTCATCGATAAGAACTATGATATGTGGGTTATTAAAATGCACACTAAATTACATGCAAAAGAATTATGGGATATTGTGTTGAAGGGGTTTGAAGAACCCGCTTATGAGGTCATGTCTCAAGATAAGAAGAAGAATGTTGTTGTAGCATTCTCTCTCATTTGACAAGGCTTGGATGAGAGCATTTTACCTAGGATTGAAGAAGCAACAAGTGCTAAGGAATCTTGGAGTATTTTGGAAACAAAGTATAACGAAAGGGGGAGCAACATATTGCACAATTTTTCCATACTGAAAAATGCATCTATGTGTGAAGCAGAGCATGAGGAAGACTCTTTGCATGCAGTAGAGCAAGAGCATATCTAGCTATTGGTGAATCCCATTGTGCTAAGTAAAAAATGGATGATAATCATTATGATGAAGATGAAGCTTCCAATGTAGCATCCTGTGATGGAAATGAAATAGGAAACGAAGCCCGCTGTGCAGATGCACATGTGGATGGCAAAGACAAAGAAGTTTATCAATGTAGCAACCTATGATGGTGAAGATGACACTGAAGTAGCCAATCCTTTGGTGAATCCAACAATGACTATTATTGATGAATAAACTACCAATGAAGTAGCATGCATTCATGAAGTGAGTCCAACAAAGATTGCTGATGAACATGAAGTAAATCCCACTATCAAAGTGGATGATGAAGACGATAATTATGTCAATGAAGCAGAGATTGATGTATGTGATGTGAATGCAACCATAGAAGTTGCACGTGAAGAAATTAAAGCTACAAAAGTAGAAGAAACATAAGAAGAGGAGAAAACAAAACAACCAAATGAAGAAGAAGAGACGATTAAGGAATATGTGCCATGGAGCACAATTGATTTTACCAATGGTTTTATTTGATTTTGTAGGTATAGATTGAAGAAGAGATGGAGGCAACTATGTATTGTTGAAAATGGAGATAGAATATATATTGTAATCTTGCTTTTATATATCCTATTGATAAGATATTCATGAGGTGAAGTCTTCAAGAAATTTGGTTTTATCAGCCATTGTTGAGTTGTGTTGAAACACATGAGGATGACAATATGTCACATGAAGACAACAACAAGTGGCTTTTAGGTATGCCCACATCACAACTTTTGAAGATTGAGATTGAAACCCATGATATGAAAGGAATCCAGTGTTTGAATGATGATAAGTAGGTCAAGGAATAAGATAGGGAAACTTCTAATGAAGATGTTGAAGGAAACATTGAAGAAGGTGGAGATCACTAGTTTTACAACCAGAGTTATGAGCAATGCAGTTTTGCACCTCCCAAGAAGAAGAGATGGCTGAAGCCAAGCTACCAAAAGACGAAAATGAATCTAGAGTTCAAATTCTGGAGCACGAAGAAGAAGAAAAACAGTAAAAGCATTAGAGCTTGGAGCAGAAAGCACATAGAAAAGCTATGTCAACACATAGTATCCAAGAAGGTGAAGATGAAGTTGTTTGTTATGTCTATGACCCTTAAACAATGTTAAGGGTGATAACATTAAGTTAAGTTAAGCACAACCTATTGAGACTAAATAATAGTATTCAACATTTCAAATAATCCATCTACACAGTCTAAAGTCAAATTACCTGTTTAAAGTTGCGATATTTAATTAATTACTTAATTAAGATAATCACGAGACTTAATTAAGTTAATTGTGACACTTAACTAAATTAATTACCTAAGGTCATAATCTCAACAAAACATGATTAAGGCATAATATTCATCATCCTTAGTGAGAATAAGGTCCTAAAACCCATTCATGCATTATAATTTACTGAAACCATAATTGTTGAGTAGTTGAGTATTGTTGTTATCAATTTTCCACAAACTAAGTTAATTCCTGGTGTTGTTATGTGTGTTATTAGTGAGGCTGAAAAGTAATAAAATAACACATCAAGACACATATGTATGCCATATCCTACAGCCACACCACAATTAGGCAAAACAAAAGGCATCGACTGCAATCAAAGCCCACAAAATTAGCTCCCGATGGTTGTCCCCTACAACCATTCTTCACTAATAAATTTCAGATTGTATGGTTTCCTCCCTCCAGCCATAAATCAATATTACATTCATATTACATTGTTCAAACTCAGATACAAAAATAGGAGCATATCCATGCACAAAACATTTCCAATCTAACAATTAGTGTGCTCATCCTGGCACCGACAAAACTATTGGACCGAAATAGACATATCTTGGTCATCCAGAAAGCTTTTTCGACAAAACGAAAGGAGATCCTTACTGGAAAGGTTGCTCCAGATGCAATGGAACAAGTCTCATGACTCATAAATGAGAATAAATGGGCGAAACAGAACCTATGGTTTCTCCTCTCTCAATATCATCGAGCCAAAACTACAAATTTTAGTTTAAGAGAAAGAATAATAGAAGGAAGGCAAGGAACGCAGAAACATATTATATGAAATTCATCCTTCCTGCATATAGAAACTAGCATTCAATACATGAACATGCATACAACCAATTCAACCACCATTGCACATATACCAAATAAACTAATGCAATAGAAACAAAACATAAGAGATATACTTATCTCAAAATAAGGGCAACTAACTGCAACATGAAAACTTTCCTACTAGCCATAGACACAGTCAAGCCTTCCTCGCTCGAACAGGCCACCCTTGAGTTGAGACCATGGATCCATGGGTAGAGGCACACTTAGACTAGAAACTTTTGGAGCTACCTCTTTCGAGAAACACAATGCTTCCCACTACTACTTTCTTGTCCATTTCCACTGCCTATGGGAAGTGACTCCTCTCACCACCCATTTCCTGGCTTCCTGTTTGAGAACCTGGACTAGTAGAGTGATATAATGGAAGAAAAGGAAAACGAATATTCTACCTCTAAGTCTTAACACACTCTCAATTCTAGCAATATTCCCAACATGGTGAGATAACACAAGACAAGCGATCCAAGGCTCAAGATTAGTTTCAACAAGGAGAGAGTACATGTATAAATAACTTAAGGAGGTCAATTTAAACCCAAGGTGGCCAACTAGAATGGGTTTGATTGTGGTTGGGTTTCATCATGGAAACATGACTCAAATTAGTGGAGTGGTTTCCTAGTTCGGAGATTCCCTTTCTCATATTAGCACCATGAGGAGGAGTTACCAAAAACCAAGGAGTGGAGCCATGCAGAACACAAGGAGGCGCACTAATGCATATGGGGGGTTACAAAACATGAAGTAGGGCAAATTTGGTGAGAGAGGGGATCCAATAGGGTCATAAATATCATGTAAGCACAAAAATAGGGATGAATGGAGGAGTGGGGCGCACTTATGGAGGTGGAGGCACAAATCGAGGAGGTGGAAGTTAAATTCTAGCTTACAGCTCCTAGAATCTAGGGAGAGGGCTCATAAATGACAAAAACACATAAATATGAGGGAATTTATCCCAAGGAGGGCGCACTAGGCAAGACGTTCCCACTAAAGTATGTATAAGGTGCAATAATAACTCTAAAGTTCATAAAAATTGAAAATGGGTTCCATTGTTCAATGTTTGGGTGACCAATACTATTAAAGTCACCAAGGCATAAAATGAAATAGGATGGACAACTACCATCCAACAACAAGCTATAAGGTGCTAGGGATGTCCCCCATTCCCCCTCACTCTATGAGATCCATGGTCTCCCATACTCTTTTAGTTGCATTTGCTCAGCCAATTGTTTATTTAATTAAATAGCAACAATCATTCAAAGAGAACATTAATGACAATAATAACAACAACAACAATAGCAATTATTAATAATTCCAAAGTCCATAATCACATCATCAAACAAATAAGCATAAATCCATAGTCATATTAACAAATAGAACATAAGCCTAGGGCTTAACAACCGAGGTATTACATTGTTTGAACAAGTTGTAAGCCTAGACAAGACTTAGACCAACATGCATTAGCATTTCAATTTTTTTATGTAAGCCTTAGAGGCACTAACACAATATGTTTTAAGTGCACTTTGATCCTTTGTTAAGGAGTCGTAATCATGGGGAGTGTTGAAAGATAGTAATTACTCTTGCTAACTAGTTAATTGATCGGTTGATGAAGTAGCCATAAACACTTAGGGTTGGTTCACATATGTACAAGTCATTAAACATTTATGAGCTAATAGAGTTAGTGGCCAAGACACCAACCAAAACCCTAACATTTGTATTCCTTGTATATTTCCAAATATACAACTTAATAGAATAAAGGGTAAACCCATAAGCTCCATAGGAGTTTGTTATGTTATGATTTTGTGTAGGGTTCAATAATCCCTAATTGATTGATCATCATAAAAACAAACATTTTACATCACATTGTCCAAACAAAAAAGGCTGAATTCATTATTAAAATCAAAATAAAATTTAAGCACACAAAATCTAAAATTTAACATCAAAATAAAATTTAAACACATAAAAACTAAAATTTCGCCAAAAGTTAAATCATCATTTTCCAATAACTTCAATCCAAAAATCCAATACATAAAACGTTTAGAGTTTGCAACTCCATTATTTCCTCGCATTGAAATTTCATGAATAATCAGAATGCACTATCTGCATGCATTTAAGATAACGCGTATCGTTATGTGATATACGAACTTATCTCTTCTCCATGCTCCTTCTCCACGTATCTCCTGGCTGACACTTGTTGATGTGTTTTGTCTGCTCGGAAACATTCGAGATGCTAAATTTCAACCAACATCAATATTATCAAGGCCTTCAAGGCCTCCATGTTACTGCTGTACACCAGGATGCAGATCAATGGAGGCGTCTCTGATCCAGCTATTCTTCGCGGAGGCACACCATTCGGGGTTTTCGGGTATTTTCCAGCTATCAGAATAGGCAAGAGTTTTCAGTTGCTATTCGTTCCATTGACCCGGAACCTATTGATCAATGGAGCCGTCTTTGATCCAGCCTGGATTTAAATCCTATGCTCTTTCAAGTGTTTCTCTTTGGAGTTTAAGTTTAAGATGAATCTCCCTCTCTTTCTGGAGTTTAAGTTTAAGATGAATCTATACTAGTTGTTAATGCATTCTTCGAAATAGATATAGAATCTATACGAATGTGCAAAGTTTTTAATCTATCAATCAATATGAATATGAGTCTATCCCTTTCTGAGAGTTTAAGTTCAAGATGAATATATGCTAGTTGTTAATGCATCCTTTGAAATAGATATAAAATCTATACTAATGTGCAAAGTTTTTAATCTATCAATCAATATGAATATGAATCTATACCAATCAATATAAATATGAATCTATCTTTCTATGCGAGTTTAAGTTTAAGATGAATTGATGCTAGTTGTTAATGCATCCTTCAAAATATATATAGAATCTATACGAATGTGCAAAGAAGTTGTTAATGCATCCTTCCCAATAGATATAGAATCTATACGAATGTGCAAAGAAGAAACAACTGTAATCAGCAATATTCCTTTGTATATGATTATCTATTTCTGATCATTTTGAAGCCAGTTTCAAAATCATGGTGGTTATAAAGCAGGGTAGATTTCTGACAGCTAGGCTCATACGAATAGAGATGGTTTTTGGTCTTATTCTTGTTTTAGCTTTCATATCTATATATTTCCTTATCCGCTGATGATCATAGGTAGGTCTACTCCACTCCACCGGTCCTCGTCTATGGTTATATATATATGTATGGCTTATCTGCTAATGGTTCTAAGCTCATGGTCTCTGGTTATCACCGGTTGCAGGTATTCTTGGTAGGCACCTTAATGGAATGTTATGTTTTGGTGACCCTGCTGTGTAGCTATGTGGTTCTATTTCTGCGCTCCTATTTCTTTCATTAAGTATAGCTTAGTATTAATGTCTCTGCTGCTTCTCAGGTGCCCAGGTGCCCTAGTAGGAGCAGAGGTAGCACTCTATTCTATTATGCACTGCTAGATTAGTAAGCAGTCTATTCTATTATGCACTGCTAGATTATTAAGTTCTGAACTGATAAATTATTATTTAAAGCTTAAAACCATATGGCATCATCAATATTATAACGGTTTTAAGGTGACATATATATTTTTATTGTAGTGGTATTATTTTCAGAATTTCAATTAGCTAGGAGTTTCAGCAAACATTGAATAAACTGCATAAAATCAAATAATCTGCATGCAAACATTCAACCTTTTCTTATAAGATCAAATAAACTGCATAAAATAAAATAATCTGCATGCAAACATTCAATATTTTGTTAAAAAAACTGATGTGCATAAGAGTAAAAATCATACTAACCTCTCTTCTAATTCATCTTGCTCTTTGCTCTTGTTTTCTTTTTTGTTGGCTTTTTGTTGCTATTGCTCTTTGATCTATGTTGACAGACGATTCTATCATCTATGTTGATTTCACCATCACCTTGAACCAGTGGAACCATCTCGGAGAAACGAACCTAGTATCACACAATAGATCCAGTCACCAGCTTTTTCCAAATTGATGAAGTTTTTTGGGAGGGGCGGACGGGTTTGATTGATTGCTTGTAGCTCTAATAAGTTAGAGCTCAGAAGTGCATAGCAAAGCAAGCGGTGGCGTTTGGTGTGCAATAAGTAAATGCTTCTGGTTCTGATGATGCAGCTTTGTCAGATGCCCTAGTCTAAAAACATATCACTTAATTGGAAAAAGTTGACAACATTAATACTAAAAGCACATACAGCACTGCAGGCAGGGAAGCAGGGACTAATAAGATCTCTACTATAATTTTAAGCAGGGAAGCAGGTACTAATAAGATCTTTATTATAATTTTATTGATATGAGGATAAAAACTGAGGACTCTATTAACGTGTAGCGAGGTCGTGAGATGAAGTGCAATACCATGTTTCTCTCCATATTGTCAAAATTTGTCACCATCTCGGCCTCAATTTATCTTCTTATTGAACTCTCGAGTCAAAACCCAAACTCGTCAAAACCCAAACTCTTCACAAGATTCCAAAAAAGCTGAAATGCAATATAACGTTGGAAAAATATTGGTAGCATCAACATGAAGGTTGGAGGCAGAAATAAAACAAAGATAATGCGGAATGAGCTACGGCTCTTCAATCTTTATTCATAAACGGAGATCAACTAATGTAATACAATCAATAATCTAATGTGTATTTAAACATTTATGGAAAACCCTAAAAACTCTAACCTAGCTTTTGCATGCATGCAAAGCATGCTGTTGCATTTATTAATTGAACGTCTAAATAGGAATTGAATGTAAAAGCTAAGTTAACTGAAGTAATTACTATTTCTAACACTCCCTCTTAATTACTACTGCTGGACTACTGTAGCTTTTACAATGCCTAAATTATTTCTATGAATTTCAAAAATATCTTTTGCCAATGGCTTTCTGAATATGTTAGCCAATTGGTCAATCGATTTACAATGCTCAACACGAACTTCACCATTGTTCACAAGTTCTCTTATGAAGTGATATCTGGTATCAATGTGCTTGCTTTTCTGGTGAAAAACATGGTTCTTGGATAGAGTGATTGTTGAATTGTTGTCACAATAAACTATGGTTGGTCCTTCTTGTTTCTGTTGAAGACCTTCTAAAACTCTGCGTAACCAGACTGCTTGACATGTTGCTGATGTTGCTGCTACATACTCTGTTTTTGCCGATGAAAGTGTCACAATGGGCTGCTTCTTGGATGCCCATGAAATCAACCCTGATCCAAGATGAAAGACATGACCGGAAGTGCTCTTCCTATCATCCAAACTTCCTGCAAAATCAGTGTCAGTGAAACCTATCAAAACATCATACTCAGTGCTTGAGTATAAAATTCCATAGTTTGAAGTCCCTGCAACATATCATAAGATCCTTTTTCCAACTTGCCAATGCGAGTCTTTGGGAGACTCCATGAACCTCGAAATCAAGCTGACAGCAAACATAATATCAGGTCTCGTAGCTGTGAGGTACATGAGACTTCCTACAAGTCTCTTATACAATGCTGGATTTACATTGGGACTGCAATCGTTTTTGCTCAACTTAGTACCTGTTGCCACTGGTGTAGGTGTTGTTTTGCAATTAAGCATTCTGAATCACTTAAGAACTTCATTAGCATATTTATTTTGAGAGATAAATATATTTTTTTCCGACTGTTCTACTTCTAGGCCAAGAAAGAACCTCATCAATCCAAGGTCTGTCATCTCGAACTCTTTCTTCATAGCTACCTTGAACTCATCTACTGAGAGGTCATCTGTAAAAATCATATCATCAACATACAAACAAACTATTAAAATCTGTCCTTGTTGATTTACCTTTGTGTAAAGTGTTGGTTCACTGCTGCTTTTGCTAAAACCATTTTTGATCAGATAAGAATCAATTCTGCTGTACCAAGCTCTTGGAGCTTGCTTGAGTCCATATAGAGATTTTTTCAACTTGTAAACTTTATCATCATGTTCTTTTATTTCATACCCATGTGGCTGCTCCACATAAATTTCTTCTTCAGGAATTCCATTCAAGAATGCCGACTTGACATCCATCTGATACACTTTCCACTTTTTCTGTGCTGCAATTGCTAGGACTGCTCTTACTATGTCCAATCTTGCCACAGGTGAAAAAGTTTCTCCAAAATCAATTCCTGGTTGTTGCAAGAAACCCTTTGCTACTAACCTTGCCTTGTACCTATCAATCTCACCTTTTTCATTGAGTTTGGTTTTATAAACCCACTTCACACCAATGGGTTTCTTATTCTTTGGCAGGTCAATTAGATCCCATGTATCATTTCTCTCAATGGAATCTATCTCTTCGTCCATAGCATTTACTCAATGCTCTTGTTTTACAGCTTCTTCATAAAACACAGGTTCACTAGCAATAAAAACATAATTGGTATTTGCATCCAATTCATCATAAATATCTGCCAATCTTCTAGTCTTTTTATTACTGTGATCAGATTCATTACCTAATTGCGGACTTGATGCTTCACCTCGAACTGAGTTTCTAGGTGTTCTTTCTGGAGTATTTTCTACTGGTGAAGATGCTACTGGATCTTGTTGTCCAATTCGCTCCTCATCTTCTCCATCTTCTGGTTGGGGTATTGCATCTCCCACACCCTTGTCTATGGTTCCATTCCATGACTCTTCCTCACAAAACATCTCTGCTGAGGATAACCTTCTTAGTAATAGGATTATACAGCTTATAGGCTTTAGTTTGTTCACCGTATCCAAGAAATATACATTTCTCACTCATGTCATCTAGCTTTTTTCTTAGCTGTTTAGGAACATGAGCATAAGCAACACAACCAAATACTTTGAAATGAGAAACATTACAACTCATACCTCACCATGCTTCCTATGGTACTCTGTTCTTCACAATTTTGGTGGGAGATCTGTTCATCACATGAACAACACAAGCCACTGCATCTCCCCAAAATTCATGGGACAAATTTCTTCCTTTCAGCATGCTCCTTGCCATATTCATGATGGTTCTATTCTTGCGTTCTGTGATACCATTCTACTGAGGTGTATATCTTGTAGTGAATTGCCTCTTGATTCCATGATGTTTGCAGTAATCATGAAATTCCTTTAACTCATACTCTCCCCCTCCATCAGATCTCAATACTTTCAGTTGATAACCACTCTGTTTTTCAACCAGAGCTCTGAATTCCTTGAACTTGCCAAAAGTTTCAGACTTATGACGAAGGAAATACACCCATGTTTTTCTAATGAAATCATCAATAAATGCAAGGAAATAATAGCTTCCACCAATCTATTGAGTTTGCATTGGTCCAACCAGATCAGTATGAATAAGTTCTAAAGGTGCATGTGCCCTTCGAGACATACCTTTAGGAAAGCTATCCCTATGTTGCTTTGCAATGATGCAACACTCACAACTGCTTTCTGGCTCCTTCATAGGGTGTGATCCCTTTACCATCTCTTTTTGCCGCAAAAACTTGAGACCACCAAAGTGAAGATGTCAATATCTAAAATTCCATAACCAATAATCATCCATGCAAGTGGCTTTTTGAGCAAAAGAGGTTACCTTGCTGCTGCAATTCATGACTAGTGGATACATCCTGTTCCTAGTCACTTGTATTTTTATGATCAACTGTCGATTTGGGGGTTTGTCATAAATTTCACAGTCTGATCTATCAAAGACAAGTCTGTATTTCTTTTCAGTGAGTTGCCCAATGCTAAGCAGATTATGCTTCAATCCTGAAGCATAATAGACATCTGAGATTGTCTTTTGTTGGCCTTGTTTGGTCAGAATGTTGACCACTCCTTTGCCAAGAACTGGAACAACCTCACCCGTGCCAACTTTGACCTCTATCCTCACTAATTCATCTAGGTCTACAATTAGACCTCTGTCACCTGTCATATGGTTACTGCAGCCACTATCTAAAAGCCAAAGTCCCTTTGGGCTTTCGTGTGCAGCATGACATGTAAGAAATAACATATCATCTTTATCCTCAGAGGTATTAGTCACATTAGCATTATGATTTGCTTGATCAACCTTTTTTTTTTTGCATTCATGAGCATAATGCCCAAATTTATTGCAATAATAACACTAAATATTAGATTTATATGACCTTTTTTTGTCGCATGATCCGCCTTCATGATTATGATGGTGATCTTGATCTTCATTGCCATTACTTCGACCACATCTGCCTCGTCCTCTTGATCCTCCTCTGCCTCTGCCTCTTCCTATGCCTCTTGAGAATGAGACATGTGCTTTGAAATCATTCTCCAGAGAGGATTCTTCATTCCCGTTGATTCTGGATTCGTATGAAAGTAGAGGTCCGGTCAACTTGTCTATAGAGAGATTACTCAGATCCTTTGTTTCTTCAATCGCTGAAACTTTCGATTCAAATTTGTGGGGTAGGGATCTCAAAACCCTTTCAACCACCCTTTGATCTCCAATCTTTTCACCATAGGTATTTAGCTGATTAACAATCCCCATGACGTTGGTCATGAAAGAATCTACTGAGTCTGATTCTTTCATCTTCAGAACTTCAATGTCTCTTCTTAGGTTTTGGAGTGTAGCTATTTGTACCTTACCAGCACCTTGATAACTAGTCACCAAGATATCCCATGTTGCTTTGGCATGTAAAGACGCTGATATATTTGGAAATACAATGTTATCCAAAGCATTCATTATGAGGTGCAGTGCCTTTGCATCCTTCTTCCTGTGTGCTCGCAGGACATCCTTTTCTGCGTTTGAAAGGGCTTGAAAAGCTGCGTCATCTACAGGTTTGGAATATCCATGCATGACATATTCCCATGCATATTCTGACCTGAGATAAATCGCCATCCTCGTGGACCAGACATCATAGTCCTTTTTCCCTGTATGAGGAGAAATTTGAGATTGATTGCTGCTAGAAGCCATAGACGCTGCGGTGTCCTTCACTGGCTTTTTCAAAATAATCTCCTTCCTCTTTTTTCAAAATAATGTCTCCCTCTTAAACAAGATTTGAAAAATATCTTCTTCTTTTGTAAAAAGAAAAATTCTTACTCAAAAAATCTCGTAAAAGAAAACAACTTCGTGAAAGTAAAAAAAATTTCACTCTCATGAAATAACAAAGAAAATATCTTTCTAAAAAAAATCTTCTCTTGCCCTAAGTGCTGTGGGTCTTCACTGACTACTGCGCTTTGGCCTATAGGGAGGGCACAGTAATCCCTAATTTTTTTACCTCGTAAGTCCCTAAACTACCGCGCTTTGGACTATAGGGAGGGCGTGGTAGTGCCAATTTTTTATTTTTTATAATTTCTCAAAAAAAAAAAAATTTGTGTGAAAATTCTTCAAAAAACTTACAAATTCTTCAAAGCTACGACTTTGGCTTCTCCGGAAATTTATGCTACCAATTTGATCTTCTCCTAAGCTCTGATACCAAACTGAAGGTTGGAAGCAGAAATAAAACAAAGATAATGCGGAATGAGCTACGACTCTTCAATCTTTATTCATAAACGGAGATCAACTGATGTAATACAAACAATAATCTAATGTGTATTTAAACACTTATGGAAAACCCTAAAAACTCTAACCTAGCTTTTGCATGCATGCAAAGCATGCTGTTGCATTTATTAACTGAACGTCTAAATAGGAACTGAATGTAAAAGCTAAGTTAACTGAAGTAATTACTATTTCTAACACAACACAACCAATTTAGATTGTGAAAGATCGGATCCATCTGGGCCCTATGCAATTCACTTGATAACTATGCAAATCGACCCCTGATCATTCTATTAAAGACATGAAAATTGCACAGAAAATGCAATTTGAAGTTGTTGAAGTTGGTCGGTTTCCATTTTGAAATATATTCTTTTATTGTTTTTATTGGTTCCAAGTTGTCAACCCCTCATCATACCGTATTTATTACAGACATGAAATTGTCCAGTGAATAAAATTTGAAGAAGCTGAAGTCAGTTTTTCACTTTGAAAAATATTTTATTATTCTTTTTACTAGTGCATTTTACAGTTTAGTTCTCTAATAGTTTTGACAGCCCTGAGATTGTAATCTTATATGGCAGCCCCAGTATCTCTGCACCTAAACATAGAACTTTACAATTCTGTAATAGAGTGGGGCAGCCCCCAGTCTCTGCACCTGTACAGAACTTTAAGCACATAACTTTACAATAGGAAATTGTTGATGATTGATATTTGAATATCATTTTTATTGACACATTGAAGTTAATATTTCTTTTAACATAAACCTATCAGAGTAGATGATATGCTTGTCAAACCAATAGGTCACAAGTTAAGTGCATTGAACAAGTTATCTCTTACTTGTTCTCCATGTTTAGTTGTAATGACCTATGGTCTATGTCTCATTTACCTATTATCTTCTTTAGTTAAATGAGTTGTTTGTCACTAATTCTTATCCTCCATGCTTAGTTGTAATCACCTATTATCTATGCCTCACTTACCTATTACCTTCTTTAGTTAAATGAGTTGTTTGCCACTACCAGTTATCCATGCACCAGCTATCAGTTATCCATGCATCAACTACCACTTATTTTTTATATTTCTATTTTTTTAATAATTGTTTATTTTGAATTTTGAACGAAAATTTGGATAGTACACTTGTCCCATCCTCCTTTAATCTAGGAAAAACAATTTGGATAATACACTTGTCCCATCCTCCTTTAATCTAGGAAAATTATAGATGGTAGTCCACCCCAAATTCTAAGATATAGATTCATCTTAAAGGGGATCTACCAAATGGTGAGAAGGATCAAATTTTTTGAAGTGCAAACCCCTTTTTAGAGTGCAAATGTTGAGGAAGTATTTTAGTTTATCTAATTTGTGTAGGTTTTATATATATGCCTTTGTAAATGTTTTAAATAGCCGACATGTTATTTTTTAAAAAGGACACAAGTCAAATCCAGGAGCACAGAAGGAATTACACATTTCCGGAGTTACACATCTACCCCTATTGGCCGTAGAATGCGCATCTTCAGTGCAATAAATTCTATTTTGACACTGTTTCATTTTTAGTGATTACATTGTTTAACATAAACATAATAAAAATATTAGTGGTTACATTATTCAACCAAAACATAATAATAGAGTTAGAACCTTGGGGCTTTTGATAGAGGAAGAAAGGATTTTATTAAACAAGTTATTATACCTGCCGAAGGCCCTTGCAGGTATATTCCATTCAATATGCTTTGACTCGCAATTAGTTTACCGTTGACTAATTTAATTTTGCAATTTCTCCTAACTTTTACATTGGACATTGAAATTTGTATTTTTCTTCGATTTTGAATATTCATTTGTCTAGCCTGTGATTAGCTAATCCAATTGAAGCGTTATTGCCCAACCAACGATGTGCTTATTGGCAATGCAAAAGTTTTTTAATACATTCAATCTAAGTAAGTCCGCGTGTTGGATGGGAGAGGTCTCCACTGCCATCGCCTCGGTCTCCACCGCCATGCATTGATAGCCACTGATCTTGTGATCGGAAACGGTGTTTAATGCACCTCCCTCTGTCTCCATCGCCATGAGCCACCACCTGTTCATGGTCATCGCCACCATTTTCACTGTCCATACCTTAGAACTTATACATTTATACAATGCAGAGAAATAAAACGTAATTGTAGAGAAATGCAAGAATAACATTAAAACTAGGCTTACATTCTCTTACCGAATATGAAAAGACTACTGCCATTGAGCTTTGGAGGCAAGGGTTAATCTTCAGAGACAATGCACTATGTCTCAATCTCCATCCACCCAATTGTCCTGCCTTCAGAATTGTATGCAGAGCAAGGACCAATATGTATATTATATATTAGAATCAATTCTGTTTTTCAAAATTTTGATACAATTTTTTGTCATTTTTGTCATTTATATTATTATTTATACATGATATCAATGAGCTTAAGACAAATTCATCTCAAACATCTAGATCTAACAAGATGAGTTAAAGGCTTACCTTCTCGATGTTGTTGGGAGAAGTTGGTCGTCATTGTAAAAAGAGGAGCTTAGAGATATCTCAACACGTAATTTCCGCTTGCTCACAGAAATCAGAAAGCAAACCTCGTAAGTTCAAGTTATAAATTTACTTGAATGTCTATCTTTACACTTACATGCTATTTAATAAACAAATAGCTGCAGACCCGTTTCCATTTAACCTGGACCCTTTCTACACCTTATCAATACCTGGTCGAATGCCAAGACTCTCCAACAATAAAGCAAGTTTTTCTAAGCAGATACACAAGAGAGGGGACGGCCCCAACACGATGTCCATAAGCCATGGTCTCAATGTGACCACAAGTTAATTGCTTCCTCGACCCACATATGAACAGGGGTCATGACCTATTTCTAAGGGATCATTTAATATACAAGATGTTGATAGTATAGGAGTGATTCGCCAGGCTCTGTAGATATTCGTTGAATCAGATGTGCCTTTTTCAAATAGCTTGGACCTTCATTCGAAATGTTATGGTCTTTATTTGTTATATGTAAACAAGTCGTAATACTAAAGGAAGGACTTTAAGGGCCCTCGCATGAAGTTGAGGGACTCTTTAGGTGCAATCATTCATTCGCAAAACACGCTAGAATTTTGTAAATTAAAAACACGCGTGTGTTGCTTAGAACTAGGCATGGGCGGACTCCGACCCTACCATGCCAATTAACATGTAGGATAGGATTCCAAAATGCACGCGCGTTATAGTGATACATAACATGCGCGCATTTTGGTTAATATAACAAAAAAAAAAAACAGTCCGTGGACCGCAGCCATTGCTTTTCCACTCAAAACCAGAACGCTTGAGCCATTTTGGCTTGGAAAAATGCATTGGAGAAAAAAGGGAGGCCAAATTCGAAGCTCAACAAGGGAGATTTCATCTTGCGAGGAGGATTGGAAAGGTAAGCATCCAAATCCTTGCCTCATTTCATCATTGAAAATATAACTTTTTATGTTTCCCTAAATTAAAAATCTTTGTAAATGAATTTCCAAAACTAAAAATTTTAAAATTTGTTATTTAACATATGTTAATTCCTCCCTACTGTCAATCCCCTTAATGAATTTTACATCCACCCAAGCAATGAGGGATTTGAAAAAAAACTAAAATGGAATTTGGAAATTGAATCCCAACACAAATATTTTTTCCAAATCTATTGCAAATTGGAAAACAAAAACCATCCACCATTTGGCTAGGAGGAACTATGGACTATAACCTAGGCTTGGTTTCTAGATTTGACTCAACCAAACCCTATGTTTTTTTCCCACACATTCTTTTACCCTAAAACTGTCCAACCAATGCTTGTGAAGCCAATCCAATGGCATGATGTATTTTACATCATCCCCCAAACCCCAAGGGACTAGGTTCCCCTCCTTTGTAGACACACCGCTTACTTTGTTGCTAAGATGAACTACCACATCTTTTTTGACCTCCTTCACCACCAATATGTTAGACACAATGGCTCACTGAGAGGGGGGGGTGAATTAGTGAGATTGCACTTATTAACAATTTCAACTTCTTCTCTCAAATATTATATCATTAATTACAAATTCACTTCAATATCATATTCATCAATAAACTATATCACATGTCATTCATTAATCAAGACACATTATCATCAACACATTACAAGAGACAATATATAAGCTTTGTAAACTTTTTATAATTGGAGACTTTAATTTCCAAAATGGGATACAACCCAAAGTGGTACCAACCACAAGATAATTCTGTCAGCTGCAACTTACTGGGATGCACCAACACCCCAACAACCATAGATTTACAAATGATATTTCAGACTCTTCTTAAGTCTGCAGATTACATACATCATCAACCAGAAACCCTTGTTTGTTTCCAAAGCACTTCATCATTCTCATCAAGCACTCATTATTCAATATAAATTCATTTTGTCCATCAACAAATATCACCAATCAGATCACATCTTCATTATGTCATCATTATTCATGTCATATCAATATGTTGCCATATCTCCATCCATACACTTTACATTGTCCATATGCACATCACAACATTCTGCCCATATTATCAGTCATCTCTTCACCATTTTACCAGCATGTCTTCATTCTATCCATCAATAGGCTGCCTTAGTTTAACCCAAAATAAAAAGATAGAAAGAGATTTTTTTTTACTGCTCCACTTGCTGTTGCTCCTTCACCAAAAACTGTCCTCATCTTCCTATCCCCCGAGATCAAAGCTCTCTTCTATCTCCCGAATTCTCCACACTCACCACACAAAAAACACAACCATCTTGTTCTTCATTTATACTTCTCCTTTCCATGTATTCAAGAGGTCGACTTGTCTTTTTATTTTTATTAATTCAAATAATTCAAATGATATTTTTATTTCCATGTTATCCTTAACCAATAAAAATACATATCTTTGCCACATCATCATGGTCTTTATGCCTGCATGGTCTCCACCCTTATGCCCACAAGTACCCATAATGTATGCCTGCAAAGGTCATATGAAATGATATTTTTGTTTGTAATGTATGCCGGAGATGATATTTATGTTTGTAATGTATTCGTTCTTGCACAAAGTTTGTACATTTTTAATTTTTGAGAGATGTCATTATAGCACATGTATACGTTTCTAACGATTTGTTTTTTTATTTTTTGATTGCAGTGACGACCATGGATGCACATTCAAACATCCAAAGAGAAATTCATAGGCTCAGATAAATTTGAGCCTCAATAACTATTGTTGATGATAGGCATCTTATGCTTGCATCCAATTTGGATGCAATGATAGAGACCTTTAGTAGGTCTAATGGTGCACTGCAAGATATTTCCACATTCAGAGAAAGAAAGAGGCAACAATATGAGGATGGAATTAGCTACAAAGAAGTTAAGAAGTTGAAAATAACAAAACAACATATGTTTTCCCTCTTTAGAGATCCACGGACGGGTGAAATCCCGAATGCAAACAAAAGGCATATTTCTATGGAGAGGTGTACATATCAACCATTCATAGATAATTGGATTGATCGATGGTACATGGTGTTTGGTGTACTACCACATAACAACAGGAAATTCCTCTATATTTTCTGAGAAAGATGTACGCAGAATTTGTTTTGGGGAAGCATGTTAACTATTTTGATATCTTGGAGTATGTATGGGGATGCCTTAGGAACGTCCCAATGCGAGGCACATAGATCTCAATTGCCCAGTAGCTCCACCTCGCAGGAATCTACCCATGCCAGATGTGTCGCCTGCACATCAGTTGGTCCCATATACACATGAGTCATTCCTAATGTTGGCATAGGCAGTTGTTCTCCATAGCACGTATCTTCAAGGTGCGTACCAAGGAGGGCCATCAGAGCCACCATCTATGGGTGGAGTAGATCCACCACCTCTCAGTGGGGTAGAGCCACCACCTGTTAGTGGGGTAGATCCACCAACTCCCGGTGGGGTAGAGCCACCACCTTCTAGTGGTCGAGGAGCATCTAGTAGTGGCACTAGACTTGCACATCATCAGCACATCCGGGAGCCCCACCCATGCAAAGAATGCATCCATCCTTGCTTTGGTCCTATCCAAACAGATGACACTTTTACTGGGTATTTTACACAGGTAAGTAAGTCATTAACAATTTAGTGTCATTTGTAAATTATTTTTCCTTACTATACACATATATAGATTGCTAATATTTTTAATGATTTTAAAACTTGTAGTTGCTACAAGAAGGGCACGAGTTTGTCAACCTTTCCACTGATGATGTAGAGCATCATCCAGAGGCTCATGCACCAGCACCATCCGATGTAGAAGATGTTGTCATACTTTCAGTGACAACAACTCACGTTGAGGTATCTATTTCAACATGACATTATTTTAATACATCAGTAAATCCAGTTAACAATTTAGTGTCATTTGTAAATTATTTTTCCTTACTATACACATATATAGATTGCTAATATTTTTAATGATTTTAAAACTTGTAGTTGCTACAAGAAGTGCATGAGGGGAAAGAGGATCATGCAGCAGAACCTTCTGATGTATAAGATGTTGTTGTACCTTCAGCGACAACAACTCACGTTGAGGCAACTATTTCAACATGACATTATTTTAATACATGGGTAAATGGTTAACAATTTAGTGTCATTTGTAAGTTATTTTTCCTTACTATACATATATATATATTGCTAATATTTTTAATGATTTAAAACTTGTAGTTGCTACAAAAAGGGCATGAGGGGCAAGAGGCTCATGCAACAGAACCTTCTGAGTTACAAGATGTTGTCATACCTTCAGCAACAACATCTCACGCTGAGGTAACTATTTCAACATGACATTATTTTAATACATGTTAGTTTGTTATCACATGTTACTTAATTAATGCTACACGATCTAATATTTACAATTTTCTAAATTGTAGGTTGTAGATCCTCATCAGAGGGAAATTATTTCATCTAGTGAGCTCCCCCCTGGTGGGAATACAACCGATAACATGCCCACAGAGACACAATGGATGGAATATCATTTATTACATTTGCTTGAAGTATACAATACATCGGTCTGTATTTCATCATTGTCAGTTTGTTAATACATGCTATTTCATTGACCACTGCATTTCTAACTATGTCAGTATTGGTGATTTTATCCACCAGCCTCTATACTTATGAGATTGTCAGTAGTTGGATCTCCTCGTAGTCCAAATGTGCAAAAGGGACAAGTGTATAAGATAGGCTCCACTCCTAGAAAGGGTGTGGATGTCCTCTATAGCAGACACACGAGAGATCCATCTACCCCTCACCTAACAAGGGTCATTGATGCTACAGTTAGTGCCGCATCTACAATAGCCACAAGTCATATAGAGGTAGCTATTTCAAAAATTATAATGCATAGTATTTAACCATGTTACTATATTGTTTATTCATGCATGTCTAACTATTTCCCCATTTGGTGATTGTAGCCATTAGCGACAGAAGTGCCCGGCCCCTCTGCTCAATCCATGGCTTTGACCGGGTCTACTCTTGTGGTGAGATGTACATTAATGACCAAGTTTTTTTATTCAATTTACCTAAACATGTTGATCAATGTTGAATTGTTGAATTAATTGATATATGATCTTTCATTTGCAGAGCACAACTATAGAGAGGCCTTCCATGGGCACACCGCTCACATCTATAGCCCATGAGGATTTGGTGAGTGTTTGTCATAAATAATTTGGCCATAAGTTAATTTTTTAAGTTTGTTAATGGTAGGGTATTAGAGCAGTTATTTGATAAAAATAATGATCTTTTTTTTGCGGACTCTTGAGATGTAGAGCGATCCCAGGGAGATGGTCGATAGAGGAAAGTCGGGGAAAAACAAGCAAAAGATTGATTTTGGATGTTGCATAGTATTGTATATATGTATTTTGACATACATTTACACATTGTTGTACTTAGGGATACATGTACATTAATAGGCCATTTGAGGGCCGACTACTTTGCCATATTTTGTATTACAAACATTCGACTATCAATGCATGATACAATATATTTCATATTTTCTCTTGAGTTTCCACTCGTGCTTGTGATGATTTATCTCTTCCACAAATTGATAAATTATGCTATTGAAATTTGTATAATTACATTTTAAGAAATATTTATTCTCTTACATTTATTGCATTGATCAAGTAACATCTCACCATTGTGTTGTGAAAACATTATCTTAATGGAAAAAACTAATAATATCTTTCAACAGTTCAATGAACTTAGCACATGCATGCTAATTTGATATCTAATTTAAAATTGTGTTTTTGTTCAACTCCAAGGGTTCATACCCATTGATTAGGATTATGGTTGCAAGGAAAACATGTTGCAAGGAAAAAACAAAAGTTAACAAAATAAGTCAAAATATGTTTGAATAACCTCTGTCATAATAGTAACATGCTACGCATATAATCAATGTAATCCTATGACATTTTCATAAACTAAGAGGAAGTCTAATAGATGCTACACATTTCATCAATGCTACCATATTTCATCAAACGATACGTACATGAGCATCTATGCAGTTCGGTTGAAGTGTGCCTACTCTAGCATGCTAGAAATAATGGCAAAGTATCAAGTACAATGACAAGGAATGCATAACTAAAGTGTAATAAAATTCATTGGGCCTTCATGTACATATGGTCAAATATATGTAACAAATATACCCTAGTTTGTTCCAATATGCTAACCAATAGCTGGTCATGAATTCACTCTCATAAAATCGTTGAAGATATAAACCCTATCCTTATTAAACCCTAGTATGTAAGACCCTGGTTTGTGCTTTACCTCTTTCATATGTCCATTTTCCACTTGTCATAATGCAAAAGTAATCATATAGAATCCATGGAAAATGAAATACCTAACTAGTTTAATGATATTCCTTGATAATGTTGTTTTGATGAAGGAAAATAAGATGTTCATGGTCCTATGTTTGTAAAAAGGATGGATTATCCTCATATGAAAATGTATTTAAAATTGAATGTTCTTGATTGATTCAAACGATGATGTAATGGTTGTTCATTGTGATTTGGCAAGTATTCCCCCATAAATTGATGGCAAAGTTTCATAGTGACTTTGATCTAACAAATCTAGCAAGGATCAGAGGGATATCATCGATGAAACATTGCCTCCATTTTTTATTTGGAACTTTGAATTCTTAAAAATGACATTAATTACTCAAAATCCAAATATACTGGAACACTAAGGAGTTGTTAAATGACATGGCACACTAAGGACATAGAAATCTACCAAGGGTGCATTGTGGTAGGTTTGATTGCAACTATTTGAATGTTTAGTTCCAGAATCAAAATCAAAAAATTTCAAATTTGACCCCCATGTGCAAAAACTCCACACTCCCTTACTGAGCAAAACCCTTGTTTCCAAAATTGACCTAAAAGTTGACACTTGGGCCATGGGACCGGAGGAGAGGGGCACCCCTAGCACTATCACGATATCCTAAATCCAATGGAGTCGACGGTTTGTCGATCCGAGCCATGGTCGTCATTCTATGGCTTGTTCCATCTCACATCCAAAAGGCCTTCAGGCACACCAGTTGGATACCTACCTGAGCCATAGAATTCCAACCATGCAACAAAACCAGGTTCTGGGGAGTCCTCCAAGTGTGTCTAGGAAGGTTCTAGTTGGAAACACTATCCATAATTCCTCGATCGATGATTTTTCAAATTTGACCCCCGTGTGCAAAAATTACACACTCCCTTACTGAGCAAAACCCTAGTTTCCAAAATTGACCTAAAAGTTGACACCTGGGCCATGGGACCAGTAGTTTCCAAAATTGACCAAAAATTTGGCACCTGGGCCATGGTACCAGAGGAGAGGGGAACCCATAGCACTATCTCGATGTCCTGAATCCAACGGAGTCGACGGTTTGTCGATCCGAGCCATGGTCTTCATTCTATGGCTCGTTCCATCTCGCATCCAAAAGGCCTTCAGGGACACTAGTTGGATAACTACTGGAGCCATAGAATTCTAACTATGCAAAAAAACTGGGTTCTGGTGAGTCCTGCAAGTGTGTCTAGGAAGGTTCCAGCTGGGAACGCTAGCCATAACTCCCCGGTTGATGATTTTTCAAAGTTAACCCCCATGTGCAAAAATTGCACACTCCCATACTGAGCAAAACCCTAGTTTCCAAAATGGACCTACAAGATGTAACCTAGGACACGGGACCAGCGGAGAGGAGAACCCCAAGCACTATCCCGATGTCCTGAATCCAACGGAGTCGACGGTTTGTTGATCCGAGCCATGGTCGTCATTCTATGGCTCATTCCATCCCCATCCAAAAGGCCTTCAGGGACACCAGTTGGATACCTACCGAGCCATAGCATTCCAACCATGCAACAAAACCGGGTTCTAGTGAGTCTTGCAAGTATGTCTAGGAAGGTTCCAACTGGGAATGTTAGCCATAAGTCCCCAGTCGATGATTTTTCAAAATGGACCCCCATGTGCAAAATTGCATAGTCCCTTACTGAGCAAAACCCTAGTTTCCAAAATTGACCTAAAAGTTGACACCTGGGCCATGGGAACGGAGGAGAGGGGCACCCCTAGCACTATCTTGATGTCTTGAATGCAACGGAGTCGATGGTTTTTCGATCTGATCCACGGTCGTCATTCTATCGCTCCTTCCATCTCGCATCCAAAAGTCCTTCAGGGACACCAGTTGGATACCTACCGGGGCCATAGAATTCCAACCATGTAACAAAACTGGGTTTTGGGGAGTCCTGCAAGTGTGTCTAGGAAGGTTCCAGCTGGGACACTAGCCATAAGTCCCCGGTCAATGATTTTGCAAAGTTGACCCCCATGTACAAAACTGCACACTCCCTTACTGAGCAAAACCCTAGTTTCCAAAATTGAACTAAAAGTTGACACCTGGGCCATGGGATTAGAGGAGAGGGGCACCCCTAGCATTATCCTGATGTCCTGAATCCAACGGTTTTTCGATCCAATCCACGGTTGTCATTCTATGGCTCATTCCATCTCGTATCCAAAAGGCCTTCAGGGACACCAGTTGGATACCTACCTGGGCCATAGAATTCCAACCATGCAACAAAATCAGGTTCCGGTGAGTCCTGCAAGTGTGTCTAGGAAGGTTCCAAATGGGAACGCTAGCCATCAGTCCCCGGTTAATGATTTTGCAAAGTGGACCCCCATGTGCAAAATTGCACACTCCCTTATTGAGCAAAAACCTAGTTTCCAAAATTGACCTAAAAGTTGACACCTGGGCCATGGGACTGGAGGAAAGGGGAACCCCTAGCACTATCCCGATGTTCTAAATCCAACGGATTCAACGGTTTGTCAATCCAAGCCACGATCATCATTTTATGGCTCGTTCCATCTCGCATCCAAAAGGCCTTTAGGGACACCAATTGGATACCTATCGGGGCCATAGAATTCCAATCGTTCAACAAAACCGGGTTTCAAGGAGTCTTACAAGTGTGTCTAAGGCAGTTCCAGCTGGGAACGCTAGCCATAAGTTCCCGGTTGATGATTTTTCAAAGTTGACCCCATGTGCAAAAATTGCACACTCCCTTACTGAGCAAAACCCTAGTTTCCAAAATGGACCTACAAGATGACACCTGGGCCATGGGACTGGCGGAGAGGGGCACCCCGAGCACTATCCCGATGTCTTGAATCCAACGAAGTCGACGGTTTGTCGATCCGAGCCACGATCGTAATTCTATGGCTCGTTCCATCTCGCATCCAAAATGCCTTCAGGGACACCAGTTGTATACCTACCAGGGCCATAGAATTCCAACCGTGCAACAAAACCGGGTTCCGATGAGTCCTGCAAGTGTGTCTATGAAGGTTCCAGTTGGAAACGCTAGCCATAAGTCCCTGGTAAATGATTTTGAAATGTGTACCCCCATGTGCAAAACTGCACACTCCCTTACTTAACAAAACCCTACTTTCCAAAATTGACCTAAAAGTTGACACCTGGGCCATGGGACTGGAGGAGAGGGGCATCCTTAGCACTATATTGACGTCCTGAATCCAATGGAGTCGACGGTTTGTCGATCCGAACCACGTTTTTCATTCTATGGCTCATTCCATCTCGCATCCAAAAGACCTTCAGGGACACCAGTTGGATACCTATCGGGGCCATAGAATTCCAGCCGTGCAACAAAACCGAGTTTCAGTGAGTCCTGCAAGTCTGTATAGAAGGTTCCAGCTGGGGACTCTAGCCATAAGTCCCCGGTCGATGATTTTGCAAAGTGGACCCCCATGTGCAAAATTGCACACTCCCTTACTGAGCAAAACCCTAGTTTCCAAAATTGACCTAAAAGTTGATATCTAGGCCATGGCACCGCAGGAGAGGGGCACCCCTAACACTATCTCGATGTCCTGAATCCAACGGAGTTGATATTTTTTCGATCCGATCCAGAGTCATCATTCTATGGCTCGTTCCATCTCGCATCCAAAAGGCCTTCATGGACACCAGTTGGATACCTATTGGGGCCATAGAATTCCAACCGTGCAACAAAAATGGGTTCCAGTGAGTCCTACAAGTGTGTCTAGGAAGGTTCCATATGGGAACGCTAGCCATAAGTCCCCAGTCGATGATTTGTCAAAGTTGACCCCCATGTGCAAAAATTGCACACTCGCTTACTCAGCAAAACCCTAGTTTCCAAAATGTACCTACGAGATGACACCTAGGCCATGGAACTGGCGGAGAGAGGCACCCCGAGCACTATCCCGATGTCCTGAATCCAACGGATTTGACGGTTTGTTGATCCGTGCCACGATCGTCATTCTATGGCTCATTCCATCTCGCATCCAAAATGCCTTCAGGGACACCGGTTGGATACCTACCAGGGCCATAGAATTCCAACTATCCTGCAGTTTTGAAAAGATATATATTTTCTCTTGAAAGGACAGCTAGTATGCAATTTCATAGGATAAAAGATGACGATGGTGGTACTTAAATTTGTTCAAAGATTAAAAACCATTCATTAATTTTAAGGGTACAATCATGTTACCATGACCATATGACACCCCTATATATGACTATCTTACGGTTTAGAAAGGATGCATATTCTCTTTTGAAAGGACAGAGAGTATACAATTTCACAAGAGCACATATAATAATGATGGTGCTTAAATTTGTTTGTAAATCCAAATTTGACACTGCGTCTGATTCATATATACGTGCATAACAAACTTGTAGAATTAATGCCTAGCTCTGCTGACGTTTAGTAAGGTTCTGTTTCTTTAACACGAGTGTTGACATAGCTTTAGAAGGGAAACTACTTTCTTGTATGAAATACAATTTCAGAACTATCAAAGACTACAAAATTTAAAACTATGGCAGACATTGATAGACTTCTTTATAAATATCAAGAGGATAAAAGTAAAGATTGACAGGCAGAGAAACTTACATGTTCTTCTTTCCAATTCTACCCATTCCATTGATACAGCTCTGTACAACACAATTTTCTAACATATTCTCCTCAACCAACTGTACAGATGATAAATGTTTTAGAAATTAAAAAAAAATAAAGAAAAGAGAAGTCAAGACAATGCCAGTTTCTTCTATCATTAAAAATTTAGGCATTTTAGCTGGAAACCAGAAGTCCCTGCTAGAAATCGCCATGGAGCCATGGATTTCAGAAATGAATTACTGAAAACTTTTAAATGTTCATTATACTACTACTTCATACTATAAAATAGGAGTCGAACGAATAGCCAGTGGTATATAGAGAGGATTGGGGATCATATTTATGGTTTATGGATTGGATATCAGATACTAAAAATACGATGCTTCATATATATACATCAGTCTAATGGAGACGATGTGTGCTAGTGTTTTTGTTCACGATTGATTGTGACAACACACGACGAGCTGCATTGCGATCCTTTGAGCGAGATTTCTTTCCAATTGTACTAAATGCATCTACTAAACTTTTAACAATATGAGAACTTGGTTCTAACTTTTTGGTCATCTTTATCCTTAACATTCTTCTAACAACAACCATAGACCTAGATTTTAACAATGATAAAAATAATTTGCACTTGTCCCCATCACAGTTAGAATAAAAAAAAGTTATCAAGTATTTGTCGAGTTTGATAAGCAATAGTACGTTTAGACAACATACCTTCAAGTGAACTAATGAGAGTTTCATCAACCTGTATATGTTTCGGAGTTCTTCGGTGTGCAGTTGCTAATGGAGGTAAGGGTGTTGGAGCTGGAGCATGTACAACATCACCAAGAACCTCCGGCGTTTCAATAGGAGCCTCTTGTATTTCATTCTCTTGTTGGTAGTTGGATGTGGGAAATTGGACTTTCTCTTGGACGGTGTCCATAACATTTGCTTCTTCCATTGTAAATCCTTGATTCAATGCCTCTCTAACTTCGTCGCTTGTATAACCACTACCCAACAAGTCATTCACTACCATATTCTGAGGTTGAATTGATGTGGGAATTGAAACATCCCCCGATGAGAAACTACGTCTTACTTATGGACTAGTGTCATGGGGTGCTTGTTCATTAAATATTGTTGAAATTGAGGGTCCCTCTAGTGAATTTATCTGTTTTTTTTGAGGTGGATGGGTGGGAATGATCGTGGCATCATCTATGGTTGGAATTGGATGAGTTTCCATGGAAGGCCTTCGATTCCACATGTCCAATCTTTTATTTTCTCTAACTTCCATGGTTTCTTGAGGCTTATCTTTCCTTGCCGATTTCCTTTTTCGATTGCGTGAATTCCCCATGAACACAATGAGCAATACTAAGAAAACAGATTCTAGAGGTGTGCTCAACTATTCAAATATCCAAATTCTTTCTCAATTGTGAATATAGGTTCTTCAAGCTTGCTCAATTTTCAATATATATACTTCCTCAATTGTGAATATAGATTCCTCAATCTTGCTCAAATGTGAAAGTAAAGTTTCTACCTCACTTGTGAATATAGAAAATTCTTCATTTGTTAATATAGATTCTTCAAGCTTGCTCAATAGTGAATGTAGATTCTTCGTCAATTGTGTTCATATAGATTCATCAAGCTTGCTTGACATTGTGAATGTAGAATCCCTTTGAAGCTTGAAATTGTGAATGTAGAATCCTCTTTAAGCTTGAAATTGTGAATGTAGAATCCTCTTGAAGCTTGCTAATTGTGAATGTGGAATCCTCAATTCCAAATGCTAACTGTAGATTCCTCTTCAAGCTTGTTGATTGTGAACATAGAGTGTCTTGAGCTTCCTCAATTGCCTTGAATGCTAATTGTGAACATAGAATTTGAAGTTTTTTTGTAGCGCTGTATGGGAGATGGGGAGACAAAACGAGAATTTCGGGTATGAAATAGGGAGAGTATTCTGCTGAATTTTTGCACAGACAAAACACGTTAGCATTATGGACACACATAACGTGCTAGCATTATGGACACACAAAACACGCACGCGTTTCTGGAATGTTAAAATAATCCTAGGCATTTAATATGTTTGGTGCATGGCTAAATAATGCCTACTTGCACAAAACGCGCAAGTGTTTCTTCATGCAAAAACGCGCTAGTGTGATTGTAATCATCAAAAACGTATTCAATAGTTTCTATGGGTTATGAGGTTAAATATGGATTTGGTGTTAGGGGCTTAGGGATTAGAGATGGGGGGTGGTTAGTGGTAGGGGAAGGGGGATTAGGAGAGAGCGAGGGGGGGGGAGAGAGAGAGAGAGAGAGGGAGAGAGAGGGAGGTATAGAAGCAAGGAAGAGAGAGTGAGAGAAGGGGGGTTAGTTAGGGGTAAGGGGATAGGAGGGGGGTTAGCGAGGGGGAGAGAGAGAGAGAGAGACTGAGAGAGGGGGTTAGTAATGGTTAGAGGGGGAGGAGGGAGAGAGAGAGAGGTTAGGGAGAGGTTAGGGAGAGGGAGAGGGGGTTTAGAGAGAGAGGGAGAGAGAGGGAGAGAGGTGTAGAACTAGAGAAGAGAGAGTGATGACGATGATGATGATGCTGCTGATGATGATGAAGATGATGGTGATGATGATGATCAAGATGGTGATGATGATGATGATCGTGATCATGATGACGACAACGATGATGATGATGATGATGATGAAGATGATGATGATGATGATGAAGATGATGAGGAAGATGGAGATGATGATGATGATGATGAAGATAGTGATGAGGATGATGATGATGATGAAGATGACGATGATGATGATGAAGATGAAAATGATGGTGATGAGGATGATGATGATGATGATGATGGTGATAAAGAAGAGGATGATGATGGTTATGATGATGATGATGATGATGATGATGATCATATTAATCATCATCATAATCATCCTCATCATCATCACCATCATCATCATCATCATCATCATCATCATCTCCATCACCATCATCTTCATCTTCATCATCATCGTCGTCATCATCATCATCATCATCGTCCTCATCATGGTTAGGGATGGGGGAGAGATTAGGGAGAGGGAGAGGGGGTTTAGAGAGAGAGAGAGAGAGAGAGAGAGAGAGAGAGAGGTGTAGAACCAGGGAAGAGAGAGTGAGAGAGGGGGTTAGTAATGGTTGGGGAGGAGAGGAGGGATAAAGAGAGATAGAGGAGAGGGTGTTATTTGTAGGGAGTGAGAAAGAGAGATGGGAGGTGTGGTTAGAGGTAGGTGGAGGTGTAGGAAAGAAATAGAGAGATTGAGAGAGCCTGGGTTAGTAAGCGCTAGGGAGATGAAGGGAGAGAGATAGAGAGGAGGGGGTTTTGGGTTATGGGGAGTAGTAGAGAGATAGAAAAAGTAGGATGGTTAGGAATGGGGGACAGGTTATGGAGAGGGAGAGGGGGTTTAGAGAGAGAGAGAGAGAGATGTAGAAGCATGGAAGAGAGAGTGAAAGAGGGCCCAGGGGGTTTAGTTAGGGGTAAGGGGCTAGGAGGGGGGTTAGCGAGGGGGGGGGAGAGAGAGAGGCTGAGAGAGGGGGTTAGTAATGGTTGGGGGGGGGGAGGAGGGAGAGAGAGATAGAGGAGAGGGTGTTAGTTGTAGGGAGTGAGAAAGAGAGATGGGAGGTGTGGTTAGAGGTAGGTGGAGGTGTAGGGAAGAGAGAGAGACTGAGAGATATCGGGTTAGTAAGGGCTAGGGAGAGGAGGGGAGAGAGATAGAGAGGAGGGGGTTTTGGGATAGGGAGAGTAGTAGAGAGATAGAGAGAGTAGGTGTTGATGTATTTGTAACTTCGGAAGATATTCACTTGTATATTGTATGTATTACATTTGTACTTTATTGTATCCCCAATGGAGATGTATTATTCCTCCGATTAGAAGTGTCGTCATTTGTACTTGCAAGTGTCACAAGTTATATTGTAAGTGTCGTAACTTATACTTGATGGGTTATTAGACCACCTTGGTGGGGTTGGTACTGTATGAGTCATGTGGGTGAAAGGGTTATTAGACCACCCTAGTGGGGTCGGCCCAGTCAGCATTATGTTAAGTGGTTAAGTTGGGGCCGACCTAGTTGAGTAAAGGTCAAGTGAAGTAAAGTATAAATAGAGAGTGTGACTCTCTCATTTATTCATTCACACACTCATTCACTTCGCATTAGTGAGAGAGAGGAGGAGTGCGCACAAGTGGAGGAGGAGCAGCTGCTAGGAGAATATCTCTTGTTGTGGGGTTTGATCTTTGTGATCTTTATATTGATGCTCATTCTATCTCTGAGGAAGTTGCAGGGTTTTTCACCTTCTTGGTTTTCCCTGGTGAATTGCTTTGTGTCTCTTATCTCTTGTGTTTGTTATGCTGTACATGTTGTTCTCTCTGTTAAGATCCTAGATCAGTTTGAATTAAATGCTGAAAAAATAACATGGTATCAGAGCTATCCTGAAGGAAGGCATGGTATGGCATTTATGACACTTGTTGCACTTGCGACAAATTGGAAGCTAGGGCTTGGTATAGTAAAAACCAGTCATCATCGAACTTTCACTATAACCTAGTTTTTGCGAAGGTTCAATATCTGAAACTTCTACAGCTCGAAGATGAAATGTCCATGTACCTTTTGTCTGAAGGCCAGCCTCAGATTCGTTGTACTTTGTGAGATATGATCCTTACAAGTTAGGGTTTTTTCCTCTTCCAGAATGCAGTCCTAAACAGGTGACCTGGGAAAAAATGTCATATCTCGGGCTATGAAGCTCCAAATGGAATTCTGTAAAATGTGACATTTAGGGAATGAACTGTAGTTTCACGGGTCAGGGTTTCATAGTCCGAATTTGAAATAGTGACATGTGGCACTCTGTACAAGTTCGCTATATTGTTTCATCCCATAAATAGGTCACATTGCGACACTTGGCATATATCTCTCTCAAAGAATCCATTAAAGCTCAGATATATGAGGTTGGAAAGATGACAGGTGATTCTATCACAGGGCAAATTTTTAGACCCTGAGGACCCAAAATTTCAGAGATACATCAGAAACAATATGGCATATATTTCTGTCCAAACAAAATTGGATTCTGACCACTTTCATTTTTGGTTTGTCACTACTGCGGGAAATTAGGGTTTCGAAGAAAGTTGGAATTTCTTGAATCTGAGACCACAGATGTATGCTCCTCAAAAAAATCAAAATTTAGAGACCAAGATCAAAGTTTTTGGTTGGGTAGAACCTTGGGCTCTATCAAACCCTAGTTTGGGGTTTTGACCAGAAAACCAGGTAGATCCGAAACTTTCAAAGTCAATTTTAAGGGGTCAAATTTTGGAGATTTCAAAATTGAAGTAGGCCAGCTTGATCAGCTCAGAAAGGAACATCTTTTCATCCAATCAGAAGTTTGAAATTCAAAGTTTGGATTTTTAGGGTTTTTCTATCAAATCCTAGCCAGCTCCAGATCCAGCTTCATCAAATCAAAGTGGATTGGGTTAATCCTAGAAAAGAATGATTTGGACACCTACATAAGTGAAGAGATTCCAGTTCCAGAGGTAGATGAGGCTAAGGCCTTACATAACAAGACTACAAGCAATCCCGACAGGTATGACTTGATGAGATACATGTATGTTTTGAAATCTGTTCATGATTAAGTTTATGATATGTTTGTCTTCATATTATTGAGGTTAGTACAATCTTGATTAATTTTAGACTTGTCTTATCACCCTAGTAAAAGTATTAATGCATAGAAGACACTCATTGATTAGGGGTATGACACTTATGATTGTACTAATACACTGTAGTGTTGTATGAGGATGATGTTGTCCACCAACATGAAGGGTACATCAAGAAAGGCAAATCAAGTTCTAGATCAAGAACAAAAGACCATGGTGATATGAAGACAAAGACTCATACACATTCATGGATCACATAGAAGCTCTACTTATGAGGTATGTATAACTTGGTTCGACAATTATTAACTTATGAGATATGTAGGTTGCTAGCACAAGGTCTCTAAGAGAACAAAGAAGACATTGTTTGGGTATGTTAGACAAGCATGATAATCCAAGTATGTTTTCGTATATCAAGTTAGAATCCTACCTTGTGTTAGGATCTTAGATGAGTATACTTTTGTATGATTCATAATCATTATCCATGAAGTTATAAGTTTGAGTAATCATGGGTTTATGCATATTATTCTTCTTAATGAAGAGTCCTATGGTCATATAAGAATATGCATGAGTAAAAGAATACTAACGCTTGTGATAAATTACCCGTGTATAAAATGACCATAACCATACATGTTTAAGATTATTTAGAATCATAATGTTTTGATAGTATTGAGATTATACTAATGCATGTATGATTATGTATGAGATCTTGAGGATGACACTAGTGCACACTTAAGCATGCATAGTGGTCCAGGATGGATATAAGTTCAAAGACAGATAATCTAGGAAGCAAAGATCAAGAGGGAGCTCACTCCAGTAGTTCCTGCAAGGAAGAAAAGATTGAGAGGGAGTCCACCCAACAAGCAAACAAAGATAAGTATTTGAATTGTCATTTCTTATTACTTAAATGATGTTGTTCAGTCATGTACATGTTCCTAGATTTAGTATGTATATTATGCATTTTAGAAAAGTTACATTAATGAACAAGATACTACTAATATGCAAGTAATGGGTAAGTGGCCTATGGTACTGTACAACATTCCATTGCTACTTATCTAGAATGAAACCTCTTTGCTGACATGTTGGGAGTTGTGCACACTCTTAACAATGTTCTCGTAGAGATGGAAGGCATCTAGAAAGTTACGGGATATGGATAAATGTTGTATTGAAGCATTGGCTAAGATAATTGCATGACTGTATGACATATGCCTTTATGTGTAATACTTTGTTCTAAAAATTATGAGAAGTTTCTAATCATGCAATTGAATTTGACTTGTAGGAAAGATTGTGCACAATCACCTACAAAAGAAGGACTACAACATTTGTTCCAGCAACGAAGTTCAAGAAAACTATCTATTGAAGGTATTGAAGAATCTGAAGTTCCCACGATCTGGGATGCAGTAATGGAAGAATGCCATGATCAAGGAATACCAGTCGATCATGAAGAATGATGTTTGGGATGTGGTCCTAAGACCAAACGGGAAGTCTGTTGTGACTTCCAAGTGGATCTATAAGATCAATCATGCTGCAGATGGTAGCATAGAGAAATACAAGGAAAGGTTTGTGGCTCATGGCTTCTCCTAGAAAGAGGAGATAGATTATGAAGATACTCTTGCACCTATAGCTAGATACACTTCCATCAGAACAATACTTTCTCTGGTTGCAGTGATGAAGTGGAAGATACACCAGATGGATGTCAAGACAACTTTCTTGAATGGTGTAGTCGAAGAGGAAGTGTATGTGGAGCAGCCACTCGGATTTGAGACACATGACAGGGAGTCACATGTGTGCAAATTGAAGAAAGCCTTGTACGGTTTGAAACAAGCACCCAAGACATGGTACGGCAGGATAGACATCTTCCTGACCAGTTTGGTCTTTACCAAGTGTAAAGCAGATTCCAACCTTTACTACAAGGTTGAGGAAGACAATCCAGTGATATTCCTATTGTATGTGGATCATCTGTTTGTGACAGGTGAGGATAGTTTGATTGTCGACACGAAGAGGAAGATTGCTGCTGAGTTCGGGATGAAGGACTTGGGTATGATGCATTACTTTCAAGGTATGGAGGTGTGGCAGAGTACAGATGGAATCTTCCTTGGACAAGGGAAGTATGCAGTAGAGATACTGAAGCGGTTCGGGATGATGGACTACAAGGTCATGGCCACACCTATGGCATCGAACCTAAAGCTATTGAGTGATGCTTCATCAGAGTCGGTTGATGCCACGATGTATCGTCAAATGATTGGGTCCTTGATGTACCTTATGAACATGAGACCAGATATTTTCTTTGTGGTGAACACCTTGATCCAATTCTTGACGTATCCTAGACATGTTCACCTGATTGCTATAAAGCATATTCTGAGGTACCTGAAGGGTATGGTTGATTATGGGCTCAAGTATGATGTGAATCAAAAGGTTAACCTGGAGGGTTATGTTGATTTAGATTGGGCAAGTAGTGCTGCAAATAGGAAGAGCACTTCGGGGTGCCGCTTCGGTATAGGATCAGGTGTGATATCTTGGTTTAGAAGGAAGTAGTCCTACGTAGCACTGAGTATAGCCGAATCAGAGTATGTCGCATCTTGTTCGGCTAGTTGTGAGGCAGTATGGATAAGGAAGCTACTGTCTGATTTATTTGATCTCCATTTGGATGCTACTTGTAACTATTGTGACAACTAGAGGTGTGTGAAGTTGTCAAAGAACCCAGTGTTCCATGACAAGTCAAAGCATATCGAGATAAAATATCACTATATCAGGGATTGGTGCAGAGAGGAGCAGTGAAGTTCCTGTATGTTGCGACGGATGAGCAGATTATATATGTGTTGACCAAACCACTAGCTAGAGTGAAGTTCGAGTACTTCAGAAAGAGGCTTGGTGTACTTCAGATCGAGGTTCCTTCCAAGGGGAAGTGATGAGTCCGGAAGACGTAGATTCACATGGGCTTTTCTGACATGGTTGTAGATGTGTTCTCCCATGGTCATGATGTAATTGCTGAGCCATTCTCACATGGTGGTAGATGTGTTCTCCCATGGTGTAGATGTAAGGGATGAAGCCATTTTTCACATGGTGGTAGATGTGTTCTCCCATGGTGAAAAAGTAAGGGCTGGAGCCTTCCCCGAATGGTGGTAGATGTGTTCTCCCATGTCGATGGTGTAAGTGTTGTATGATTTGCATTTGGTTTGTGCTCCATGGAAGATGATATGATCTAAAGAGGACGATCATGTGTGATGAGCATCAGGACGATGCTCTAATTACTGCTATGATGCCATATGATCAGGATGATCATGTGTGATGAGCATCACGATGATGCTCCAGATGATATGCATCAGGATGATGCTATGTACATGATCAGGCTAATCATGTGATGATGATGTGCATCAGGATGATGTACTATATGATGATGATCAGTATGATCATGAGTATCAGGATGATACTCCGCGGCCATGGACAGACTATGCATGTAGCATAGAAAAGATCCTAGGAGATCCGATAGTCTAAGATCAGATACTCTTTCAAGGTTTTGCTACAGGTTGGCCGTGGACAGATAGTATTGGTAGCATAGAAAAGATCCTGGGAGATCCGATAGTCTGAGCTAGGATACTCTTTCGAGGTTTTGCTACAGGTTGGACATGGACAGATTGTATTGGTAGCATAGAAAATATCCTAGGAGATTCGATAGTCTGAGCTCGGATGCTCTTTTGAGGTTTTGCTACAGGTTGGCAGTGGACAGATTGTGCAGGTAGCATAAAAAAGATCTTGGGAGATCCGATAGTCTGAGCTCGGATACTCTTTCGAGGTTTTGCTATAGGTAGCATAGAAAAGATCTTGGGAGATCCGATAGTTTGAGCTCGGATGCTCTTTCGAGGTTTTTCTACAGGAGGCATGTAATCAGTCCTAGAGATCCGATAGGTTGAGCTGTGTGCTTGTAAAAGTCCTGGGATGCTCTTTGGAGATCTTGCAGTTTGCAAGACACTCTTTTAAGGTTTTTCCTGACCACATGTAAAAGATCCTGGGAGATTCAATAGTTTGAGCTCGGATGCTCTTTCGAGGTTTTGTGGTGGTTTGTTAGAGAAACAGGATCGCAGAGCGATAACAATAAAGAGAAATGCAAATATAATCACACAAACACATTACAAGAGAGACACAGGTATGTCGTGGTTCACCCCAAGATGGGCTACGTCCAAACTGAAATTTCCAGTCCTTATTATTATTCCGTCTAGCAAGGTGAAAGGATACAACCTGCAGCACATCCGCTGCACTTCCTCTTCACTATCTCACAGTATCTCTTCTGATCTCAGAGATCTTTACAATGCATAAAACCTAATACATCAACCCTAGCCATATTACAATGTCTTTCTTATAAAGGGGAAATACAAAGGGAAAATACCAAG
Organism: Larix kaempferi; assembly: GCA_027924585.1. Lineage (NCBI taxonomy): Eukaryota > Viridiplantae > Streptophyta > Pinopsida > Pinales > Pinaceae > Larix > Larix kaempferi. Next base: position 12,819,108 of record BSBM01000322.1, on the reverse strand, counting down.
GGTTACCCAAAACCATGGGCCCGCAAAACAACCCCAAAAAATTCCTTTGGGGGATTTGCCCTCGAACCCCCGCCGGGGGACCGCTGGTCCCCGGATCCTCTAGCTGGGGGTAATTACCCCCCCAGCCCCCCCAACTGGGGTGAGTGTACAGTCCTTTTACATATCATATAAAGCTGGGGTACAAACACGGCTGAATAATAATGTCTCTGAATCTGGAGATTAGGCTCCACAACCAATAGTGGTCACATGTAAAAGATCGTGGGAGATCCGATAGTTTGAGCTCGGATGCTCTTTTGAGGTTTTGTTGAAGCACATTCCACAGGATGGCCAAAGATGATGAAGACCTATAGGAGGCTAGGCCTACATCCAAAATGAAAAAGGGTTGGCTCTGTAGAACTTCCTATGACGCGAAGAATTGAGAAATAGAACCAGTGATAGAGATGAGGAGTACAGTAGTAGTGACAATGATGCTCCGTGATCCAGTGACGATGATCCAGCTCTAGAATTGAAGACTTGTGCCGATATGTATTGATGACCTATGTCAAGAGAATACCTTCCTAGTTAAGAGGGAGTGTTGATGTATTTGTAACTTCAGAAGATATTCACTTGTATATTGTATGTATTACATTTGTATTTTATTGTATCCCCAACGGAGATGTATTATTCCTCCGATTAGAAGTGTCGCAAGTTATATTGTAAGTGTCATAACTTATACTTGATGGGTTATTAGACCACCTTGGTGGGGTCGGCCCTGTATGATTCATGTGGGTTAAAGGGTTATTAGACCACCCTAGTGGGGTCGGCCCAGTCAGCATTATGTTAAGTGGTTAAGTTGGGGCCGACCTAGTTGAGTAAAGGTCAAGTGAAGTAAAGTATAAATAGAGAGTGTGACTCTCTCATTTATTCATTCACACACTTACTCACTTCACATTAGTGAGAGAGAGGAGGAGTGTGCACAAGTGGAGGAGGAGTATCTTCTAGGAGAATATCTCTTGTTGTGGGGTTTGATCTTTGTGATCTTTGTATTGATGCTCATTCTATTTTTGAGGAAGTTGCGGGGGTTTTTCACTTTCTTGGTTTTCCCCAGTGAAATGCTTTGTGTCCTCTTGTCTCTTGTGTTTGTTATGCTGTACATGTTGTTCTCTCAGTTAAGATCCTAGATCCGTTTGAATTAAATGCTGAAAAACTAACAGTAGGATGGTTAGGGATGGGGGAGAGGTTAGGGAGAGGGAGAGGGGGTTTAGAGAGAGAGAGAGGTGTAGAATCACGGAAGAGAGAGTGAGAGAGGGGGGGGTTAGTTAGGGGTAAGGGGCTAGGAAGACCTGTTAGGAATACTACGTGGGTGTCTAATCCTGTATTCTTAAGGAATAAAAGTGGGGAGATTAGGATTTGTATTGATTTTAGAAGCCTTAACCAAGCTTCCTTGAAAGACAATTATCCTTTTCGTAATATGGAGAATATTTTGCAAAGTGTGACTGGTGCTGGTGTGTTATATTTGCTTGATGGTTTTTCAGGATATAACCAAGTTCAAATTAAAAAAGAAGACCATGTAAAAACAACTTTCACCACCCCTTGGGGAACATACGAGTATATAAGGATGCCATTTGTCCTTCTAAATGCAGGATCAACCTTTCAAAGGGAAATGGATCATGAATTTGATGGCCTTATTGGAAAAATCATTGTGATCTATAAAGATGATTTAACTATGTTTTTGAAAGATAGGGGTGACCATGTAAAGCATTTGAAGAGGATTTTTGATAGGTGTCGAAAGTTTGGAATTTCTCTAAATCTTAAGAATTCTACCTTTGGTGTTGATGAAGGTAAATTGTTGGGACACATTGTCTCTAGGGAAGGCATTAGGATTGACCCTGAAAGAGTGAAAGGAATTCAAGCTATAGCTCCTCTAAAGGATGTTAGTTCATTGCGATCCTTTTTTGTGAGAAGATTCATCCCAAACTTAGCTGAGTTGGCCAAACCATTGAATGCCTCGTTGAAGAAAGATGTAAAGTATATATGGGATAAGAAATGTGATGCATCTTTTGAATCATTAAATAAATGCATCTCCTCCGCTCCTGTCTTGGTGTGTCCAATTTATAATAAGGATTTCCTAATTCACTCATATGTTTATGACACTATAGCTGGTGTTTTGTTGCAAAAACATGAAATAAAAAATGAGCAGCCTGTGGCCTTTATGACTAAACATATTAGAGATGTCGAGCTAAACTAGACGACCACTGGAAAACAAGCCTATGCTTTGGTTAAGTCGTTGAAGCATTTCAGAACTTACATAGGATATTCCAGGATTTTAGCTTATGTCCCATATCAAGCAGTCAAATATGTTTTGTCCCAACATGGTGGTATCAGGGTTAGAGGAAACTGGATATCTAGAATTCAGGAGTATGACATTGAAATTAAGCCAATAAAGATAGTCAAAGGTCAAGGATAAGCCCAACTTTTAACTGATTCCAAAGATCAAACAAGTCATGAAGAGGTAAGTGTGGGAAATGCTATGGTGCTCGATATTGATCAAGATCATGAGTGGTACACGAACATTATTTACTATGTTAAACATCTTTCATCTCCTGGTCATCTTTTAGACCACCAAAGAAGATATTTGAGGTTAAAGGAATCTAAATATGTGTTAACAAAAGATGGTTTGCGATGGAAAAATCCAGATGGAATTGTGTTAAAATGTGTTGACCATGATGAGTCCCAAAGAATCATAAATGATATGCACTCTGGATTATGTGGAGGTTATTATGCTCTAAGAACTACAGCTGCTGAGATCATTCGAGCTGGGTACTATCGGCCATCCTTATTCAAGGATGTCCATGTCTTTGTGAGAACATGTCAAGAATGTCAATTCTTCTCGGGAAATCCTAGACCGCTTGCCTTACCATTAACCCTAGCTATTGTAGAAGCACCTTTCCAACAATGGGGAATGGATTTTGTGGGACCAGTAAACCCTAGTTTGTCTGGTGGGTATAAATACATCCTAACCTGCATAGATTACTCTACCCGCTGAGTTGAGTCTATCCCTACTAAAAGAGAAACTGCAGAAGTTGTGGTTAGGTTCTTGGAAGAAAACATAGTCTCTAGATATGATTTCCCTTTGAAAATCACAATAGATAATGCAAAATATTTCAGCAAAGAAGAAATGTCAACGTTTTGCTCCAATCATGGAATCACTTTATCTCATTCGTCTAACTATTATCCACAAGGAAATGGATTATCATAATCAAGCAATAAGAATCTAATCCAGCTTTTAAAGAGGATGATTGGAGAAAACAAAAGAACTTGGGATAGAAAGCTTAAGTATACTCTTTGGGAAGATCGAACAATTGTTAAAAGAATAATGGGTGAAGCTCATTTTGAGATAGTGTATGGGAAAAATTGTAGGCTTCCTATAAATCTTTAGATCCAGGTGTACATGAAATTTTGCAACAATGTTCCTTGGAACAAGAAGCCATGCAAGCAAGAATTGACAAGTTGGTAGAATTGGATGAAACTAGAAGAGGCATGGAATAGAATGGTCCTAGAGAAAGAAAGACTGAAAGGAAATTTTGATCAAAGATGTAGAAATGTCATTTTTGGGATAGGTGATATAGTCTTGATTTGGGATAAGAATAAAGAAAAACCAGGGAATCATGGAAAATTTGAGAAGTTGTGGATGGGGCCTTATCGAGTATGCATAGTAGCAGGAAAATGTTCGGTGTGGTTAGAAACACTCGATGGGGATGAGTTAGAGTTTCCGGTAAATGGGGTATTATTGAAACACTAACACACCTTGTCCCTTTGAGATAACCTCCTGTTTCCTGCTTAAAGTAGATAGGTCTTCGAATAAGCTCACTTGAGCAGTAGGATTTTGAGTGCCTTTTTGTTTTTCTGAGTGTTGAGTATTGTCTGAGTCCTTTGAGTTTCTTTGAAGTGCCAAGTGTCTTCCCTGTTTGAGTGTTGAGTTCCTTTAGCTGAGTGAGTTGAGTCTTCTCTGATAAGAAAGGTTTTCATTGATGACAACACATTAATGACAAAGCAGTATAAAGGTTGATGACGTGGCAGGCATTTATAAAATATCCCCTCTGGGCATTTCTAAGAGATTGTGCAGGCATCTCTTGGTTCCTTTGCAGGCATCCTTTGGAAGCATTGCGAGCATCTAAAAGATCCCTTGTGGGCATCTTTAGGAAGCCCAAGTGGGCATTTTTTTTGGAGCAATGTAGGCATCCTTTGGAATGCCTTGCGGGCATTTTAAAAGGAGCCCTAGAGGGCATCTGTTTGGAGGCATGGAGGGAAGATTTTAGAGCCCGTGCGGGCATATCCAAGGAGCCCTTGCGGGAATCTTTTAGGGCCCTTGTGGGCATCTTAAGGAGCCCTTGCGGGCTTTTCTTTGGGGAAGTCCTTGCCATGGAAAACATTTAACCACTTGCTCCTTTCCAAGCCTATTCATCTCCTGCAATATAAATAATAAAATGAACATGTTAAATGTTAGATTACTATTTTTATTTATGCATTTCAGTTTCTGCTTTAGGCTAGATTTTAGTTTCAACATTTTTTAAAATTATTTTATTCCATACATGCATCACGTGGTAGTTTTCTTTCCTTTTATGTAGGAATAGGTACAAATAAAGATGAAAAAAAAAAGTCATGTGTTGGATTGAATATTGATGCAGTTAGTGTTGGGGGACCATATATTCTGAGGTTCTCAAGCACTCTCTCCCTTAGAGCACTTGTCCCAGTTGGAGCCGGATGTTATCACATACATAGTAGCTGGGATACCATGTTTTTAGAGTAGATATCTGCACTTTTCTGAGCTTTTCCTTTGCATATATTCAGTGAGATCAGCTATGATGAGTAGTATTATTTATCACTCACACATTATAGAATCTTTATATGAGACATTCAGTAGACCTTATGCTAAGGATGAGCCTTAAGACCTCAGATTTGATGACGGATATGACCTTTTATTCCATACAGGGAAGTGTTCAGTGTTTCAGATGCAGTGTTCTCAGTGGTGTTAGTTGGTCTAGCATTACATTGATATATAATCCAATATATATGATGTGCATTTGATGTTATTATCTTGTTTTATAGGTCATTTTGATAGCATTGACTTGGCATATGGTAATTATGATCTGGCAGTATATTAATGTTGAAATGAAATTGGTTGTTCTGGATTATATGCATGATTTTTATTACTGACGTCTGGAAACTCTTGTTTTATACTCGTTGGTCTTTACCTTCCTAGGAATGTGGACATGATCCCTATTGTCTCTTCGAATTTCTAGATTAGGCACCATTTCCACTTGTCTCCATCGATCCATTTATCCTTCCTCATTATTGATATTTACCTTGACTTACACCTTGACTTGTGATATGGTGGACCTCCCAACTTCTGCCTCTGTGTTGGATTGCATCCATGTTAGTATTGTGTCTCGGATCTAAGTTGGAAACAAAACTTACCTTTGGTAAGTTGGATTTTATTCCTTTATCATTCTAGTCGGTTGCCCCGATGTGTGGTTTTGTTCGGAATTCCCCCTAGTTGCTTGAGTTGTGTTGCCTAAAACCTGAAACAAATTGTACTACCTTGTAAACTATTGTTATATCTGATGTAAATCCCAATGAAAAGGGTTGTGAAATGTAATGCAATGCAAGGATAATGAAATAAAATACATCCTGAATGTAAGCTACAATTAGTTGTGCTAAGCACATGCAAAATCCCAAAGGGGTCCTCAATGGCCTAAAAGAAATGGAGAAATGTATGCTAAATCTAAATATTGTTGGCCAAGGAAATGAAATGAAAGGCTCAAATAAAGCAGTGGTTAAATATATGCCAAATCTAAAGACTGCTAGCCTTATGTGAAATTTTCCTCATTGAGCCTATGGGTTATGATATGAGATGGAGTAAGGGACAACTAATTCTAAGTGTCCCCTAGGACCTCAAGGTTCTAGTAGTAGAAATTTTTTCAAGGTGTAATAAACACTTCTCTAAACAACTTATCCATTTGTGAGACACCCGCCATTCTTTGTGTATCGTTGTCCAACACATGCTTAAGTGTGTAACACCATCCCCCTTAAACAAAGTATCACTATGTCAAGTCAGTCAAGTCAACACCTGTTTCCTAGCCTTGCATATTTAGCCTTCACCATCTACTAGCAAATTGATCATGTCTACAAATGAGTATATTCTTGAGGTTCTTCTTGAAAGTAAAATATTAACTAACCCACTATTATTTATTAACTTCCAATGAAATAATGCTTAATGATTTAGAGTATTTCTATGAAAATGATTTAGAGAGAATGCCTTAACCATTTGCACTTGCAACAGCATGGTTTCTTTGTCCAGGGTCATATTATGATCAGTTTGACCGGTCAAACTTAGTTTGGCCAAGGTCAACCTTGCGATCCATGATGAGAAGCACCACTTTTATTGTATGATGTTGATATATGGTCCTTTATATACCTTTTGATGATTCCATATGATGGACACAGACTTCAGATGACGATTGATGCAGTTCCATTGATTATTATTATTTCCATATCATCATATTTTTACTTGTCCGGGTATGATGGATGATACAAATGATCTTGCAGGTTATCATGAGGTGTATGAGTACTCATATCTAGTGTACTTTGGTCATAGGAATCTAATGAGACACTTACTTTTTAGTTCCATGCACTTCCAGAGATCATTTGAGCATTTTTTTCACCTGTTGACCAGTTTGGCCATGCTGATGTGGCATGTCTAGCTAGAGCATTGGAGGCTAGTCGTTGCGTAGGGAGCTACAAAGGAAGAGGGTGGTCCAGACACTTGTTCTACCATATTACCCCCCTTCCGAACATGATGGCATAGTGAGTTTTTGTGCACAGGCACCAAACAGTGGGATATGGGAAGTTTGGTGGGTTTTCAAGAGAAATAAAAATTGAATAGGAAGGTCATTTAGGAATTCAATTTTGGAAATTGAGGCAGGGTTTTTGGAATGAGGTCCGCTCTAAGGTCATCTATGTTGTATCCCACTCCCTCCAGATCAGTTTGCATCATTTAATGGGATCTACACAGTCATCAGGATGTGTTTTGATGTATTCTTATCTCTATTGATGGGGCCAAGATTTGATCATTTGTATACTTGGACATGTCATTGAGTCTTATGTTATATTATTGTGCCATGGGGTCATGCTAGTGAATGGAATTAATACCTACTATCCCCACCATGTGCTCCTAGTCACTTGTCCTAGTCATTTATTGTGGCACACTTGTATTTTAGCCACCCCCATGTAGTGGGCACCCATCTTGGTCTCTCCTTTGGTGAGGTCATATTCCCCTCATGTGATATATCCATGTCATATTTTGTATCAGCTCATCTTAGCCATTGATTATACTGTTATATATTTTGATCTCAACCACTATTTTTCAAAGTGGTTTAGGGTTTTGGTCTTCCTCATCCTATTTAAGGAGGAGCCCCCTATTGTAAAGGGCACATTTGGAGCTCTTCAAACTTGGAATAAAAATACTATTTGTAGATCTACTTCTCTTGTCTTGATGGATTCTTTTGCAAGTTGAATAGCCAATCTTTTCTATGTGTATCATTTGTGGATTTTGGGTTTTTAAACAATTTTCTACAGGGAGGCCAAATTGGTGAAGAGGAGGACGATTTTGAGGGAGGCTATTGTGGGGAAACCCCATATCTTGCCTTTGGATTGGCCTTTTGTCTCAGGGAGTATCATTATTGTATATTAGTGACATAGTTGATACTTTCTCTTTCATATTTTTGCCATTATTGTCATTATTTTTGCTAGATCAATTCTCATATAGATATTTTCTTGTAGGAGGAGGACGAACTAACCATCTTGGAGGAAGTGTGATTTCACTTGAAGCTTTGTATCTCACTCTTGAATATACATGTAGGGAGAATATTATCAATTTACAAAGTGGCCACAGGCTTTGAGGTATGTTCTACAAGGTATGTATCTAGTTCCATCCATTGGTCATTGAAACCCTAAAACTCAAAACCTTGCATTTTTTTATTTTTCACATCTATGGAGATCTAGCAAATATTTGGGCTTCATCATTAAAAACCACCTTAAATAATCTTATCAACATTTCTGATCTAAAGTTTGGTGGACATCCGACTCCATTTGCCCCTTGATCTAAGGCACTAGTCCTCTCTTGAGGAAGTTGCACTCCTTGGGTAAGTGGCCATTTGCTAGATCCCACATGTGGGTATTGCTTGTTCTTTCATAAATCCATAGATCTATACCATAGCATACCCCCTAGTTTCCAATTCACTTCAATTTTTACCTTGTGGGCCCCATTTGGGACCATTTTCCTCATGTTAAGGGTGGGCCCCACTTGAGTATTTTTACTTGGCATTAGATCTTTCTAGATCTACTACTTTAACCCTATAAGTGACCTTCATTTATCCTTGGTTGAAAATTTGTCCTTCCTTAAGCCTCTTCAACCAAGACCTAACTCATTGGGTCCACTTATCTATTCTAGATATCTAATCCTATATTTGTCTCCTACTATATCATCATCACATTTCCCTAGGAGGTCTAGGTTGGGTTTGCTAGCCTTCATTGGCTAAGCTAGGGTCTCCCCCTTGATCTTGCTTAGCCTTGATCTAAAGTGAAGAGTGCCTCGATTAACGTGACACCCAATTGCATTGGGAACCATGACATCTCTTGGGTCACCTCTTTAGTTGTCCACACCTCTACCGTCTTGGATAGGATACCTTTAGAGATAACTACAATTTATGTGATAACAATACAGATTCATTTCCAAGTATCTCTTGGTTAGGTATTTCCCTTGGATAGCACATACGCGATTCATCTTTGTTTTAATTTCCTTTATCATGAATTACCAAATCAAAAGCAAGTAATGAAAAAAATGACTTGCCTATGGTTTTATGGTCAAAATTTTGAGGTGGGTTGGGATGGATTCGACCTTAATATTCCCAGTGTTAAGATTCAATATGCTAAGAAAGAAAATAGCAGCATCACATTCCATTTCATAATAATAGCATATACAGGATCACTGAAGAAACAACAAGCACAACATAAACATAAGAGACATAGATTTATCCTGGGAAACCCTCATGGGGTAGAAAAACCCAGCAAAGCTTCCTCAATATAGATGACCAACAATATACAAAGATGCAAACCAAAGACATGATCTCCTCCTCCACCATAGCAGACTTCTCCTCCACAAGTGCGCTACTCTCAAGTGAGTGAGTGTGTGTTAAATGAGGAGTACACCTCCTCTATTTATACACTACTCCGACTTGTCTTTTACACAAATCATGTAGGCTCGTATTTAACCAATCGGTTAAATACCCCACTACAACTGACTGGGCTGACCCCTCTAGGGTGGTCTAATAACCCTTTGACCCACATAACACATACAGGTCCGACCCCCCACTAGGGAAGTCTAATAACCCAAGTTACCACATTCCGATGGAGGAGTAAACATCTCCGGATATACAATAAGATCTTCAAGGAAGAATGAAACATCTCCAGAATAATAAAGTACAAATATAATATTCTTTGAAGTTACAATATCTCAACACTCCCCCTTAACGAGAAGGATATTATAACAGCATCTGCACGAGCAAGGAGTCATCAACATCATACATGATGCATCTATAAATCATTGGAAGCTTTCTCAACATCATCAGTAACTCAAGTAGTTACTGGAACATCTTCAATAGTGGAACATCAACATCTTCAGTACTGAGTCTTTATCTTCTGCAACACTCAAACAGCTACAACAACATCAACATCTGGATCCTCATGATCATCAGCATCATCATCATACGATCATCAGCACCGGGATCATCTCGATCTACAGAATCTAGATCATCTCGGTCTACAACATCTAGATCATCTCGATCTACAACATCTGGATCATCATGATCTACAACATCTGGATCATCTCGATCTACAACATCTGGATCATCTCGATCTACAGCATCTGGATCATCTCGATCTACAACATTTGGATCATCTCAATCTACAGCATCTGGATCATCACGATCTACAGCAATCTGGATCATCTCGATCTACAGCATCTGGATCATCTCGATCTACAGCATCTGGATCATCATGATCTACAGCATCTGGATCATCTCGATCTATAGCATCTGGATCATCTTGATCTACAGCATCTGGATCATCACGATCTACAGCATCTAGATAATCTCGATCTACAGCATCTGGATCATCACGATCTACAGCATCTGGATCATCTGTATTAGTATCCACACTAATACATCTATCATCAAAACATGTATTCTCACTAATACATCTATTATCAAAATCATGTATTCTCACTAATACATCTATCATCAAAAGCATGTATTCTCACTAATACATCTATCATCAAAAGCATGTATTCTCACTAATACATCTATCATCAAAAGCATGTATTCTCACTAATACATCTATCATCAATACATAGCAGCATACCTTGCAACACACACGATCATATTATAGGATGATCAATCCCGCTCTCTTTAGGACATAGGTCCATGGATGATACAATCCATATCAAGTTCCAGGATGATCAATCCTTATCACTTTAAGACAAGTCTCATGTCTAGGGACGATGCAATCCCATCACGTACATTTTGAACCCAGTTCATGGACGATGTAGTCCTCACACGTACCTTTAAGACAAGTCTCATGTCTAGGGATGATGCAATCCCGATCAAGTTCCAAGATGATCAGTCCTTATCACTTTAAGACAAGTCTCATGTCTAGGGACGATGCAATCCCAATCTACTTACAGGATGATTAGTCCCTTATCACTTTAAGACACCTCACCATGTCTAGGGACGATGCAATCCCAATCTACTTACAGGATGATTAGTCCTTATCACTTTAAGACACCTCACCATGTCTAGGGATGATGCAATCCCAATCTACTTACAGGATGATTAGTCCTTATCACTTTAAGACACCTCACCATGTCTAGGGACGATGCAATCCCAATCTACTTACAGGATGATTAGTCCTTATCACTTTAAGATGCCTCACCATGTCTAGGGACGATGCAATCCCAATCTACTTACATGATGATTAGTCCTTATCACTTTAAGACACCTCACCATGTCTAGGGACGATGCAATCCCAATCAAGTTCCAGGATGATCAGTCCTTATCACTTTAAGACAAGTCTCATGTCTAGGGACGATGCAATCCCATCACGTACATTTTGAACCGAGGTCCAGGGACGATCCAGTCCTATCTTCAATTCTCGGAGACATCAGTCTATGGATCAATTCAAGGACCTAAGTTCGGGGAAGATACAATCCCCTACCTGTTCATTCAGGACTTCATTATCGGAGACGCAGTCTACGGCTCAATTCTGGGACCAGAGTCCGAGGACGATACAATCCCCCACCTGTTCATTCAGGACTTTATTTTCAGAGACATCATGTCTACGGCTCTCTTTTCGAACATGTGTTCAAGGATGATACAATCCCTCTTCTTTCTCGGAGACATCTGGCTACGGCTCACTTTAGGACTGGAATCCAAGGATGATTCAATCCTCACATGTCCACGAAGGACTTCATTCTCGAAGACATCTGTCTACGGCTCCTTTTAGAACATGTGTTCAAGGATGATGCAATCCCTCTTCTTTCTCGGAGACACCTGTCTACGGATCCTTTTAGAACATGTGTTCAAGGATGATGCAATCCCTCTTCTTTCTCGGAGACACCTGTCTATGGCTCCTTTTAGGACTAAAGTCCAGGGATGATCCAATCCCCCACCTGTCCACCAAGGACTTCATTCTCGAAGACATATGTCTACGGCTCTCTTTAGGACTGAAGTCCAGGGATGATCCAATCCCCCTTCTTTCTCGGAGACACCTGTCTACGGTTCCTTTTAGAACATGTGTTCAAGGATGATGCAATCCCCTTGTCACCTTAGACCCTGTCTAAGGACCATCCACCAACCTCTCTGTCGACATCACCAATATAGGTATCCACATCATCGACCTCACTGTCGATGCGGGCAATCTCATCATAAGTGATCACATCGATCCCCCTTTTGAGGAGGGTCCTTCTGAACTATTTTAAGTTTGTCTCGGAAAACTTTACTTGAGGTAGAGGTTTTGTTAGTACATCGGATCAGTAGAGGTTTGATTAGTACTTTGACAACTTGTTACAAATTCAAACTTTAATTCTTTTCTGCACCATATCTTGGATATAGAAATGTCAGATCTCTATGTGCTTTGACTTATCATGGAATACTGGATTCTCTGCCATTTTGGTACAACTCTGTTTGTCACATAGGATCATAGTTGGGTCCATTTTTATGTCAAACAATTCTGAAGCCATACCGCTTCACAACTAGCAGAGCAAGCAGCCATATATTCCACTTGTGCTGAGAGCCACACTAGATTGCTTCTTGCTAAACCACGAGATCATGGCTGATCCCAGACAATAACATCCTCTCGATGTGCTCTTCCTGTCTGATACAATTTCTGCCCAATCAACATCTTTGTAGCCATATGAAGTCATGATCTCTAAGATAACATAGATCAAAGTCTATCGTATCCTTTAGGTACATCATCACATGCTTTGCAACTAACAGGTGAACGCATCTAGTTTCCACTAGATACTGACTCAAGGTGTTCACAGCAAAGCATATATCTGACCTAGTATTCGTTAGACACATCAATGACTCAATGATTTGTTTGTACAGAGTTATATCCACTAACTCTGATGAGTCATCTGCTAACAAATTCAAGTTGGAATCCATGAGAGTGGCCATTCCAACACATCAAGTCCTTTTAATATTTATCAGCATACTTTCCCTGATTGAGAAAGATTCCTTCTGAGCCTTGCCATACTTCCAGACCTGGGAAGTAATGCATCAATCTGAGATCTTTCATTTTCATTTTTGCAGCCATCTTCTTATTTATTTTCATGATCTGTTTCTCATTCCTTGTTAGAAAGAGATCATCGTCATACAATAATGGTATGATAGGTTCATCATCCACAACCTTAAGGTAAAGGTTAGGAACAACTTTACTTTTGGTAAAGCCCAAGCTTATCAAGAAACTATCAATTCTCCCTTTGTGACTGAACATCATTCGCACTCTGCATTGAATGATCTTCTGTATATCTATCTGTGCCATCTCTCGTTAAATGGGTCTACTGATATGAGCCTCAATATCATTTGAACTCTGTGGTGAGTTCCTTCTTGCATCCATGTCATCTGTGTATAGAAAGCATATTCAACCTTATAGCAAAGGTTGAGATCCACATCACCCATGGTGATCATTAAGCTCATCAATTGATTATCGATCCTGGGAACCCATACAGAACCTGATTCACACTTTTTCTTTAATTACACCATTAAGAGAATGGTCTTATCTAGCCACATGGAGCAAACATCTCATCATGATTCTCTTCCTTTTTCTAAGAGAATCTTCTAGCCACAATCCTTCTATAGTGTGTTTGATTTGTAAATCTTTTGTTGAACATCCATCGCTTGTTCAGTGTTCATTATTCATCATGATCTTTCCTACAAATCAAAATTAAGTACATGATTAGTAATATTTCATAATCATCAAATCATATTGACATGATAACCTATTATGCATACAGATATCATTTACATAGTTATGCAACTATTTTGACCAATACTTTGGCACAACACTTTCCCATATCTTGTATGCATACAGTGTCTATCTAGATGCCTTCCATCTCTACCAGAACATACCATCGAGAGTGTGCACAGCTCTCAGCATGTCAGCAAAGAGGTTTCATTCTAGACAAGCAACAATGGAATGTTTGTCCAACTTACCAATCATATGCATATTAGTAGTATACTGTTCAATGCTCTATGAATGTTTACACTCAATATGATATATATTCTAGGAATACAAATATGCATACAAGCAATATCATTTACTATTTGAAATAACAACTCAAATACTTATCTTTTATGTTTGTGTGGTTGCCTCCCGCTTGATCTTCTATATGTCTTTTGAACTTCTATTCATTATGTACCACTGTGCATGCTCAAGTGTCATCCTCATGATCTCATACACAAACATACATTCATTAGTATATTCTCAACATTATAGTTCTAAATAATCTTGAAAATGTATAGTCATGATTATAGATAATATTCAGGGAAGTATTCTTTTACTCATGCATATTCTTGTTTGATCTAGTTAGTTAAATCATCAACCAAGATAAGAGACATAATATGCATAAACCCTTGATTACTAACTTTATGAATAAGCATAACCAATCATACCAAGTATACTTATATAAGGGATCCTAATACAAGGTAAGATTCTAACATGACATAGGAAAAACATACCTGGATTAGTATACCTGCTTAGTTATGTACAACATACCTAAACAATCTCTTCAATGATTTAGAGATCTTGAGCTAGAACCTGCATGTCTCATAGGTTAAGCATAATATAACAAAGTCATACATACCTCGTAAGTAGAACAAAGATTATGGATGAGTCTTTGTCTTCATGATGGCATGGTCATTGTTGGCGGGCAAATCTACCCTATAGCAAGGAAACTAATGCTATCAACTTGGTTGGGGTGATAGGTAAGTGTATTGATGATATTACAAATATATTTATGAAAAGAAATAAGTTATGGATCTTGGGAACACACCTTTCAATCGAAGTCTAATCCTAGCCTTTACTTGATCTTGTGTTCAACCTCCAAATCCACCTTCCTTTCAGTAAACCTGTAATAACAATACCTTTCTCAAAGCACTTTGGGCAATATATAAAGCTTGAAAGAAACAAAAACAATGTTTAACATTCAATATTGACCAAAACAGATCCAAATTAAGATGTTATTTCAGAACACATTTAAGTTGGAACAAGAAAGACACTTCAACCTTTATTGTCAAAAGTAGAATGATGTACAAGTATACCTGATCATGTAACAGGCTCCTGCAACTTGATTCTGGGCTCTTGCTCTTCTCTGGCTTGGATATCTTCAGCATCAACTCCTCCAATGAAAGCTTCTCTCTATGTCTCAAAGTTTCTCCATTAATCCATCTAACCTTTCTCTTTAGTCTTCTTTGTATTTAAAGGATTAGAGAAGTAGTTCAGGTCGATGTATAGTTATGGAGGAAGTTGGGGGAGTTGGGAAACTACCAGCAACTAATCCTCCTCGAGAAATTAATTTATTTTTTAATCATCTTTTAAGATGTACGCGACTCTTGTTCAGTGAAGTAGCGTATAGGGCGCTACTTTAGTGCTTATCAACTAGCGCTCATCGAGTTTAAAATGTTGAGCGCTACTATGCTGAGAAGGAGTAGCGTATATTAGGATATGGGCGCTACTATTATACACTAGAGTAGCGTATGGGCACTAGTCTCTTTAAGTAGAGTAGCGCTCATATCTCAAAATGATATTTTTTTGGGTTTTTCCAGTAATGTCAGGAAATGGAGTGAGTCAAAGTATCATCTCAGGTCAACATGCTCCTCCATCCAAGTTGTCCTTTTGTGTGATCAACAGCTCAAGGTGATCACGGACGGAGAGGTGCAAGTTTAACCTATAACAGATGCCCCCTAATGTGTGAGGTCAGAGGGAAACGATGGCCAAAATACATTATAATCCAAAGCCAGAGGAGGAGCAAAGAACCGCAGAAAACAAGTCACAAGAACACCTGCAACAAAGATCAAGGTCAGCTAGCAATTACATTTTTTGACATCATATAGATGTGCAGTGTGATACAACATGATCTCCGATACATAACAAGGAGATGTATATAAAGCATGGCCACTCGGAATACAAGCGTGGATCCATGTCAAACTGAGAGATCATAGCCATAACAACAAACTGGATCTATGTCTCATGCAGAGCCAGATATAAGTGAGGCTCAGTCTTGCGCAACTTGGGTGATAACAAAATGAGGTCATGTCATCCAAAATCCTAAGGTCTTCATCCGAAACAACTCTAGGTACAAACCCTAACCATGTGAATAGATGAGTTGACAGTCGAACATGGTGAGTATCAATTGATTACCGGTCATTGATGTATACCGTTAACAAACGCGAGGACTTCCACCGATAATGATGATGGGGTCCAAGGTACCAAGTACGATTTGCCAAATGCGAATAGATGGACTTGGAGTCGAACACTTGGGAATCCTGTCGAAGAAGAGACATTGGTGTAGTCTCATCATTCAACAGCGAGGAAAACTGCCACTGGTGACTGCAATCTCCAAGGTACTAACCGAAACTCTAAACTTCAATCCCAGAATAATGAGTTGATGTCGATGGGAAGAAGTCCGTTGGAAGGGAGGCCTTAAGGAATCCTCCATCATCCAAATCGAGGAACACTCAACTGGTAAGAGCTGATATGGAATAATATGTAACAAGACTGACACTAGGAAGGCCAACACATGAGGTCAAGGTAAACTGCAGAATGGCCGACACAGGGTATATCCTTGAACATTGAGCACGACACAAAGTGACTCAGGCAATTTCTGACATAATGGGGTAAATAATAAGTCTGAAATGTAAGAGACATTAGCAGACCCTCCATATGGTTGGAAGAATAACCAACCGGGGGAGTAAACAACTCAGAGGAAAGGTTCACCCTGAGGTCAAAAACTAAACCCAACCGACAAGATAGACTCAAGTAGGTGCTGTGTTCAAGGATAGAACTGACTGAACTGCCTTTGATAATGAAGATATGATATGTCTTTCCCGTTCCTTATTCTTTTTAGATAAAAGAATACCTTTCTTGTTGTTTTAATGAGTCCAAGAAAGAAAGAAAACTCAATAGATCCAACCATGTAAATAGTTTAACGAGCCCATGGGAGGAAGACTCAGGACCTTCTTCATTATTTATAGAGTTCGAAGAAGAGATAGAAGATTACTCTATATTTACTGATCTCTAGATTTTAATATCGAGCCGAGATCTGTTCTTGCTCGCCGGTGTTTTCAATTTTAAGGAGTCTAAAAAACTTAAACAATAACTCCATATATCTGCTCGTGGATTTTAGTATCGAGCCCAAGCATATTAATGCTCGCCGGTGTTTTCCTGTTTATAGAGTCTGAAAAACTTAAACAATCCTCTTTTCACCTATCCGTGGATTTTATATCGAGCTAGGATTGGTCTGTGCTCGGTGGTGTTTTCTTGTTTATAGAGTTGAAAAACTTAAACAGTCCTCTATTTACCCTCTCGTGGATTTCACATAGAGCCCGAGTAGGTGTATGCTCGCTTGGTATTTTCATGTTTAGAGAGCCTGAAAACCCTAAAGAAAGGCTCCAAAAGGTCCTTTTTCATACAGTTAGTCTCCTCCCCCGAAAAAGTATAAAATAATGGAAGAAGAACTCTTTTAGCGCATACAGGAGTATACCTAGAGTATACTTTTTCCATAGTTAATCCACCTAGGCCCAAAAAAGGGGTAATTCTATACCTGAGTGGATGAGCCTTCGATTATTTTAACGAGCTCGAAGAGGACAAGCTTGCTCGACAATCTTGTTTAGGTTTAAATAGTCCAAACAAGAGCTTAAAATGACTTAAAGGTCAGCTTCTAGGATCATATCTTCATACTCTACCAAAACTAGGTCTTCAACAAAATATTAGTCGATGCGGAAAAAATCTCGAATGATATATGAAATTGAAATATTTAGTTAGTTGACAAGGTCTATCATCAAGAATTTTTAAACTTAGGAGACGAATCTGACAAAAATTAAATGAAAATTGAGCTTGGATTAGTATTGTACCGTATTGTGTGTTTCAATTGATTAATTAGGGAGTTTTGAAACTATAGAAAATTAACAATTATGGGTAAAAATCAAAATCCAATTCATATATATAATTGCATTTTAAAAAATCAATTTTCTATTTGTTTTGTAGGGCAAAGATTGGAGCAACCTTTTGCAAATTTTAAATCTCCGTGGCGATCAAACCAAGCATCCAAACGTCAATCTTCCTCCACCAAGTAAGTTAAAATTCACTTTACTTGCATTTTCATGGTTTAGTTTTCAATTTTTGAGCAAAAAATAGCTTGTAACGCGATGCTCACAAGTGTTGCTGCACGGGCGCTACTGTGTAACCACAGCACTAGCGTATAAACGCAATGGGCGCTACTGTGCTCAAGCAGAGTAGCGCCCATACGCAACTGTGTAGTATACACAGTAGCGTACACTCTTGAAAACCTACATACAAGTGTCGAGACTCAAAAAAAATTGGTTTTTTGTGCAGGATGGTCCTTCAATGGAGGGAGAGGGAGCATGAGGACATAGATAGGTTGGCCATGCAAGATCCGGCCACCCTCCACGCTCTCCGAAGATGCGGTTTGTTGAAGTTTTACCGAACCGTAAACATGAGGGCTTTAAACAAGCTGTTTCGAAGACTTATTCAGTATTGGGATGTGGATACTAATACTTTTGTCATCCGCGGGCAAACATTGGAGCTTACAGTTGATGACATATATTTCATTACTGGTCTCTCAAGGAGAGGAGATGTAATCAATTTGAAAGGGTCTTCTCGTGTGGGTGTAAAATCTGTGCAAGAGTATGTAAATACATATTGTGTTGCTGGAGCTGAGAAATCGAGAAGCCAAGTCTTGATTTCAACTATTGACGGTCTCCCTTTGAAAGTGATAGTGAGCATGATCAATCGAGTAGCAGCTAGTGCTTCACAACACTTAGCTTCTAGGCACTCTATGCATATTGGTGTACAATGCTTACACGGTCATGTCTATGATTGGTGTACTAGTTTACTGGAAAACATGAAATCTCAATTGACAGGTTGCAAATCCGGCACAATGAAGAATTTTGGGTACTGTAGTATTTTGTGTACTTTCTTCTTTGAGAGGATGCCTGCTATCAGTTTGGGGATGCCTCTACCTCAGGTTAACCCCCGTGAGCCCAAACTAGGCCGTTGGGGTGACATATTCCTCCACCAGGGTGGTGGAGAAAGTCACTATTGTTATCATACTGATGATTTCTAGGGGTGGTGGGAGAGGCAAGTGCCCACTTTTGAGCAGTTTCCATATGCTGGATTGGATTTTCGTCATGATCCAGAACTGGTGCTTCCTCCAGGTGGAGCCTGGGGAGATATTGGTATGTTTAAAATTTTGAGGTCTATTTAATTTTTTCAAACTTTTTCAAGTATTTGATTTTTATGAATGAATTTTGAAGTTCTAATCAAGTGTCACATGCAGATGTTGGGCCTGTTCGTCCTGAGGGACATCCTACCATCTTTGTGAGGCCAGTTGATATTACTGCAGCAGATGCTATGTTGGGGACCCTAGAGAGAAAAATAAGTCGGTTGACTCACGAAGTTCCTGCATGCTGTATGGATCAGATACCTGTTGATATGTAGGAAGATGTTGTTGGGGTGCCCCCGACATGGCTTAGGGTGCTGCGGAAGATCACTAGGCTAGTCATATGCTATCGCAATGCAGTAGATGATGATGAGGTCCCTCCTTCTCCTTGCAGACTTTGAAGTTGTCGCAAGGTACGAGAAGGAGGCAGATTTACAATCGCCTCTACTTTAAGCGGGTCGACCATTATGCCACGATTGGAGACAATGAAGCCCAGTAAATGTCCCGATTCGACACAGAACACACACTTATTCAGATTCAAACGAATCTTATATTTTATGCATCTTTCAAACACTTGTCTAAGATGGGCTGGATGATCCTGTCTATTTCAAGAATGCGCCGGGAGGTCATCCAAGTAAGGTTCTACAATGTGTTTGATGTCATGAAAAGCGAAATTCATCGCACGCTGGAAAGTAGCTACAGCATTCTTCAAGCCAAATGGCATTTTCCGATAAGCGAAGGTCCCCCATGGGAAAATGAAAGTTGTTTTATGCTGGTCTTTGGGTTTAATTTCTATTTGATTGTATCCCGAAAAACCATCCATGAAAGAGAACATCTCATGTCCCGCACAAGCATCTATAATTTGATCGATAAATGGTGTCGGATAGTTGTCTTTCGGACAGGCTTTGTTAAAATCCCAGAAGTCAGTACAGACTCTAATAGTACCTTGCTTCTTATCAACCGGGATGGGGTTTGAAACCCATTCCGTCATGTCAATCGGATAAATGAAACCGGCTTTAAGCAATTTCTCAACCTCCGCCTTGATGGCGGCCGCTTTTCTAGGGTTCACGGGACGGAGCTTTTGTCTTACAGGTTTTGCGTTAGGGTATGTCGTAATGACATGCTCCACGATGGCTGGGTCGATACCTGGCATCTCCTCATATGACCAGGCAAAAACGTCGCGGAATTCTTTAAAGAGTTTTTTATACAGAGCGATCTCTTCTGGAGAACAGTCTGCACCAATAAAAATGTTTTCCACAACCTCGGGTTTGGTGGAAATGTTGATTGGAATTGTTCTTGAAATATTAGCCATATTTCCTTCAGCGTAAACAGCTGTCGAAATAGAAGGAGAAGATGACAAATCAACCAATCCACCAAGTTTCACAGAGAATTCTCCTCTCTCAATCCTGTCTAGATCTGGATGCATGTAGGACCTATGATGCATATGTTCCCAAGGTTGGTCCAAGCCCATCATGACTTCTAAGATGGCTTCATCAGATGGAAAAACCGTATCTAAACAATCGAACGAGTGAGTGGAATTCAGTGACCATGCCGCAGCATAGTCCATATCTGACTCAACAGAGACTGGTGGAGTCATGATATGTTCCATTGTAGTGCGTTGTATTTCCATATAGGCCACTTCTGCAATGGATGGAGGCACAAAAGGTTCTGACGTAGTGGGAAGGATCCAAGGATCAGTTCTTAAACCAACCGTGAATGTTTCGGTAGCAGTACCCACATCAGAACACATAAAAAGAACAGGGGAGGGGATGTCGAAAGTGCCTATTAACGAACCATACAACCCTGCTCCTAAACTCTCATTAACTGGGGTGGTTTGATCAACTAAAGGAACTGTGGTTTTCGAAGAAGTCTAGTTGTTTCTCTGAGTGAAAGAAAGTTGATCGACTGTAACGATCTTACCTTCAAATGGGAACATAACAACTCAAAAAACTGTCGATGCAATGGCTCGCATGGCATATGTCCAACTCCTGCCCAATAACATATTGTAATCAAGCGGAGCATCCAGAACTTCTACTTCTACAGCAACTGTTTTATTGGCCAAAGTGACATCAAATGACGGCAAAACTCCATGTGGACGGAAAGTTCTGTCATCAAATGTAGTAAGCAGTGTGTTAGAAGGGGCTAACTCAGGAGAACCTAGAGCTTTCCAATAGGAAATTGACATTACGCAAGTCGATACGCCCTCATCTACAACAGCTCGTCTGATGGTCATTGGACCATGAACGACTTCAATCTGAAGGGCAACGTGGTAGGGCAACCGGTATTTGACATCAGTCATATCAAATCGCGCAGACATGTTAGAAGATTCCATACTTCCAATAGCTTCCAAAAGTGCATTCTGTTGTAGAGGACAACTTTGCAAGACTTCTAGAGTAGACATGGCACAAGGGGTCTGGGCTATATCTTCAACCACATTGTAGTTAGAAGCAGCCCGTGTGTTGGGATTGTGCGATGCCCTCTTCAAGACACCTTTCAGAATCTTGGGCATTGGGTCCATAGGTATGTGAAGTGGAGTGGAGGATTCTGGAATCTCCTTATCCTTTTTCTGTGCTTCCGGGGTATAGTTCCTGGCTCTAGTTTGCAAGAGTGCATCCGAATTAACCATGTTGATAAATGTTTGACCAACCGTAGCATGTGTAGTGCCTCGAGTTTTTGAAGTGCCAGAAGTTGAGCCATGCCCTTTAGGGAATGGATCTTTCAGGACGGCAGGCTTCTTTTCTCTTAAGAGCTTCTGGGCTTCTTCAAGCAGAGGGCATTGGTGAGTAAGGTGGTTTTTCTTGCAAAGTTTACAAGGGAACTTAACCTTCTTTTCCTCTTTGTTACCCTCTTCGGCATTGTCTTTTTTGGGCTTTTGTTGGTTCCCCTCTCCTTTCTTGCCCTTCTTTTTGTTATTGGGCTGCCGAGGGCCCTTTTGATTGTTCTAAACCTGATTGACAGGCTCAGAAGTAGAAGGAGAGGTTGTGACGGAAGAAACATCTGCAGTTGATTGTTTGACTGATAAGGCATGGACCTGTTTGGTCAGTGCTTCGAAAGCTGCAGAGTCAACTGAACCCACTATGTCGTCAGCATGTGGTCCAAGTTTCGGTCTACTCGGATTGGTATTCGATCACAGTGTGTTAGGTATGATCTCATACAGTAACCCAGATTGTGCATAAACGAGGTCTAACTATTGAGTCTGTAGGATGGCTTCTTCCTCATTAGATACTCCAGATGTAGCTACTTCCTTAGAAATATAAGGAAGGAGTGATTTCAAATACCACTCAAGAAGGAATTCCGGAGGTATTTTGGCCTTAATGAGCCTCTTCCGTCTTCGCCACTCCTGAATGTGGTTAGATAAGTGAGTGGCTTTATTTTGTCTAAAAGTAGACAAAAGGTCTGTTCCGGCATCATACCGAACAGGAAGCTGGAAGTGATTCAAAAAGACTGTCGCTAGATCCCCAAAACTAGAGAATGTTGCTGCAGGTAACTCAATGTACCATTTGGCTACAGCACCAGTTAAAGTTCTTTGGAACAATCTCAGTCTAATGGAGTCTTCATTTAATGAATTGGAGGAACACCATAAGTGGAAAGTGGTGACATGGTCACCAGGGTCTTCACCTGCTTTGCCTTCGAACTTTGAAATGTCCGAAGGTAACTTGGTGGGAATTGATGGCCATGTAGCATTATGACACACAGGATCGTTTGTCAGTTTAGAAAGATCTGGCAAATTTAAAGTTGCCAGAAATGGTAGACGGGGCCGATAAGACGGTACTTGATACGTTGGGGTCGCAAAAGGGGAACTACCCATAGTTTGACCCATGAACTGCTGGTAAGGGTTGCCCCTAGCCATCTGCTGGTAGGGGTTTCCCCCAACCATCTGTTGATAATGGTTGCTTCCGGCCACATGCTGATAGGAGTTGCCACCTACCATCTGTTGATAGGGGTTGCCCCCAGTTACTTGTTGGTAGGGGTTGCCCCCAGCTATTTGTTGGTAGGGGTTGCCCCCTGCCATCTATTGTTGTACGAAAGAGTTATTAAAATTTCCCCACCCATATGAAAGTGGATTAGTGCTCTGTGGGTTCGTCCACTGTGGCTGGGTGTTAGCCATGCCATATTGCTGGTTAAAAATACTACCCCCCTCCCCCTGAGAATAAGGAAAAAGGGACATTACCTGCAGGCATACTACATTGATTCATGTTAGGGCCTGCAAGGGTATTGAAACCAGTAGAAGCTGATGCAGATGGTGCAGTCATGTTGCTCATGACTGGCATGGTTGCAGAAGCACTTGGTCCTACAACAGGTGTGGAAATCTAAGTACTAGGTATCTGATATAACGGTTGAGAAGCAGGAGGTGGTGTAAAGTTGGATGTACTGCTAGGTCCAACAGTAGGTGTAGGAATAGATGCCATCGTTGTTGAACTTGGCATACCTAATGTACCAGTGTTGAAACTGAAAGATGGAGTAGACACAGATGTGGTTTGTGCCTGACTTGGTGTAGCAGTAAAAGAAGGATTTACTGTATTAATGTTCATACCTAAAGTGGGAGTTTGGGGAACTCCCTGTTCACCTCCTAAAATAGACATCAGATGTCCAAGCAAGGAATTATCTGCACTGAAATGGGGCTGTTGGAAACCAACATGTGACAGAAGCATAATTCTAGTGTTGGTCAAAGGAGGATTGAAAGGAGTGCTATACTCCGCAGATGTAAGATCTTCAACCTCAACTGAACTAAAGTGTTGCTGATCTGTGGTACTTGGTAGTGGTTCCTCAGGAACCTCTATTTCAAGGTTTTCTGTTGCAAGAATTTCCTCAGGAAATTCCGTTTCAGGAGTAGTTTCTGAAGAAATACCGGGGTTTACCCGCTGTCATCTAGCTGGTTGTAAAGGTTCTGTTCTAAGTGGTGGAAGGTTTTGGAACTGTTATCACATATATAGTAGCCGGGCTACCATACATTATTTTTCTCATTCCAGTACACTATTCAGCCAGTTCCCTTACATTTGAGATGCTGAGATGAGCATCTATATTGGATCACTATCAGATTGTGGACAACAGTTGTATTCCCCATGCCATGACTGAGTTTCAGGACACTCAGAGAGATGACCGATGTAGCCATTATACCATTGGTACAGAGCAGACAGTAGTGCCTAGAGTTACAGCAGCAGTTCCAGAGGACAGATGATGGTATAGGTTGATGTGCATTCAGGTATATGACTCAGCAGGTATATCATGGTGTTATGGTTAGATTGCTTTTATACTTTTTCTTATAGCATGTCTTAGCACTTAGTGTCATGATCTGGCGATCATATAGATACATGGACCTGGTTGACCTATTATTTATATTATATTGTCCCTACTCAGACTTAGAAGTTCACTATTCATACTCATTGGTACATACCCTCCTTAGGGAGAATAGAGGTGATCATTACACCATACTCTGGCTTGCTAGTGTTGGCTCCATCATTTCATTGTCTTCATCCATCCGTGGCCTACCTTTTAGATTATTACCCTGATTTGCTACTTGACTAGTGACATGGAGGACCTTTCCCCACTGTAGCCTCTGTATTGGATGAGCCTCCCTGTTTATTGTGTCTCGGCTCTGAGTTGGTGACAAAACTTACCTATGGTGAGTTGGAGTTCCTTGAGAATTCCCCCTAGTCACTAAATTTGTGTTGGCTAAACTTGAAACTTTTAGTGCTGCCATGAATACAAAATCTGAAAAATGAAATGCTATATCTTGTATGTGAAAGAAATGCCAATTGAAAATGGCCATGAAAAATAAAATGTTATATCTTTTGGAAAAATAAATACCTAGGTAAACAAGTTGTCCATGACACACCTATAAGTGCTCAGGTAAACAAGTGCCTTAAAAACACACCTGCAGCAGAAAGCCTAAAAATAAAAGTAAATCTATGCAATGTGTTTGTAAACACACATAGATCAAGGCTATGGAAACTTCAGGCCCAAAAGGCAATGGAACTTAAATGTTATATCTAAACAATTGCTGGCCTTATTTGTATTATGGATTGTGCGCATCTGTGAAGGTGAATAAACCCTCTTTAAACAACTCATCCATTTGTGAGGCACCGCCATTCCCTGTGTTATTGCTCATTCAGTATATACTATGGTGTGTATTCCCTTTCCCCTTGCCAAAGTGTCACAAAGTCAAGTCAGTCAAGTCATCCCTTAGCCTAGCCAGTTATTTCAGCCTTCACCCTTCACTAGCAAATTGATCACAACTATGAAGTGAGTATGGTCCTAAAAGTCTAGTCTGAGTAATAATAATAATTAACGACACTATATATTTGGATTTAGATCGCCAGTCATGATTACTCTGTGTTATAATTGTTATTCGAATAAGTTGTAGAGCATGTATTAACCTTGACACCTTGCAGCAGCTATGGATGATGGTCTGAGTTGTATTTGGTCTTGGTTAGACCTAGTTTGACCATGGAGGACCATGGGACATGAGATGTTGGACCTTATGATGATATGGATAGATGATATATGGTCTATGTACACATACAGGATGATTCTATGCAGCAGCTACAGGGTTATGATGATGATTCTTGGGATACAGCAGTGTTTGGTCATTTACAGATCATTATTATTGGCCTTGTTCCGGTACATTGGATATTTATTTTGATCATGCAGAGATTCATATGGTGTATGAGTACACATCTTGGATGGATTTGGACCTTCTGAGTCCAATGGGACAGCTTGTTTTCAGTTCCGGGCACTTACAGTGATGATTTAGCCTCAGTAGGCTGTCCTAGTGCAGTTTTGGTCTGTTGGAGGCCCTGTCGGAGCAGAGATGACTTTTATCCGGTTGACCTAGGGCGTTGATGATGGAGGGGGTGGTCCAGCCACTTTTTTTTACCATATTACCCCCCTTCCGGACACATTGGTGCCCTCACCTTGACAGCGCCATCACTCCAGGAGGCTGTTTGGGCAGTTTCACGTTTCCCGAGGCATTTCAGGATTGGTAGAAATGGCTATTGAGGAAATCGATTTGGGCTACTGAGGCAAAGTTATGGCATGGGATGATCAGTGATGATAGATCGGGACCTTCTACACCTTCTCCAGCAGTTTCAGCTTCATCGGGGCCCGCATCCATCACTTATGGCACTTTTTGTGGATTTTTGAGGTCTTTTGAGGACCACGACTTCACTAGGGAGGCACGATTTGGTACTTTTATGATTATTTATTGGTTATTGTGCCATGGGGATTGACCAAGGAGGGATAAAATTACCCCTTGGACCCACCATGAGCCTCTTATGATATTTTGTCATCATGATTTGGTGGGATTCCCCTCTCCTAGGGCGACTTTGTCCACTTATGTTATATTTTATTGTGATCCATGTATTATGTTGTTGAGCTCATCTCAACCATTGATTAGACATTTGTATCTTTTAATCTTAGCCACTCATTCAAAAAGTGGTTAGGGTTTTGGTGCCTCTCCTTCCTATTTAAAGGAGAGAGCTTCTCATTGTAAAGGGTCTTTGGCTCTTGGATTATTGGTATAGAAAAATATTCTTGTGGAAATTCTTGTGGTCTCCTTTGCATCTGGTGTTCTTAGATGGTGATTGGAAAGTCTATTGCAACCTAGCATTTGGAAATTTGTGGCAAGATCTATCTTTTTTGGAAATCATTGTTTGTCTACAGGAGGGCGACTTCAACAAGGGCGATTTTGCAAGGCTTCTTCAAATCGACTTTTTTTGGCATTCGCTTGTATCAGGGGGTTATCATTAGTATCATTGTGATCTATGCTATCTTTCTGTTACTTCTTTTGTGGCATTAGTCTTATCTCTTGATGCATCAAATCTGATATTGTTGACGTTTGTTGTGCAGGAGAGAGGGCGCATTGGCTTCTTGGACAAAATCGATTTGCATAGAAACTACCTCAAAGCTTCCAAATTGATCGGGATTGCATAGATCATCATCATCAAGGCATCTACAAGGTTACCCAGGTAAGATCCACAGGTTTGTTTCTCTTTCCTTTATCCAATCCATTGACATAACTCATAAATTGTTAAAACCCTAAGTATCTTAAAACCCTCATTTACATTTTCTCAGATCTACTTAGATCTATTGGGTTGTTGGGCATAATATTAAGAACCCACCTCTATAGCATCCATGGCATCCCAGATCTATAGTTTGGTGAGGATTGGCTTCCATTTGATCCCCTTCCCAGGCCAACTTAGCCTCTCCCAAGCAAGGCACACTTCTCTAGTTGGGCAAGTTGACCTAGATCTAGGTGGTGGGTGTTTGAGATTCCACTTGATTTGACATCTACACATCAAATAACATACACCCAGGTTGTCACTTTTCTGAAATTGACCTTGTGGGTCCCATTCCACATTTTAAGGGATTTAATCCCCATTTTGGACCACTTGGAACACTTAAACTCAGATCTACTAAGATCTAACCGGTGGATTGCCACGAAACTATAGATCCATACCCCTACTTGACTGATCTACCCGGATCTAAAATTTGGGTGCCATCCGACTTGTCTTGACCCACTTAAACCCCAATTTAAGCCTCCTTGGGTAAAGTCGCACCACCTTGGAGAAGTGAGTTCACTCACCTCTAGGAACTGGGTACTTGAGATTATTGCAGATCTGAAACTGGAATAATTCAAAACCTAGGTCTAGACTGTCACTTTGTCAAATCTTGCCTTGGGGACTGCATTCCTTGTTTTTAGGGATTGTGGTCCACTTGGGTCAAACCTAGATCTAGACACATTTATCCATCAAGAACTTTGTTGCCCACTTGTTCCAAGTACTAGGAGTCCTAAACCTCAAGTCAACCCTACTTTGACTCCGCTTCCCAATTCCCAAGGCACTGGCCTCTCTCCAAGTTAACTCAACTTTCCTAGATTGTTGGATTGACTTGTGGTTTGACTTTTGCATGGTGAACTATACCGTTGAAGCTATCATGAATCATGGTCAAGCTTGTCACTTGTACTAGGTAGCCCCAATTAAACCCATAAACTACCCTGCATTGGACACGGTTCCCAAGGCAATGGATCCTTTGACATTGAACTAGTACACTAGCCCTAGATCTCACTACAAACATTATAAGTCACTCTTACATTCAATTATGAACCAAAGCTATACCTATTAAACCCCTCACTTGGCTTGTGACTTCATCCTTAGGTCTAGGATAAACCATACACCTAACTTCACCTAGAAATACCCTGATTTGGTGTCTTGGTTTTGATCTCTCCTGTCGGGAGTAGATCGGGTCTCCCCCTTTGTTGTCTGGGCTAGATAACATAAAGCGAAGGTTGCCTCGACTGGCGTGACAACCATATATATTTTGGAGGTCGAGGTGATCGTGGTTGCACCTTTTGAGTTGCCCTTCCCTATTGCCATCCATGACTGGATCCATCCATAGGGGTAACTACATCTTAGGTGATAACAGGAACCTCCTCGATCTACGAAGCTCTTGATTCTCCATGATTATAAATATAAAATAACAGACAAGAACCTAGTGGCCACTACAACTAGGGGGCAAACAGCACGCCAACTAAAAAGTCCTAAGTATACAAACCAGGCAAACAAAGATGCCTTCTGAAGAAGAGTCTGGGATGATGAGGGCCCAGAACAGATCAACGAAGGAAGAAAGACAGTTACCTAGGGTCCACAATACAATGACTAAGGGTGCAAGCGCTGGAATCACCCAACCGCCCTCCCAAAGCCCTGCAAGGGGTTTCCTCCCACGTCTGTCTTAGGTACAGCAGATATACCCTCTGTTGTCACCTATGTATGAACCTAGAGTCAGATACTAAGGATACCACAACACCGAAAAATCTTGGGGGAACAGTCACCGGTCGAATCAGAAAGCGTGGGCAGGGTAGCTAAGCCCAAAACTCGAAAGAGTCCCCAATACGCAATCCGATCCTGGCGTATGCTCGAATAGAAAGTAGGAGGAGTATTCCCAACAATCTGATCTCGCAATGACCTACTGCATAGATCCCAGGCAAGTTTTGAGTGAGGTGGGTTTACCTGTGATAGTCTCACTACGATTTTTGCGTAATGTGTGATCTTGAGTGGTTTAAGGTGATTTAAACTCAAGATCCTAACCAAAACTAGCTGGTGTAGTGTATCCCTAAAAAGAAAAATTGTTTCTAGTTCATTTTATTAAAAAAAAATTTAGGGCTGTTATTACTCAAAAAGGGTAGTGCTTTTGTGTGGTGTGGTTGCAACAAGGAAACAAAAGTGCAATAAAATCAAAACTTTCTACAACAAAGCTCTTTTCATTTTTTCATTTACCTCTTTCCAAAACTGAAAATCTGAGTAAATCTACTAAAAAAATTTTTGTTTTCTTTTTGGAATTGTACAAAATATCCTATGCTATCTTGTAACAACAAAAATAAGTCTTATTAAACTTAAACTACCAAATTTTTTTTTTGCTTTTTCTATAAATGAAAAAGAACTTATAAAAATGGAAAGCAAAATAAAACTTATATGCAATGTGTGTAAGTATGGCTAAAAGTTCTTAAGCTTATAGCTATCAAGACACTAGCTCGAAAAAGACTTGATCTACAGGTTTTTTGCAAAGAAAAAGCCTCTAAACTCGGAAACAAAGTGGGAGAAAACAAAGGAGAAAGATACCAAAGGACTGACCTAAAGTATCTAGCCCTAGCAAGACCACTATGCCAAGCAAAAGTAGACAAGCAAGCTGCCCTACCAACACAAAGAAATTGAGAAATGAATTAGCCTACAACTGTTTAAAATGCACTTGCAACCAGAACAAGACAATAAGTCCAAGAAGAATGGAAATCAACCAAATCGGAAGACACCCTAGAAGCTCTTAAAACGGACCAAACCCTAAAAAAAAGGATAGGCTGAGTAAAAAGCAGACAAACGTTGCCATAAATAGCGGATACAGGAGTATGTAGGTTTGTAAACTAGCAACATGCAGTCAGGGTCTAAAAAAGTGGAAGTGCTCAACACAAAACACAACCTAGTCTTCCAAAAAAGTCACAAACAGTCCAAACTTTCCAAAGGTCAACAAGCGATTCAAAAGATGGAAAAACTCAAAGAAAAGGTTCTATGACTTAACCAAAAGTTAAAAACCTCATACAACAGTCAAAGAGATCCAACAGCAAAGTCAGCAAACCACAAAAATGGCTAAAAACTCAAGCAAACTGCTAACAGACGGTTTCAGGAAACGTACCCTACTGTGCAGTAGGGAAACTCGTGCCCCTGCAGAGATGGGCGCTACTGTATGTATAGCACATTAGCATATGGGCGCTACTGTATGTACAACAGGGTAGCGCTCATATCTCAAAAGCTTAAAAAATTGACTTTGAAAGATACCAGAAGACTGATGAAAGCATAAAGAAATAGGCAGGGGATACCTATAGGGTTTCTCAACACATCAAAGAAATCAAAACAATACTGGGAAGACAAATAAGAACAAGGTTTCCTAGAGCCAAAAATTAACTTTCCCCAGCGGAGTCGCCAGTCTGTTGGTGGGAAAATCTACCCTATAGCAAGGAAACTAATGCTATCAACTTGGTTGGGGTGACAGGTAAGTGTATTGATGATATTACAAATATATTTATGAAAAGAAATAAGTTATGGATCTTGGGAACACACCTTTCAATCGAAATCTGATCCTAGCCTTTACTTGATCTTGTGTTCAACCTCCAAATCCACCTTCCTTTCAGTAAACCTATAATAACAATACCTTTCTCAAAGCACTTTGGGCAATATATAAAGCTTGAAAGAAACAAAAACAATGTTTAACATTCAATATTGACCAAAACAGATCCAAATTAAGATGTTATTTCAGAACACATTTAAGTTGGAACAAGAAAGACACTTCAACCTTTATTGTCAAAAGTAGAATGATGTACAAGTATACCTGATCATGTAACAGGCTCCTGCAACTTGATTCTGGGCTCTTGCTCTTCTCTGGCTTGGATATCTTCAGCATCAACTCCTCCAATGCAAGCTTCTCTCTATGTCTCAAAGTTTCTCCATTAATCCATCTAACCTTTCTCTTTAGTCTTCTTTGTATTTAAAGGATTAGAGAAGTAGTTCAGGTCGATGTATAGTTATGGAGGAAGTTGGGGGAGTTGGGAAACTACCAGCAACTAATCCTCCTCGAGAAATTAATTTATTTTTTAATCATCTTTTAAGATGTACGCGACTCTTGTTCAGTGAAGTAGCGTATAGGGCGCTACTTTAGTGCTTATCAACTAGCGCTCATCGAGTTTAAAATGTTGAGCGCTACTATGCTGAGAAGGAGTAGCGTATATTAGGATATGGGCGCTACTATTATACACTGGAGTAGCGTATGGGAGCTAGTCTCTTTAAGTAGAGTAGCGCTCATATCTCAAAATGATATTTTTTTGGGTTTTTCCAGTAATGTCAAGAAATGGAGTGAGTCAAAGTATCATCTCAGGTCAACATGCTCCTCCATCCAAGTTGTCCTTTTGTGTGATCAACAGCTCAAGGTGATCACGGATGGAGAGGTGCAAGTTTAACCTATAACAGATGCCCCATAATGTGTGAGGTCAGAGGGAAACGATGGCCGAAATACATTATAATCCAAAGCGAGAGGAGGAGCAAAGAACCGCAGAAAACAAGTCACAAGAACACCTGCAACAAAGATCAAGGTCAGCTAGCAATTACATTTTTTGACATAAAGTTCAATATGCTAAGACAGAAAATAGCAGCATCACATTCCATTTCACAATAATAGCATATACAGGATCACTGAAGAAACAACAAGCACAGCATAAACATAAGAGACACAGATTTATCCTGGGAAACCCTCATGGGGTAGAAAACCCAGCAAAGCTTCCTCAATATAGATGACCAACAATATACAAAGATGCAAACCAAAGACATGATCTCCTCCTCCACCATAGCAGACCTCTCCTCCACAAGTGCGCTACTCTCAAGTGAGTGAGTGTGTGTTAAATGAGGAATACACCTCCTCTATTTATACACTACTCCGACTTGTCTTTTACACAAATCATGTAGGCTTGTATTTAACCAATGGGTTAAATACCCCACTACAACTGACTGGGACGACCCCTCTAGGGTGGTCTAATAACCCTTTGACCCACATAACACATACAGGGCCGACCCCCACTAGGGAAGTCTAATAACCCAAGTTACCACATTCTGACGGAGGAGTAAACATCTCCGAATATACAATAAGATCTTCAAGGAAGAATGAAACATCTCCAGAATAATAAAGTACAAATATAATATTCTTTGAAGTTACAATATCTCAACACCCAAAGCTCAATTTCCCCATAGTTATTGTGCTAAGTGTCATAGATTCGATTATGTGGGCCTCATTGGAAATACTCAAAATTTTCTTTAATTTTTTACATTAAATTGTGATAATGCATTTGTTCATTACCTTGGCCTTTTATTTATATGTTTGAAAGATCATCTCTAAGAGGGAAGCACTTCCATGATGCAATTCGACAATCATATCGTGTGCGGGGAATTCGAAGAGAGTCACAACATGTTGAGAGTATCATTATTGAGAATATGTATCAAGGATGCGTTGTATTTCAAGTTGAAGTGTTTTAGGACTGTGATAATGTATCACGAGTGGGGAGGTCATTGGTGAGCAAGAATGTGTCACAAGTGGGAAGGAATTCAGGGTTGCAACATGTCACTAAAGTGCATGGATTTGAAGTCACGATGTGCCACATGGGGGAATGATTCGGATTTGTGACACGTTTGTGGTAGGAATGGCATGTATGATGCCATTTGTCGTGGCCATGCATACTTTTCCTAGTCATATCCAGTCGTAGGAGAAGAGTCCCTCATGTATGTGACATGTCACGAGAAAGATATTTTTGGAGGATTTGGTACACAGTGAGAAATAATGTCTTGGGTGATTCTATGTATATCATCCGAACATGTTTTGGAACTACGATAATGTATTGCAAGAGAAAATGGATTGGTGCTGCAACATGTCCCAATTAAGCATGACTTGTAGCTATGATATGTCACATGGGAGAGTATTTCATCTGCGTGACACATCGCAGGTGATGAATCCTTTCAAGGTCATAGTATGTCACATGGGAAAATGCATTAGATGATGTGACATGTCGCATCTTGGAAGAGCTTTGGATTTGTGATGTGTCACATGGGTAAAGTTTTGGATGGTGTGACATGTGAGAGTATATTGCAAGTGGAAATTCTATCAAAGATGCGACCCATCACATTGCAGAGAGATAATTATCTGTGAAGTACACATCACATAATGGGAAGTTAGGCTTAGCTACAACATGATTGAGTGATTATATCATAATTGAAAACCATCGAACACTTAACATAAAAAAAAACTGGATTCAAAACAATTCAAACTCACAAGTAGAGCAAAACAAATCTAGTGATCCATAGAGATTATGAGGGATGAATGACCAATTATACAAGTTTTTAGAGGATGAGTCATGCAGCCAAGGATAGCAAGTAAAAGGATTAGAGATAAAAATTAAGGACACGTGGATTTTCTTCAGAGAAAATAAATTATGGTGTTGTTACTTGCTTAACAAATGGATACACACCATTTCTTGAAAACTCTTATCAAATAACAAAAATTTCAAACAATTAGCAACAATGGAAATCAAATAATGAATCATTTGAAAGAATATTTTAATAATAATTTAAAAATATTATAATAAACTCTTACTAACATGGGAATGCAAGGATAAGAAAAAATTCAACAATTCTTTATAATAATATATTGTCCAAGTGCTTAATTAGTGTAACCACACAATTACCTATGATAATATATCTATTTCACACCCACCATATTATGGGTTTCATAGAATGAAATCTTTGTCAACAAACCCAAAAAAAAACTATGTTTTGGGATCGCCCATGGTCTTTGTCATCCTATGAATGACCAAAACATATTTAGTCAAATATTATGTTTCAGGATTTCCTATGATATTTTAATTGGAAAAAAAAAGATGCACTTCACCGATTCTATTTCCATGTGTTATTCAATGTTGTTTACGATGGAAATGGGGCTCTTAGATTGTTTTTTTACCTTGACTATATCTAAATGGGGGTTAGGTGTACTTGTTATTATTTCAATTTTTTCTTTATTATTGACAAATCTATATTTAGAAGATTGTCTTTGTTATTCTTGTATTCTCCATTTACCCCTTATTTTGATCCTATATAAGTAGAACAAGGGATTCTCAACCCACATTTTCTAACTCATTCTCACTACAAAATAATGAGATGAATACTTGAGAACATATAATTTAAATTGGTTATGATGTAGGATTGTGTAGTGTAATGAAATATCTCAATCATCCAAGCCAATTCAAGTTCCCATTGGTGGAAGCAACATAATCATACATGTAATGAATAAGGCATTGTTACTAGTAGTATTTGTTTGTCGTTCTTTCACACAAATGTTTTATGATCTAAACCATAAGTGAAGTTATCGGGCCTCGCTCCAAAATAATCTAATCATTCATGACATCAATTGCTTTGTCACACCATTAGTTAATATCCACATCGTTATCTTAATATTGTAGATTTGTGTGAATAATACAAAAGGTAATGAATGAGTAAATGAATTTAAGGTAACAATTCAAAGTGTGAATTATAAAGGTGAAATTAATACAATATACATACTTGAAAGGGCCACCAATTGTACCCCATACAAAATATGTAGTTTAAACTTGGTAATATGAATCTAGGAGAGTTTAAGATATTGTTGTTGGGCCCATTCAAGCTTGCATTTATCAAGTCTCTCATCTGAGGTAAAAATTTTCATCTTGGACCTCCACTTATATGATATTAGTCATGCATAAGCATCAGTGATGTAGTACTTGGTACTTTACATTAACACATAATTAAGGTCCACTTAAATTATTTGGCTTGTTAAAAATGTGTTAGGCCTCTTTGAGTATAGGGGGAACCAAATTTAATAAGTCAAACATCATCCCTCACACACACACACATATTGGCTCCACACCCTACACACTCTTATATTCTTATCTCTATCCTAAGTGTTATGCCTAAAGTGGATCCTCTCATCCAACAAAGGGGTGAATCATATATATTTTGTTGACATTATTGAATCTAAATCTCATTTTTGTAATATATATATTTTTATGGAAGAGAAGACCAAGGCCCTCAACATTTTCTTGATATCTATATAAATAACTATGTAGGAGTTATGTGGTGGAATAGAATATGAGATATGAAAAAGACTTTGCATGCCTCTTATAGGTTTTTTTTTTTTTATTACCATCATAGATCCATCTTAAAAGGGGATCTACTAAGCACCGAGATGCATCAAATCTCTTCTTGTTTTAAATCTAATTTGAGAGGACATGTTTTTTTTAATAATATTTTATTATTTCTTAAAAAGGACATGTTTTAGCTCCACGATGAGCACGGAAGGAGTTACACGTCCCCCTAGTGGGACGTAGAATGCAGTTTTTGCTCCATGATGTGCACAAAAGGAGTTACACATCCCCCTAGTGGGATGTAGAATGTGCCTCTTCGGTGCAATCAGACAATTTTCTTCAAGAACTTTCCAACAAAGCCCCTAAAATGTTTCATCTTCATAATATTTTGTCTTTTCACATGTTTTCATATTTATAATATTTTGTCTCCTCGCATATTTTCAAATAAATTTTTTTACATGATAATAGATAAAGTTTAAAATCATTAAAAAATATATTAATCCAAAATTTATATTTAACAAAAATATTTTTATATAAAATTAAAATTTCCCAATAAATATGGTTAACTTTTACATATAATTTATTACATATTATAATTTATAATAATAATAATTTATTACACATTAATGGATAAAAGTTAGAATCAAAATATTTATAAAAAACTACAATTAATAACGAGAAAGAATTTTTATAAAATTAAATTTTCCCACCGGATTATGGTTAACCCTTACCAAAAACAAAAAATAAAAGTGATAATTCAACCTATAACATTTCCAACTACCATGCACGGTCTTCATTTGATTTGATTTAAATTAATACATGGATGATGTGGTGGTTGGATTTGCAAATATGTAAAATAAATTCAAAATGAAAGCTGTCAACCATCATAACAATGATGTCATCCAACGATTCAATTTGAAATGCACGATGTATGTAATCATTAGGAAGCATAAGCCTTTGATCATGAAGCATAAGCCTTCGAATCTTCACTTGAATCAACAGTCCAATTTGAATATCTTAAATAACAATTTCATGGCGTTAAATGAAAATTTTGCTTTGAATCAATAGTTTAACTTGAATTTATTGCGCTGAGAGGCGCTATACAATCCAGTATGGAGGAGATCTTGTTAGTCGAGTGTTTGTAGAGTTTGTCGAGTAACAAAATAATATAAACTAAACAAAAAAATAATAATACAAAGTAAAAAGTGATAAATATTATGTCAGCGATAAACAAAAAAAATAATACAAGTAAAAAGTAAATATGAGACTTAATCTAGAGATTTTAGAGCTTAAAATTAGGTGGTAAATATTATGTGGCTATAAACAAAAAAGAATAATACAAAGTAAAAAGTAAACATGAGACTTAAACTAGAGACTCACTTTTTACTTTTAATACAAAGTAAAAAGTAAATATGAAACTTTAGAGTGTTTGTCCATAACAAAATAATACAAAGTAAACAAAAAATAATAATAAAGAGTAAAAAGTAATAAATATTATGTCGGCAATAAACAAAAAAGAATAATACAAAGTGAAAAGTAAATATGAGACTTAAAGTAGATACTTTAGAGCTTAGTATTAGGCTAAGGTATTGCACTCAAGGAGCTATTCAATGAGAGGTTTGCACCCTCAGGAGATTTGATCCCTCTTGACACTTGATAGAGCCTAGGATTTGGATCTAGGCTGGTTAAATAACACTTACTTATCGTCGGATCAAAAATCAGCGTTGAATCAATGGTTCAACTTGAATTTGTTAAAGAACACTGGCTTGCCGTTGGATGAAAAAACAGCTTTTCAAGCGTTGCATTATGAATCTCTTCATTTCTTTACTCTCTACCCTGTGCGCTCTAGGTCTCTCTCTCAGGCAATGTAATTTACAGTTGTGCGTTTTAAATTTTAATGTCTGTGTGCACTGTGTTGCATTTGTTAGGAAACTACTGATGTTTTTTTTTATTTGCCTGAGTCAGAAACGAAAAAGTTGCCTGAATCGCACGAAAAAGTTGCTTCAATAGCACGAAATATTTGCCTGAATCGCACGCATTCCACAGTCTAGGTCTGGAACAAGAGCTTTGAGTTTTTTGTTTTTACTGCAAACTATCGATGCTTTTTCTTATTTATCTGCAAATACAATAAATCTTACCATTCTAGTTTGAGTTCTGTGGTTTAGTGGTAAATTAAATCTTCTCTTGTTTTGTTGCAGATTATCTGTGTTTGAATATGGTTCTAGGTTTTGTTGCCGTTTTTTTCTTCTTCCTTAGTACCGTTGTCCAACATACATAAATAAGGCAACAGGAAGTCTTAGTTTCAGCTTCATTTTTTTCCATTTATAGTTCAAATTTTGAATGAATTAATTAGGAAATCATTATTGTCTGTAATTACTGTAAGAAGTTTAGAGAGAACAATAATTTTCATGTTGTAATTCTTGCACAATCTCTAGTCAATGTTTCATTGAAACTGAATTTTGTATACATCACAGTAATAATGAATCTACTTGAAATTATATTAATCTTCCATATGATTAATCTTTCTTTATGAAATTATATTAATCTTTCTTTTATAATGAATCTGTCAATCTTTCTTTTATGACAGATGATGATATTAATGTGTTGCAGATTCCTTGAAATGGTGTATCCCTAGCAATTCGAATGGAAATGTATCAGGCTGAATTCGAATCATTGCTCTGCTTTGACTATTATGGGTCGCAAGAAGAATTTAGGACGAAAAGAAGCAGAGGCTAAGTAAGAAAATGGTGTATCCAGGTTAGTGTTCATGTTTTCTGATTTGTGATTAATATATATATTAACTTCACATGTTCTGATTGGATAATAATTAATAATAATTTCCAGTAACCAAGGTTCGATTTCCTTCATTACTGTATGATAATCTTCTGAGTAAAGCCTTTTTCTATTCTTGTGGTTCAATCGTATTGGCTAGCGACAACCGGGCGGTCACAAATGGGTATGGGTGGGATGTAGCATATGCGAAGTGCTGTTCTTAGTAATATTTGGGCTTCTGTTAGTTATAAGTATTGTGTGCTATCACGAGGGTTCACTAGTGAGGCAATATCATATCACGTTCATTCATATTGGGTTCTTGAATATTCTTAAAAACCTCAAAAATATATTGCCCCGTATTAAGGGGTCAAGGGGTTTTTTTAATTTGACATAGTAATATAAATATTGGGGGTTATTTTATTTGGGTGGGCCGAGGAATAACCTCCAAATCATGGGATGGATTCATACCTCCAAATCATGGGCTCAATTCATACCCACCTGAGACTTAAGGACCCTCCATTTTTATTTGATATTGCTTATGATCCTAAGTTTTGCATAAATCCGATAATATTGTACCAATGATAATATCGATGGAAGTCTCTTCAGATTATTGGCCTTGATCCATACTCATTTAATAACTTATTTATGATTGGTTTGAATTGATACATTATATTGTTTTTCATCTTTAAGTTAAGAGATGTATCTAATTGGGAGTTTCATAGTTGAACAATTGTCTTTTATTTTTTGTAGGCATTCGAGTAAAATATCCAACTCTTCATTTTCTAGGTTGGGGTTTAGGTGGGTATTGAGATTTAATGAAACCTTGCTCGATGACAACCAAGAAAAGTGAGATCAATCTTTCTTGGCTCACTCGAACTAGGAAAAGTTAGATCAATCTTTCTTGACCAATTATTTCTTTCAACTTTTTGTATTCTTCTTTAACATTTTCACAATGCCAGTTATGAATAGTTTTTAGATTGAGTTATATTTGGAACATTCGTAAGTGTAATTTCAATTCTTATAATATGCAAGGAATTTGTTTTAATATTGTATTGGAACTAACATGAACATAGGTGTAAATATAAATCCTTATTTACATACCCTATGTGTTATCGTTACCATGAAATGGTATCATATAAGTTTTTCCATCTGTGTATCTTTATAACTATTGCATGCTTGAAACCTAACAATGGAGATTTTTCCCTCTCCCGTAAAAAAAAGAAGACTAGATATAACCCAAAAAAAGGTAACTAAAGGTTAATTTCCTTGATGGCAAGAATAAATGTAGAGGAAGTGGAGGAAATTCATTACATCTTGTGAATGATCCAAATCCAAGCTATGCACATGATCATATGGTGTTATTGGAAAGTAAGAGGAATTTTGTTATGTTCAATTGGATTCAAACATCAAGAATGTTTGTTTTGATAGGAAGGTAGGGGAGTCCATCCACAAAAGGGTTTCAATTTTAAATTTTTATGGAGTTTAATTTATTAAGATTATAGAAAACACGAGCTCTTTGTGTCTATACTTATATTTATTTGATATAAAATTTGTATATTGGCAGACTGTGGTGTGAAACATTTGCAATTCTGCTCTTTTCTAAGCATTGCACTAACTATTAAACAATCAACCTTTTAAATTCTTTGTTATGTTGATCTCTTGACTAGGTTTCCTTTTATGCATTTTCCTTCCCAATACTATTTCATTTGGTCTTCCACTATCCAATGCTACAAATTGATCAGTCACCCCTCACCCCTGCAATCCTGGTTGGATCATTATTAGCATTATACTATTATTTTATTTAGCATTATGTTTGCTTATACTAATATGTGTTAGGGATCCTATTTGTTACAACTTGATAATATGATATAAAGGGGTATTAAAAACGGGTTGATAAAAATGGATACATATAATATATGGTGAAATTAGGGGTTTTCTTAATTGGAAAGGCATATTGGGAGGGGGGTTCAACAATCAAATTTTAGGAGGAATTTTCCAATATTTAGTGAAATTAGGGATATTCTTTAATATAATGCGAACGATTGTGCTATGTAACAAATTCACTAAGTGAACCCTCGTGTGTACTATATTTTGGGTGTTTTTGTCAAAAATGCGTAGAAGTGCGAGGAAAAAACTGAAATAATTAGAGTTGAAACTCGATGATAGGGAAACCAAGAAAAAGGATGTCGAAAATGAAACCAAGAGAAGCATACTTTCCTCCATTTCCTTGTAGGGTTTTATTTAATTGATTAATATTGTTTACGATCAAAAGGTGATGGGTTCGATTTCCTTAGAATGGCGTCGCTGGGCAGAGCTCTACAATCCTGCCACTGTCATGAGAGCTCGTTAAACCATTGTATTGATTCTGTTATCTTATTATCATGACCTGGTCATTAAGGCCTAAACATTACCCGTTAGATTCCCAGAAAAGGGCGTTCTGAATAAATGACAGTATCATTCATCTCAGCATTATTAAATTGTATTTGTGGCAGCGTCAATGTAGTAGGTTCGATTCTCCATAATATGACAGTTCACTTTTTTCCAATTCCTTCATTCTATGAAGTTTTGCACAAATCACTTACCAGAATGGGTCTTTGGACAAACCATCCATTCTGTAATAGCATCACACCAATAGCGCTTATAATGGTTTCCATATAGGTGGTAACTTTTAGTGATTGACCTTGGTTCTAATAGATCTTGAAATTCAAAATATTGCAAAAGGAATCCATGGAAACAATTATTAAACCATGGGATTGAACATGTAAATAAAAAAGATATTCTGCCTCAATTATTTTCGATAAATTCATATCCAACTTTCCAAGTTACTGGTTCCAACCTCCTCTTCGAATGTTGTCCTCCAATAAAAAATTACATTAGCCTTTATTTCTTGCATTACATTAATTTATTGTTTTCTCAAATTATGAGCTCCAAGTTTAATCTCTTCTCAATTTGGATAAACTACATCTCAAATAAAATGGTTTTTTTAAGAATTGTATAATCCGTTCCTAACTTCATTAAATATTTATAGTATGCACTATACTCGAGTCTCTTTCTCTCCATGAATGATCGGATAGACACCGTGATGACATGGAAATACGGTGGGTTGTTTTATACAGGTTGACTTCGCTTAAACAAATTTTGCATTCTTCCCAAAGCACCCGCAGAGTATCCAATTTTATTCAAAATATTAATATTTATAATAAATTCTATGATGCTAAACACAAATGAGTAATAATGCATATTATTGTTTTTTACAAAAAATATTCTTTTATTAGATTTAAATTATTGTTTATAAAAAATTTACAATAGTTAAGTTTAGAATTTATACTTAATATTTATTTAGTTTTGTTGGTGGTTAATTAATTTTTCATTTTATTTTTTTATTACTTTTAAATTAGTGTTTATTAAAAATTGAAATAGTTAGGTTTAAAATATATACTTAATATTTGTTTAGTTTTATTAGTGATGAATTTATTTTTTATTTTTTTCTTTTATTAGTTTTAAATTATTGTTTATTTTTCATGGGGTAAGGTAAAAAGGGATGGGAAATGGGTTTTGATTCTTTTCTTCTCACTAGGTTCGATCGTGCATCAAAAGGAAGTATTCTCCTCATAATCTAAAGAAATGGCTTCTCACTAAGTTCAATCGTGCATCAAAAGGAAGTATTCTCCTCATAATCTAAAGAAATGATGAAGATCGCATAGGAAGTAGAAACCTAGGGAAAAGTTATTCGATGTTCAATAGAAATATTTAATTTTATAAAGGTATTTAGTTTTTTTCTATGTTTGTTTTTAATAATTATAAATTTAGTATGTTTGTTTTTAATAATTATAAATTTAGCTTAATTATATTTCTTGACTCTAGAAATAAATTTTGTGTTTATTTTAACTTTGATCATTTTTCATGCTTTTACTAAGCATTGTAAAATTTTCATAATTTTCTTCTACTAACTTAAAAATGAACACTTAATTTTCCATATTGTTTTCTTATATAGAATTTTTATGAGATGTGAAATGTATATTTTCTTGTAATTAGTACTATGATGTGGTACATGGAGACCTGTTGTACTTTTTGTCAATGTTATTGTTAATAATTTAGTTTTTTTTTTCCATATTAAAATATTAATAATTAAGAGTTTGTTGAAATAGTTTAGAGTTCAAGTTAATAATTATGAGTTTGTTAAAATAGTTAGAGTTCTAGTTAATCATTCTTAGTTTAAAGCTTTGTTAGATTTTAAATTGCTATCTTGTTTAGTTTTGGTAAATTGTTTTTCAATGTTTTTTCATGGTTATATATATAAATTTAATTGGAATATGTAAATGAGA
Organism: Larix kaempferi; assembly: GCA_027924585.1. Taxonomy (NCBI): domain Eukaryota; kingdom Viridiplantae; phylum Streptophyta; class Pinopsida; order Pinales; family Pinaceae; genus Larix; species Larix kaempferi. The sequence goes on along the minus strand of BSBM01000322.1, from coordinate 12,776,759 downwards.
ATAAGATTGTAGCAAATATTTATTTATGAATATTAAATTGTATACGTTTTTTATATTGTTTGCATTAGTATGTTGACCATAGGGGTTCTATTGAAAGTCTTTTATAGAGTATTTTCAAAGGACCATTTGGGGAAATTGCTTGGAAACAATTTTCTAACTCGGTATCTTGACACATGTGCCTTTGTTGTAGCTAGAAACTAGGACGTCGTTGCGCTAGTAATAGGTGGAGGGAGGTAACTCCCAGAGAAGCCCTCCCAGTACACCCCAAGTTGGGTGGTCGACCATGTATACACAAGGTTTTTAAAGTGGTCTAATGAGGGACCCCCTTTGTTGACACTCTATTCAAGCAAATTAGGAGTTAGGATCTCTTTCCTTAGAATTTATAACTTTAACCTCCTCTAAATCATACCTACATTAGCCACTCTCATCCATTCTCTCTCTCTCTCTCTAAACCCCTAACCCCTAATCTCTCTATCTCTATCATAACAACTAACCCCACCCCTAAACCCCAATCTCTCTCTCTCTCTCTAAAACCCTAACACCCAATATTTCTCTCTCTCTCTCTAAACCTCTAACCACCAATCTCTCTCTTTCTATCTCTCTCTATCTAAACTTTTATCCCTCAATCTATCTATCTCTTAATAAAACCCTAACCTCGATCTCTCTGTCTCTAAGCCCCTAACCCCCAATCTCTCTCTTCCAATCTCTCCCTCTCTAAACCTTGAATACCAATCTCCCTCTTTCTTTATGAGCCCCTAACCACCATTCTCTCTCTCTCTCTCTAAACCCCTATCCCCCAATATCTTTATCTCTCTAAACAATTAATCCCAAATCTCTCTCTATCTATATATTTATCAATCTGAGCCCCTAACCCTATCTCTCTCTCTCTCTAAACCCCTAATCCCCAATATCTCTCGCTATGTATCTCTCTCTCTCTCTCTCTCTCTCTCTAAACCCATAACCCCCAATATCTCTCTCTCTAAACTCATAAACTCCAATCTCTCTCTGTCTAAACCCCCGACCTCCTAACATCTCTCTCTCTCTAAACCCCTAATCTCTCTCTCTCTCTCTCTCTCTAAACCTATAATCCCTAATCTCCCTCTCCCTAAACCCCTAACCCCCAATATCTCTCTCTCTCTCTTTGTCCATAAACCACTAACCTCTCTCTCTCTCTCTCTAAATCCCTAAAAAGCAATCTCTGTCTTTCTATCTCTCTCTAAACCCCTAACCCTAATCTCTATATCTCTCTCCCCTAAAAACTAGTCTTTCTCGCTCTCCTTATAAACCACTAACGCCCGCTCTCTCTCTCTCTCTAAATCCCCAACCCCCAATCTCTCTCTCTCTCTCTGAATTTATGTATCTAAATCCCTACCCCCCATTCTTGCTCTTTCTTTAATCCCCAAACACTCAATCTCTCTCTCTCTCTCTCTCTCTCTCTCTCTCTCTAACCACCTAAACCCCAATATTTCTCTATCTCTCTCTAAACCCCTAACCCCCAATATCTCTCTCCGTCTCTCTCTCCCTAAAAACCTAACCCCCAATCTCTCTCTCTAGATGCCTAAACCCCAAACCCTAAAACTCTCTCTACCTATCTATCTACCTCTCAACTATCTATCTATCTAAATTTCTAACCCCTAAACTCTCTCTCTCTAAATCCCTGGCCCCAATATCCTTGTCTCTAACTCTCTCTCTCTCTCTCTAACTCTTCACATCCAATCGATCTCTCTCTCTCTCTAACCTCCATTATCTCTCTCTCTAAAGCCCTAACCACCAATATCTCCCTTCCTATATCTCTATCTCTAAACCCCTAACCCACAATCTCTCTCTCTATTAACCCCTAATCCCTTTATCTCTCTCACTAAACCCCTGACGACTAATCTCTCTCTCTCTCTAAACCCTAACTCCCAATCTCTTTCTTTCACTTTATCTCTCTCTCTCTCTAAACCCTTAACCCCCAAACTCTTCATATATGTCTAAACCCATAGCCCCTAAAATCCAATATCTCCCTCTCTAAACTCCCAACATCCAATATCTCTCTCTCTACACCCCTAACCCCCAATATATCTCTCTAAACATCTAACCATCTCTCTCTCTCTCTATAAACCCCCCCTCTATCTCTATTTGTCTCTCTCTAAACCCCAAACCCACAATCTCTTAATCTAAACCTCTCTCTCTCTCTCTCTCTAAACGACTAAACACCAATATCTCTATTTCTATCTCTCTCTCTCTCTACAATCCTCTAACCCATGTCTCTCTATCTCTCTCTAAGCCCCTAACTCCCAATCTTGATCTCTCTCTCTAAACCAGTGATCCTCAATCTCTCTCTCTCTAAACCCCTAACCTTCAATCTCTCTCTCTCTAAACCCCTAAACCCAAATCCCTCTATTTCTCTCTATGTCTACACCCCTAACCCCTAATCTCTCTCTTTCTATCTCTCTCTCTATAAACCTCTGACCCGTGTGTCTCTATCTCTCTCTAAGCCACTAAATCCCAATCTTTGTATCTCTCTCTCTCTAAACCACTAATCCCCAATCTCTCTCTCTCTCTAAACCCCTAACCTTCACACTCTCTCTCACTCTCTAAACCCCCTAACCCAAATATATCTCTTCCTCTCAATCTATATGCCCCTAACCCCTAATCTCTCTCTCTCTCATTATATATCTATCTATCTAAACCCAAATCTCTCTCTCTTTCCCTCTCTCTAAACCGAAACCACAAATCTCTTTCTCTAAACTCCTAACACCCAATCTATCTATATTTCTCTCTCTAAAGCATTAACCCCCAATCCCTCAAATCTCTCTCTCTCTCTAAAACCTTAAAACCTAATATTTATCTCTATATCTAAACCCCAAACCAACAATCTCTCTCTCTCTCTCTCTCTCTCTCTCTCTCTCTCTCTCTCTCTAAAACCATAATCCCCAATCCCTCTATCTCTCCCTTTCTCTAAACCCCTAACCCCCAATATCTCTCTTCCTATCTCCCTCTCACTTTAAACCCTAAACCCCCAATCTCCCTCTCTCTCACTGAACCCTAACCACCATTCTCTCTCTTTTTATCTCCATCTCTCTGTCTCTCTAAACACCTAACCCGCAATCTCTCTATCTCACTCTAAACAACTAACCCAACCCCTAACTCCCAATATCCCTCTCTAAAATCCTAACACCCAATCTCTCTCTCTCTCTCTAAACCACTAATCACCAATCTCTCTCTCTTCAAACCCCTAACCCCCAATCTCTCCATGTGTCTTTAAACCCATAATCCCCAATATCTCTCTTCCTATATCTCTCTATAAGTCTCAAACCTCTAATCTCCCTAGCTCTCTCTCTAAACCCCTAACCATCATTCTCTCTCATTTGTCTCTCTCTAAACCTCTAACCCTCAATCTCTTTATCTCTCTCTAAACAACTAACACCCAATCTCTCTCTCTATATATATGTATAATCCCCTTACCCCTAATCTCTCTCTATCTCTCTAAATTTCTAAACTCCAATCTCTCCCTCTCTCTAAACCCCTAACCTATAAACTCTCTCTCTTTGTCTAAACCCATAACCCCTAATCTCTCTCTCTCTCAACCTTTAACCCCCAATATCCCTCTCTCTAAGCCCTTAACCCCAATCTCTATCTATCTCTCTCTCTAAACCCCTGACCAATATTATCTCTATCTCTAAACCCCTAACCCCCAATATCTCTCTCCCTCTCTCTCTCTAAAAAACTAACCTCCAATCTCTCTCTCTCTAGATGCCTAACCCCCAATTCATCTATCTTTATATATATCTATCTATATATCTACCTATCAACTATCTATCTATCTAAATGTCTAACACCTAAACTCTCTCTCTCTCTCTCTCTCTCTCTCTCTCTCTCTCTCTCTAAACCTTGAACCCCCAATATCTCTCTTTCTCTCTCTCTAAACCCCTGACCAATATTATCTCTATCTCTAAACCCCTAACCCCTAAAATCTCTCTCTCTCTCTCTCTCTAAACCCCTAACCCCTAAAATCTCTCTCTCTCTCTCTCTCTCTCTCTCTAAACCTTAACCACAAATCTCTCTTTCTAACATCCTAAAACCCAATCTCTCTATCTTTCTCTCTCTAAAGCATTAACCCCCAATCTCTCTCTCTAAACCACTATCCCCTAACTCTCTCTCTCTCTCTCTCTAAAACCCTAACACCTAATATTTCTCTCTCTCTCCAAACCCCAAACCAACAATATCTCGCTTTCTATCTCTCTCTAAACCCATAATCCCCAATCCCTCTATCTCTCCTTAAACTACTAACCCCTAATATATCTCTCTCTAAACCCCTAACCCCCAATCTCTCTCTTCCTATCTCCCTCTCACTCTAAACCCCAAACCCCCAATCTTCCCCTCTCTCACTAAATCCTAACCACCATTCTCTCTCTTTCTATCTCTCTCTCTCTCCCTCTAAACTCCTAACCCCCAACCTCTCTATCTCTCTCTAACCAACTAATCCCATCCCTAACCCCCAGTATCTTTGTCTCTAAAACGATAACACACACACACACACACACACTCTCTCTCAACCCCTAACCACCAATCTCTCTCTCTCTCTTTCTCTCTCTCTCAACCCCTAACCACCAATCTCTCTCCGTTCAAACCCCTAACCTCCAATCTATATATCCCTCCCCAAACCCATAACCCCCAACATCTCTCTCTCTAAACCCCTAACCCCCAATTTATCTATCTCTCTCTAAACAACTAACCTCTCTCTCTCTCTCTCTCTCTATATATATATATATATATATATATATTCCCTTAACTCCCAATCTCTCTCTATCTCTCTCTAAACCACTAACCCCCAATCTTTCTCTGTCTCTTTGAACCTTTCACCCCCAATATCTCTATATCTCTCTCAACCCCTAACCTCTAATCTCTCCCTCTCTCTAAACCCCTAACCCCTAACCTCTAATCTCTCCCTCTCTCTAAACCCGTAACCTCTAATCTCTCTCTGGATCTCTCTCTCTCTCTAAACCCCTAGGCCCCAATATTTCACTCATTTTAAACCCCTAACCCCCAATCTCTCTCTCTCTCTATAAACTCCTAACCTCCAATATCTCTCTGTCTCTATCTAAACCCCTAACCTCCAAATCTCTCTCTCTTTCTATAAACCCCTAACCCATAATCTCTCTCTCTCTCTCTCTCTAAACATATAACCCCCAATATCCCTCTCTCTAAACCCCTAACCCACAATCTCTCTCTCTCTCTCTCTCTCTCTCTCTCTCTCTCTCTCTCCATAAACAACTAACCTCTAATCACTCTCAATCTCTCTAAACCCCTAAACAACAATCTCTCTCTTTCTATCTCTCTTTCTAAACCCCTAACCCTAATCTCTTTATCTCCCTATAAACACCTAAACACCAATCTCTCTCTCTCTCTATCCCTCTACACTAGTAACCCCTAAACTCTTTCTCTCTCTCTACAAAACCCTAACATCTAATCTCTCTCTCTCTCTCTCTCTCTCTCTCTCTCTATAAACACCTAACCCCCACTCTCTCTCTCTCTCTCTATGTACATATATAAACCCCTAACCCCCATTCTCACTCTTTCTTTAATTCCCTAACACCCAATCTATGTCTCTAAACACCTAACCCTAAATCTCTCTCTCTTTCTCTCTATCTCTATTTATAAACCCCTAACCCCTAACCCATATTCTCTCTCTCTCTCTCTCTCTCTCTAAACCCGTAATCCCCAATATCTATCTCCCTCTCCCTCTCTGTCTAAACACCTAACCTTCAATCTCTCTCTCTCTAAACTATCTATCTCTCTAATTTAAGGTCTAACCCCCAAAACCTCTCTCTCTCTAAACTCCTGACGCCAATATACTTGTCTCTATATATCTCTCCCTTTAACCCTTGACACCCAATCAATCTCTCTCTCTAACATCTAGTCTACATCTCTCTCTCTAAATCCCTAACCACCAATATCTCTCTTTCTATCTCAAAAAATTTGACCCCCAATATCTCTCTCTCATTGAAGCCCTAACCCTTATCTCACTCTCTAAACCCCTAATGGATAATATCTCTCTCTCTCTCTCTAAACCCTAACCCCTAATCTATTTCTTTCTATTTATCTCTCTCTCTCTCTCTCTCTAAACCACTAACTCCTAAACTCTCTCATTTTCTAAACCCATAGTGCCTAACCCCCAATCTGCCTCTCTCTATGAATCCCTAAACCCCAATCTCTCTCTCTCTCTCTCTAAACCCCCAACATCTAATATCTCTCTCTCTAAACCCCTAACCCCCTTTCTCTCTCTCTCTCTCTCTCTAAAAACTAACCTCCAATTCCTATTTCTCTCGAAACTCTGACCTCCAATAGCTATTTCTCTTTTTAAACCCATAACCCTCTCTCTCTCTCTCTCTCTCTCTCTCTCTCTATTTGTCTCTCCATAAACCTCGAACTACCAATCTCTCTCTCTCTCTCTCTAAACTCCTAACCTCCAATCTCTCTCTCTCTCTCTAAACTCCTAACCTCCAATCTCTCTCTCTCTAAACCTCTAACCACCAGTCTCTCTCTTTCCATCCCTCTCTCAGCAAACCCTTGACTCCTATTTCCCTATCTGTCTCTAAATCTTTCATCCCCAATCTCTCTCTCTCTCTCTCTCTCTCTCTCTCTCTCTCTAAATCCCAAACATCCAATCTCTCTCTCTCTCTCTCTCTAAACACCTAAACCCAAATCACTCTTTCTCTCTCCCTCTCCGTAAACCCCTAATCTCTCTCTCTCTCTCTCTCTCTCTCTCTCTCTCTCTCTCTCTAAATGCCTGACCCCCAATCTCTCTCTCTCCCCCTTCTTTCTAAACCCTAACCACAAATCTCTCTCTAAACTCCTAAGACCCAATCTCTTTGTATTTCTCACTCTAAATCATTAACCCCCAATATCTCTATCTCTAAACCCCTAACCCCCAACACTTTCTCTCTCTAAAAACCTAACACCTAATCTCTCTCTCTCACACACACACACAGACACACACAAAACCCTGTACCACCAATATCCTTATTTCTATATCTCTCTCTAAACCCATAACCCCCATTCTCTTTGTCTCTCTCTAAACCCATAACCCCCATTCTCTTTGTCTCTCTCTAAACCACAAACCCCCAATCTCTCTCTCTCTAAACCCCTAACCCCGAATCTCTTTTTTCCTATCTCCCCCTCACTTTAAACCTTGAACCCCCAATCTACCTGTCTCACTAAACCACAACCACCATTATCTCTCTTTCTCTCTCTCTCTCTAAATGCCTAACCCCTAATATCTCTATCTCTCTCTACACAACTAACTCCACCACTAACCCCCAATATATCTCTCTCTAAAACACTAACACCTGATCTCTCTCTCTCTCTCTCTCTCTCTCTCCAAACTACTATCCCCCAATCTCTCATTAAACCCATAACCCCAATCTCTCTCTCTAAACCCCTAACCCCCAATATCTCTCTTCATCTCTCTCCCTATAAACACCAAACCCCAAATCTCTCTCTCTCTCTCTCTCTAAACCCTTAACCAACATTCCATACCTTCTATCTCTCTCTTTAAACCACTAACCCCCAATATCTCTATCCCTCTCTAAACAACTAACCCCCAATCTCTCTCTCTCTCTCTAACCCCGTAACCCCCATTCTCTCTCTATCTCTCTCTAAACAACTAACCCCCAATATCTATCTCTCTCTAAACCCCTAACCCCCAATCTCTCTCTCCCTCTCTAAACCCCTAACCTCCAATCTCTCCCTCTCTATAAACCCCTAATCTCCAATCTATCTCTCTCTAAACCCCTAACCCCCAATCTCTCTCTCTCTCTCTCTCTCTCTCTCTCTCTCTTTCTAAACCTCTAACCCCTAATCTCTCTTTTTGCAAACCCTTAACCCTAAATCTCTCTCTCTCTCTCTCTCTAAATGTTAAACCTCCGATCTCTCTCTCTCTCTCTCTCTCTCTCTCTAAATCCCTAAACACCAATCTCTATCTATCTCTAAAACCATAACCCCAATCTATCTCTCTCTAAAACCATAACCCCAATCTATCTATCTCTCTCTAACCCCCTAAACACCAATCTCTCCCTCTCACCCTCTAAATCACTAACCCCCAATCTCTCTCTCTCTCTTTCCAAAACTAATAATACCTATGATCTGTTAGTATGTTTACCATAGGGGTTCTATTGAAATTCTTGTATAGAGTGTTTTCAAAGGACCATTTTGGGAAATTGCCTGGAAACAATTTCCTAACTCGGTATATTAACACATGTGCCTTTATTATAGCTAGAAACTGGGACGTGGTTGCACTAGTAATAGGTGCAGGGGGGTAACTCCCAAAGAAGCCATCCTAATACGCCCCAAGTTGGGTGGTTGACCATGTATACAAAAGGTTTTAAAAGTGGTTTAAAGAGGGACCCCACTTTGTTGACACTCGATTCAAACAACCTAAGAGTTAGGATCTCTTTCATTGGTAATTATAAATTTAACCTCCTCTAAACCTTAGCTACATTATCCACTCTCATCGATTATCTCCCTCTCTCTCTCTCTAAACCCCTGACCCTCAATCTCTTTATCTCTTTCTAAAAAACAAACCCCACCCCTAATTCCCAATCTCTCTCTCTTTGAAATCCTAACACACAAAATTTCCCTCTATATCTCTCTAAACCTCTCTCTTTCTATCTCTCTCTCTCTCTCTAATCTCTTACCCCCAATCTCTCTATCTCTCCCTAACTCCCTAACACATCGATCTCTCTGTCTCTAAACACCTAACCCCCAATATATCTATCTTTGTAAACAACTAACCCCAAATATCTCTCTCTCTCTATAAACCCCTAACCCCCAATATCTATCTCTATCTTTCTCTCTCTAAACCCCTAACCTCCAATATCTCCCTCCCTCTCTCTTTCTCTAAACACCTAACCCCCAACCCCTTTCTTTCTCTCTCTCTCTCTCTCTACTTATCAAATCTCTATCTATCTAAATGTTTAACCCCCTAAAATCACTTTCTATAAAATCCTGCACCTATTATCCTTCTATGTATCTCTCTCTCTTTAACACTTAAAATCCAATCGATCTCTCTTTCTAACCTCCAATATCTCTCTCTCTCACTCTCTCTCTCTCTCTCTCAACCCCTAATCACCAATATCTCTCTTTCTATCACTCTATCTCTAAACCACTAACCCCTAATCTATCTCTCTAAACCCTTAACTCCTTATCTCTCTCTCTAAACCCCCGACAACCAATCTCTTTCTCTCTCTAAACCCTAAACCCCAATCTCTTTATTTCTCTTTGTATCTCTCTTTCTAAACCCATAAACCCCAAATTATCTCTCTCTAAACCCATATCCCCTAACCTCCAATATCTCTCTCTCTCTAAACCCCTAACCCCCAGTCTCTCTCTTTCTGTAAACCCACCACCAATCTCTCTCTCTGTCTAAATCTCTAACAGCCAATATCTCTGTATCTCTCTCTCTATCTAAACCCCTAACCCAAAATAACTCTCTCTCTCTCTCTCTCTCTCTCTCTCTCTCTCTCTCTCTCTCTCTCTCTCTCTATTTGTCTCTCTCTAAACCTTGAACCCCAAATCTCTCACTGTAAAATTCTAACCCTCTCTCTCTCTCTCTCTAAGCCCCTAACATCCAATATCTCTCTCTATCTCTAAACCCCTAACCCATGTATCTCTATCTCTCTTTAAACCCCTAACCCCCAATATCCATCTCTTTCTCTAAACCACTAATCCACAATCTCTCTCTCTAAACCCATAACCTCCAATGTCTCTCTCTCTCTCTCTCTCTAAACCCCTAAACCCAAATACCTCTTTTTCTCTCTCTCTAAACCCCTAATCTCTCTCTCTCTCTCTCTCTCTCTCTCTAAAATCCTAACCCCTAACCCTTAATCTCTCTCTCTCCCTCTCTCTCTAAAACCTAACCACAAATCTCTCTCTCTAAACTCCTTACACCAAATCTCTCTATCTTTCTCTCTTTAAAGAATTAACCCCCAATCTCTCTCTCTGTAAACCCCTAACCCCCAACTCTCTCTCTCCCTATAACCCTAACACCTATTCTTTTTGTCTCTTTCTAAACCCCTAATCACCAATATCTCTATTTCTCTCTCTCTCACTCTCTCTCTCTAAACCTATAACCCCTAAACTCTCTATCTCTATATAAACCATTAACCCAAAATCTCTCTCTCTCTCTAAACCCCTAATATCTCTCTTCCTATCTCCCTCTCAATATAAACCCCGAACCCCCAATCTCTCTCTCTCTCTCACTAAACCTTAACCATCATTCCCTCTCTCTCTCTCTAAACACCTAACCCCCAATCTCTCTCTAAACGCCTAACCCCCAATCTCTCTCTAAATGCCTAACCCCAAATCTCTCTTTAAACAAATACCCCCCCTAACCACTAATATATCTCTCTCTAAAACCCTAGCACCCAATCTCTCTCTCTCTAACCCCTAACCACCAATCTCTCTCTTTCCATCTCTTTCTCTTCAAATCCCTAACCCTCAATCTCTCTATCTCTTTCAAAACCCCTAACAAGAATTCTCCCTCTTCTATGTCTCTCTCTCTAAACCTCTAACCCTCAATCTCTCTATCTCTCTCAAAACAACTAACCCCCAATCTCTCTCTCTCTATCTAAACCCATAACCACCATTATATCTCTCTCTAAACCCCTAACCACCTCTCTCTCTCTCTCAAACCCTATCCGAGCCCCCAACCTCCCTCTCTTTCTCTACCTCTCTCACTCTAAGCCCCCAAGCCCCAATATCTCTCTCTTCCTATGCCCCTAAACCCCAATCTCTCTTTCTCTCTAAACCCCAAACCTCCATTCTCTCTCTCTCTCTCTCTAAACCCCTAACCTCCAAATTTCTCTCTCTCTAAACCCATAATCACTCTCTCTCTCTCTCCCATTAAATATTTAACCACCAATCTCTCTCTCTAAACCCCTATCCCCCCAATCTCTCTCTCTGAACCCCTATCCCCCAATCTCTCTCTCTCTAAATCCCTAAACACCAATATATCTATTTCTATTTCTCTCTCTCTAAACCCCTAACCCCAATATCTCTATCTCTCTCTATACCCCTAAACACCAATCTCTATCTCTCTCTCTCTCCTTCTAAACCACTAACGCCCAATCTCTCTCTCTCTCTCTCCCCAAAACCCTAACCTCCAATCTCTCTCTCTCTCTCTATTCATGTATGTATCTAAACCCCTAACCCCCAAACTCTCTATCTATGAACCCCTAAACCCCAACCTCTCTATCTATGAACCCCTAAACCCCAACCTCTCTATTTCTCTCTATATCTCTCTGTAAACCCCTAACCCATATTCTCTCTCTCTCTCTAAAACCATAACCCCAATATCTCTCTCCCTCTCTCTCTAAACACCTAAACTCTAATCTCTTTCTCTCTCTCTCTCTCTCTAGACACCTAACCTCCAATTCCTCTCTCTCTCTCTCTCTCTCTCTCTCTCTCTCTCTCTCTTCCTTTATACCTATCAACTATCTATCTATCTAAATGTCTAACCCCAAACCCTCTCTCTCTCTCTCTCTAAACCCCTCACCACAATATCCTTGCCTCTATCTCTTTCTCTCTCTTTAACCCTTAATACCCAATCGATATCTCTATCTCTAACCTCCAATCTCTCTCACTCACTAAAACTCTAACCACCAATACCTCTCTTTCTATCTCTCTATCACTAAAATGTTTATCCCCAATCTCTCTCTCTCTCTCTCTCAACCCCTAACCCCGTATTGCTCTCTCTAAACCCTTGATGGTCAATCTCTCACTGTCTCTAAAGCCTAACCCCCAATCTATTTCTTTCTCTTTCTCTCTCTCTCTGTGTCTATAAACCCATATCCTCTAACCCACAAACTCTCTCTCTCTCTAAACCACTAACCCCCAATCTCTCCCTCTCTCTAAACCTCCAACATCCAATTTCTCTCTCTCTAAATCCCTAACACCCAATCTCTCTGTCTCTCTAAACCTCTAGCTACCAATCTCTCTCTCTCTCTCTCTCTAAACCCATAGCCCCCCCCCCTCTCTCTCTCTCTCTCTAAACCCCTAACCTCCAATCTCTCTTTGTCTCTAAACCCCTAACCACTAGTCTCTCTTTTTCTATCTCTCTCTCTCTTGAAAGCCTTGACCCTTATCTTTTTATCTCCCTCAAAACTCCTAAACCCAAATCCCTCTCGTTCTCTCTCTCTCTCTCTCCTTAAACCCCTAACCCCTAATCTCTCTCTCTCATATCTATCTATCTATCTATCTACCTATCTATCTATCTATCTAAAACCCTAAACCTCAATCTCTCTCTCTCCCTCTCTCTCTCTAAACATTAACCACAAATATCTCTTTCTAAACTCCTAAGACCCAATATATCTATCTTTCTCTCTCTAAAGCGTGAACCTTCAATCTCTCTCTCTCTCTCTCTAAACCCCTAACCCCCAATATATCCAAACCCATAACCCTAATCTCCGTATCTCTCTATAAACCACTAACCTCCAATATATCTCTCTCTTCTCATCTCCCTATCACTCTAAACCCTCAACCCCCAATCTCCCTCTCTCTTACTAAACCCTTACCACCATTCTCTCTCTCTCTCTCCTCTCTCTAAACGCCCAACCCCCAATCTCTCTATATCTCTCTAGAAAACTAACCCCACAGCTAACACCTAATATCTCTCTCTCTAAAACTCAAATACTCAATATTTCTTTCTCTCTCTAAACACCTAACCACCAAATTCTCTCTCTTTCCATCTCTCTCTCTTTAAACCCCTAAATTGCAATCTCTCTATCTCTCTCTAAACCCATAACCCCCAAATGTATCTCTCTAAACCCCTAACCCCCAATATCTCTCTTCCTATCTCACTCTCTCTAAGCGATGAATCCCCAATCTCCCTCTCTCTCTCTCAAAATCCCTAACCAACATTCTCTCTCCTCTATCTCTCTCTCTAAGCCCATAACCCCCAATCTCTCTATCTCTCTCTAAACAACTAACCCCCAATCTCTCTCTCTCTCTCTCTCTCTAAACCCCTAAACACCAATATCTCTCTTTCTATCTCTCTCTCTCTACAAACCTCTCACCCATGTCTCTCTATCTCTCTCTAATCCCCTAACTCCCAATATTTATCTCTCTCTCCCTAAACCACTAATCCCCAATCTCTCTCTCTCTCTAAACCTCTAACCTACAATCTCTCTCTCTCTCTCTCTCTAAACCCCTAAACCCAAATCCATCTCTTTATCTCTATCTCTATATCCCTAACCCTTATTCTCTTTTTTTCTATCTCTCTCCCTCTATAAACCTCTGACCCATGTGTCTCTATATCTCTCTAAGCCCCTAAATCTCAATCTTTATCTCTCTCTCTAAACCACTAATCCCCAATCTCTCTCTCTCTCTCTCTCTCTAAACCCCTAACCTCTGATCTCTCTCTCACTCTCTAAACCCCTAAACCCAAATCCCTCTCTTTCTCTCTATCTCTATGCCCCTAACCCATAATATCTCTCTTTCACACTATCTATCTATCTATCTATCTATCTAAACCCCTAACCCCCAATCTCTCTCTCTCCCTCTCTCTCTAAACCATAACCACAAATCTCTTTCTCTAAACTCATAACCCAATCTATATATCCTTCTCTCTCTAAATCATTAACCCCAATCTCTCTCTCTCTAAATCCAAATCCCACAATTTCCTCTCTCTAAAACCTTAAAACCTAATCTTTATCTCTCTCTAAACCTCAAACCAACAATCTCTCTCTCTCTCTCTAAACCCCAAACCAACAATCTCTCTCTCTCTCTCTCTCTCTCTCTCTCTCTCTCTCTCTAAAACCATAATCCTCAATCTCTCTATCTCTCCCTAAACCACTAACACATAATCTCTCCATTTCTCTAAACCCCTGACCGACAATCCCTCTCTTCTTATATCCCTCTCACTCTAAACCCCAATCTCCCTTTCTCACTAAACCCTAACTAACATTCACTTGCTTTTTGTCTCCATATCTCTCTCTCTAAACACCTAATCCCCAATCTCTCTATCTCTCTCTAAATAAATGACCCCACCCCTAACCCCCAAGCTCTCTATCTGTCTCTAAGCAACTAACACCACCCCTAACCCCCCTATATCTCTCTCTAGAACCCTAACACCCAATCTCTCTATCTCAATCTAAACCCCTAACCACCAATCTCTCTCTTTCCATCTCTCTCTCTTCAAACCCCTAACCCCCAATCTCTCTATGTGTCTCTACACCCATAATCCCCAATATCTCTCTTCCTATCTCTCTCTCTAAATCCCAAACCTCCAATCTCCCTATCTCTCTCTCTCTAAACTCCTAACCAACATTCTTTCTCTTCTATCTCTCTCTTTAAACCTCTAACCCCCAATCTCTATAGCTCTCTCTAAACAAATAACACCCAATCTCTCTCTCTCTCTCTAATCCCCTTACCCCCAATCTCTCTTTATCTCTCTCTAAACCACTAACCCCCAATCTCTCTCTCTCTCTCTCTCTAAAGCCCTAACCCTTAATCTCTTTCTCTCTCTCTAAACAACTAACCTCCAATCTCCCCCTCTCTAAACCCGTAACCTCTAAACTCTCTCTCTCTCTCTCTATCTAAAACCTTAACCCCTAGTCTCTCTCTCTCTCTCTCTCTCTCTCTCTCTCTCTCTAAGCCTTTAACCCCCAATATCCCTATCTCTATTCCCTTAACCCCAATCTCTCTCTATCTCTCTCTCTAAACCCCTAACCATTATTCTCTCTATCTCTGAACCCCTAACCCCCAATATCTCTCTCCCTTTCTCTCTCTCTAAAAGCTAACCTCCAATTTGTCTCTCTCTAGATGCCTAACCCCCAATCCATCTCTCTCTCTCTCTCTCTACCTATCAACGATCTATCTATTTAAATGTATAACACCTGAACTCTCTCTCTCTCTCTAAGCCTCTGCCCCTAATATCCTTCTCTCTCTCTCTCTCTCTCTCTCTCTCCCTTAACAATTATTCGATCTCTCTCTCTCCAACTTCCCATCTCTCTCTCTCTAAATCGCTAACCCCTTATCTCTCTCTTTCTAAACCCCTATCGGTCTCTCTGTCTCTCTCTTTGTGTGTGTGTGTGTGTCTAAACCCAAACCCACAATATTTCTCTCTCTCTCTAAACTTCGAAACCCCAAACACACACTCTCTCTAAACCCATAGCCTCTAACCCCTGATCTCTCTCTCTCTCAAAACCCCTAACCACCAATATCTCTCTTTCTCTCTCTCTCTAAACCCCTAACCCCTAATCTCTCTCTCTCTCTCTCTCTCTCTCTCTCTCTCTCTAAATCTTAACCGTAAATCTCTCTCCAACATCCTAACACCCAATCTCTCTATCTTTCTCTCTTTAAAGCATTAACCCCCCGGATATCTCTTTCTAAACCCCTATCCCACAACTCTCTCTCTAAAACCCTAAAACCTAATCTCTCTCTCTCTCTAAACCCCAAACCAACAATCTCTATCTTTCTATCTCTCTCTGAACCCATAATCCCCAATCCCTCTATCTCTGCCTAAACCACTAACCCCTAATCTCTCTCTCTCTCTAAACCCCTAACCCCCAATCTCTCTCTTCCTATCACCCTCACACTCTAAACCCCAAACCCCCAATATTCCTCTCTCTCACTAAACCCTAATCGCCATTCTCTCTCTTTCTATCTCTCTCTCCCTCTAGATGCCTACCTCCCAATCTCTCTATCTCTCTCTAAACAATTAACCCCGGCCCTAACACCCAATATATTTATCTCTAAAAACTCTAACACCCAATCTCTCTCTCTCTCTCTCTCTCTTTCTCCTCTCTTCTCTCTCTCTCTCTCTAAACAATTAACCCCGGCCCTAACCCCCAATATATCTATCTCTAAAACTCTAACACCCAATCTCTCTCTCTAAACCCCTAACCATCAATCTCTCTTTCCATCTCTCTCTCTCTCCAAACCCCTAACCCCCAATCTCTCCCTCTCTAAATCCCTAACCCCCAATATCTCTCTCTCTCTCTCTCTCTCAATTCCAAAGATCCAATCTCGCTATCTCTCTCTCTAAACACCTAACCACCATTTTCTCTCTTCTATCTCCCTCTCTCTATATCCCTGACCCCCAATTTCTCTATCTCTCTTTAAACAACTAACCCCCAATCTCTCTCTCTCTCTCTCTCTCTAATCCCTTAACCCCCAATCTCTCTCTATCTCTCTCTAAACCACTAACCTCCAATATCTCTCTATCTCTTTGAACCCCTCACCGCCAATATCTCTATATTTCTCTAAACACCTAACCTCCAATCTCTCCCTCTCTCTAAACCCCTAACCTCCAATATCTCTCTCGCTCTCTCTCTCTAAACCCCTAAACCCCAATATCTCACTCCTCCTAAACCCTTAACCCCCAATTTGTCTCTCTCTAAACCCCCAACCTCCAATCTCTCTCTGTCTCTCTCTAAACCCCCAACCTCCAAATATCTCTCTCTCTTACTCTAAACCCCTAACCCCTAATCTCTTTCTCTCTCTCTCCCTCTATCTCAATCTAAACATATAACCACCCAATATCCCTCTCTTAAACCCCTAACCCCCAATCTCTCTCTCTCTCTCTCTCTCTCTCCATAAACTACTAACCTCTAATCGCTCTCTCTCTCTAAACCCCTAAACAACAATCTCTCTCTCTAAACCCCTAACCCTAATATCTCTACCTCTCTCTAAACACCTAAACACCAATCTCTCTCTTTCTCTCTACACTAGTAACCCCTAATCTCATTCTCTCTCTCTACAAAACCATGACATCTAATCTCTCTCTCTCTCTCTATAAACCCCTAACCCCCAGTCTCTCTCTCTCTCTCGATGTACGTATATAAACCCCTAACCCCCATTCTCACTTTTTTTTTAATTCCCTAACACCCAATCTCTCTCTCTAACCTCCTAACCCGAATCTCTCTCTATTTCTCTCTATCTGTATCTCTAAACCCCTAACCCATATTCTCTCTCTCTCTCTCCCTCTAAACCCATAATCCCCAATATCTCTCTCTCCCTCTCTCTCTAAACACCTAACATCCAATATCTCTCTCTCTACCTATAAACTATCTATCTCTCTAATTTAAGGTCTAACCCCCAAACCCTCTCTCTCTCTAAACCCTTGATGCCAATATAATTCTCTCTATCTCTCTCTCTCTTTAACCCTTGACACCCAATCAATATTTCTCTCTAATAACGTCTATTCTCTGTTTCTCTCTCTAAATCCCTAACCACTAATATCTCTCTTTCTATCTTTGTATCTCTAAAACTTTGACCCCCAATCTCTCTCTCTCATTGAACCCCTAACCCTTATCTCACTCTCTAAACCCTAACGACTAATCTCTCTCTCTCTCTCTCTCTCTCTAAACCCTAACATCGAATCTATTCCTTTCTATTTATCTCTCTCTCTAAACCACTAACGCCTAAACTCTCTTATTCTCTAAACCCACAGCCCCTAACCCACAATCTATCGCTCTCTATGAATCCATAAACCTCAATATCTCTCTCTCTCTAAACCCCTAACATATAATATTTCTCTATCTCTAAACCCCTAACCCCCTTTCTCTCTCTGTCTCTCTCTCTCTAAACACTAACCTCCAATCTCTATTTCTCTCTAAACTCTAACCTCGAATCTCTCTCTCTCTCTCTTTAAACACCTAACCCTCGATCTCTCTCTATTTGTCTTTCCTTAAACCTCAAACTACTAATATCTATCACTCACTCTCTCTCTCTCTCAACCCCTAACCTCCAATCTCTCTCTCTCTCTCTCTCTCTCTAAACCCCTAACCACCAATCTCTCTCTTTCTATCCTTCTCTCAGCAAACCCTTGAATCCTATCTCTCTATCTGTCTCTAAATATCTAATCCTAATATCTATCTCTCTCTATAAACCCCAAACATCCAATATCTCTCAAAATCTCTCTCGCTAAACACCTAAACCAAACTCTCTCTCTCGCTCGCTGAACACCTAAACCAAAATCTCTCTCTCTCTCTCTCTCTCTCTCTCTCTCTCTCTCGCTAAACCCCTATCCTCTAATCTCTCTCCTAACCCCTAACCCCCAATCTCTTTTCTCTCTCTCCCTCTCTTTATAAACCCTAACCACAAATCTCTCTCTCTAAACTACTAAGACCCAATCTCTTTGTCCTTATCACTCTAAAGCATTAAACCCCAAATATATTTGTCTCTAAACCCCTAACCACAACACTCTCTCTCTAAATCACCAACACCTAATCTCTCTCTCTCTCACACAAAAACCTGAACCACCAATCTCCCTATTTCTATCTCTCTCTCTCTAAACCCATAACCCTAAATCTCTCAGTCTCTCTCTAAAACACTAACCCCCAATCTCTCTCTCTCTAAACCCCTAGCCCCCAATCTATTTCTTCCTATCTCCCCCTCACTTTAAACCTTGAACCCCCAATCTCCCTCTCTCACCAAACCACAACCACTATTCTCTCTCTTTCTCTCTCTCCCTCTCTAAACGCCTAACCCCTAATCTCTCTATCTCTCTCTAAACAAATAACTCCGCCACTAACCCCCAATATCTCTCTCTCTAAAACACTAACACCCAATCTCTCTCTCTCTCTCTCTCTAAAATCCAATCTATCTCTCTCGAAATCCCTAACCTCAATCTCTCTACCTCTTTCTATACCCCTAAACACCAATGTCTCTCTTTCTCTCTCTCTCTCTCTCTCCCCAAAACCCTAACCTCCAATATTTATCTCTCTCTCTCTCTAAACCCCTAACCTCCAATATTTATCTCTCTCTCTCTCTAAACCCTTAACCCTCATTCTCCCTGTGTGTGTGTGTGTGTGTATGCATGTATGTATCTAAACCCCTAATTCCCATTCTTGCTCTCTCTCTAACAACCTAACCCCCAAACTCTCTCTCTCTGAACCCCTAAACCCCAACCTCTCTCTTTCTCTCTATCTCTCTCTCTCTCTCTAAACCCCTAACCCATATTCTCTCTCTCTAAAACCCTAATCCCCAATATCTCTCTCCCTCTCTCTCTAAACGCATAACCTCCAATCTCTCTCTCTCTCTCTCTCTCTCAACACCTAACCCCCAATTCCTCTCTCTCTCTCTCTCTCTAGACACCTAACCCCCAATTATTCTCTCTCTCTCTCTCTCTCTATCTACCTTTCTACCTATCAACTATCTATCTATCTAAATGTCTAACCCCAAACTCTCTCTCTCTCTCTCTCTCTAAACCCTTCACCACAATATCCTTGCCTCTATCTATTTCTCTCTCTTTAACCCTTAAGACCAAATCAATATCTCTCTCTCTAACCTCCAATCTCTCTCACTCACTAAAACTCTAACCACCAATCTCTCTATCTCTAAAACGTTGATCCCCAGTCTCTCTCTCTCTATGAACCCCTAACCCCTTATCTATCTCTCTCTCTCTAAATCCTAACCCCCAATCTCTTTCTTTATATTCCTCTCTCTCTCTCTAAACCATTAAACCCTAAAATATCTCTCTCTAGAAACCCATATCCCTAACCCCCAAACTCTCTATCTCTCTCTCTAAACCACTGACCCCCAATTTTTTCCTCTCTCTAAACCCTCAATATTCAATTTCTCTCTTTCTAAACCCCTAACACTCATTCTCTCTCTCTCTCTCTGAACCTCTAATGACCAATATCTCTCTCTCTCTCTCTAAACCCATAGCCCCCGATCTCTCTCTCTCTCTCTCTCTCTTCTCCTCTCTCTCTCTCTCTCTATTTGTCTCTCTCTAAACCCCGAATTCCCAATCTCTCACTCTAAACCCCTAACCCCCAATCTCTCTATCTATATGTCTATGTCTGTCTGTTTGTCTCTCTCTCTCTAAACCCCTAACCTCCAATCTCACTCTCTGTCTCTAAACCCTAACCACCAGTCTCTCTCTTTCTATCTCTCTCTCTCTTGAAAGCCTTGACCATTATCTCTCCATCTCCCTCAAAACCCCTAAACCCAAATCCCTCTCTTTCTCTCTCTCCCCCCTTAAACCCCTAACCCCTAATCTCTCTCTCTCATATCTATCTATCTATCTATCTACCTATATATCTATCTATCTATCCGCTAAACCCCAATCTCTCTCTCCCCCTCTCTCTCTAAAAACTAACCACAAATCTCTCTTTTTAAACTCCTAAGACTCAATATCTCTATCGTTCTCTCTCTAAAGTATGAACCTCCAATCTCTCTCTCTCTCTCTAAACCCCTAACCCCCAACTCCCTCTCTCTCTAAAACCCCAACACCTAATCTTTCTCTTCCTCTCTCTAAATGCTTAACCACTAATATCTCCCTTTCTATCTCTCTCTCTGAACCCATAACACCTAATCTCTTTATCTCTCTCTAAACCACTAACCCCCAATATATCTCTCTCTAAAATCTTGACCCCCATCTCTCTATTCCCATCTCCCTATCAATCTAACTGCTGAACCCCCAATATCCCTCTCTCTCACTAAACCCTAACCATCATTCTCTCTCTCTCTCTAAATTCCTAACCCCCAATATCTCTATATCTCTCTAGAAAACTAACCCCCACACCTAACACCTAATATCTCTCTCTGTAAAACTCAAATATCCAATCTTTCTCTCTCTCTCTAAAACCTAACCACCAATCTCTCTCTCTCTTTCCACCTCTCTCTTCAAACACCTAACCCACAATCTCTCTATCTCTCTCTAAACCCATAACCCCAAATGTATCTCTCTAAACCCCTAACCCCCAATATCTCTCTTCCTATCTCACTCTCTCTCAGCGATGAATCCCCAATATCCTTCTCTCTCTCTCTCAAAATCCCTAACCAACATTCTCTCTCCTCTATCTCTCTTTCTAAAGCCCATAACCCTCAATCTCGCAATCTCTTTCTAAAAAACTAACACCCAATCTCTCTCTTTCTCTCTCTAAACCCCTAAACACCAATATCTCTCTTTCTACCTCTCTCTCTCTACAAAACTTTGACCCATGTCTCTTTATCTCTCTCTAAGCCCCTGACTCCCAATATTTATCTCTCTCTCTCTAAATGACTAATCCCCAATCTCTCTCTCTCTCTCTAAACCCCTAACCTCCAATCTCTCTCTCTCTCTCTGTCTCTCTAAACCCCTAAACCCAAATCCCTCTCTTTCTCTCTATCTATACACCCTAACCCCTAATCTACTTCTTTCTATCTCTCTCTCTCTCTCTATAAACCTTTGAACCATGTGTCTCTATCTCTCTCTCTAAACCACTAATCCCTACTCTCTCTCTCTCTAAACCCCTAACCTTCGATCTCTGTCTCACTCTCTACACCCCTAAACCCAAATCCCTCTCTTTCTCTCTATGTCTATGCCCCTAACCCCTAATCTCTCTCTCTCTCTCTCACTATATATATATATATATATATCTAAACCCCTAACCCCCAATCTCTCTCTCTCCCTCTCTCTCGAAACCGTAACCACAAATCTCTCTCTAAACTCCTAATACCCAACCTATCTATCTTTCTCTCTCTAAAGCATTAATACCCAATCTCTCTCTCTCTAAACCCCAATCCACTAACTCCCTCTCTCTCTAAGCCCTTAAAACCTAATCTTTATCTCTCTCTAAACCTAAAACCAACAATCTCTCTCTCTAAGCCCCAAACCAACAATCTCTCTCTCTCTCTCTCTCTCTCTCTCTCTCTCTAAAACCATTATCTACAATCCCTCTATCTCTCCCTAAAACACTAACACACAATCTCTCCCTTTCTCTAAACCCCTGACCCCTAATCTCTCTCTTCCTATCTCCCTCACACTCTAAACCCCAAACCCCCAATCTCCCTCACTCTCACTAAACCCTAACCACCATTCTCTCTCTTTTCATCTCCATATATCTCTCTCTCTAAGCACCCAACCCCCAAATCTCTCTATCTCTCTCTAAACAACTAAACCCACCCCTAACCCCCAATATCTCTCTCTAAACCCTTAACACTCAATCTCTCCCTCTCTCTCTAAACCCCTAACCACCAATCTCTCCCTTTCCATCTCTCTCTTTTCAAACCCCTAACCTCCAATCTCTTTATGTGTCTCTAAACCCATAATCCCATATATATCTCTTCCTATCTCTCTCTCTAAATCCCAAACCTCCAATCTCCCTATCTCTCTCTCTAAACCCCTAACCAACATTCTCTCTCTTTTGTCTATCTCTCTAAACCTCTAACCCCCATTCTCTCTATCTCTCTTTAAACAACTAACACCCAATCTCTCTCTCTCTCTATCTAATCCCCTTACCCCCAATCTCTCTCTATCTCTCTCTAATCCCCTAACCCCCAATCTCTCTCTATCTCTCTAAATGCCTAACCTCCAATCTCTCCCTCTCTCTAAACCCCTAACCTCTAAACTCTCTATGTTTCTCTAAACCCCTAATCTTTCTCTCTCTCTCTCTAAGCCCTTAACCCCAATATCTCTCTATCTCTCTCTCTAAACCCCTAACCACTATTCTCTCTATCTCTAAAACCATAACCCCTAGTATCTCTCTCCCTCTTTCTCTCTCTCTCTCTTTGTACCTATCGACTATCTATCTTTCTAAATGTCTAAAACCTAAACTCTCTCTCTCTCTCTTAGCCCTTGACCCCAATATCCTTGTCTCTATCTATCTCTATTTATTTAACCCTTAACAGCCAATTGATCTCTCTCTCTCTCGCTCTCTCTCTAAACACATAATCCTCAATCTCTCTCTCTATAAACCCTGAACATCCAATATCTCTCTCTCTAAACCCCTAACTCCCAATCTCTCTCTCTCTCTAAACCTCTAACCACCAATCTCTCTCTCTATCTAAACCCCTAACCCCCCCCCCCCTCTCTCTCTCTATATATATATATCAATCTAAACCCTCAATCTCTCTCTCTCTCTTCCTCTCTCTCTCTAAACCTTAACTGCAAATATATCTCTCCAACATCCTAACAAGGAATCTCTATATATTTCTCTCTCTAAAGCATTAACACCCAATATCTCTCTCTAAAGCCGTATTCTCCAACTCTCTCTCTCTAAAACACTATACCTAATATTTCTCTCTCCCTCCAAACCCTAAAACAACAATTGCTCTCTCTCTCTATCTTTCTCTAAAACTATAATCCCCAATCCCTCTATCTCTCCCTAAACCACTAACCCCTAATCTCTCTCTCTCTAAACCCCTAATCCACAATCTCTCTCTTCCTATCTCCTTGTCACTGTAAACCCAAAACCCCAAATATTTCTCTCTCAATAAACCCTAACCACCATTCTCTCTCTTTCTATCTCTCTCTCTCTCCCTCTAAATGCCTAACCCCCAATCTCTTTATCTCTCTCTAAAAAACTAACCCCCAATATCTCTATCTCTAAATATCTAACACCCAATCTCTCTCTCTCTCTCTCTCTCTAAACCCTTAACCACCAATCTCTCTCTTTCCATCTCTCTTTCTTCAAACCCTTAACCCCCAATCTCTCTATCTCTCTCCAAACCCATAACCCCCAATATATCTCTCTAAACCCCTAACCCCTAATATCTCTATTCCTATCTCTCTCTCTAAATGTCAAAGCTCCAATATCCCTATCTCTCTCTCTAAACCCCTAACCACCATTCTCTCTCTTCTATATATCTCTCTCTAAACCCCTATCCCCCAATTTCTCTATCTCTCTCTAAACAACTAGCCCCCAGTCTCTCTCTCTCTCTCTAATCCCTTAACCCCCAATCTCTCTCTAAACTACTAACCCCCAATCTATCTTTATCTCTTTGAACCCCTCAACCCCAATATCTCTATATCTATCTAAACCCCTAACCTCCAATCTCTCCATCTCTCTAAACCCCTAACCTCCAATCTCTCTCTCGCTCTCTCTCTCTCTATACCCCTAAGCATCAATATGTCACTCCTCCTAAACCCGTAACCCCCAATCTCTCTCTCTCTCTCTCTCTAAACCCTCAACCTCCAATCTCTCGCTCTCTCTCTCTAAACCCTCAACCTCCAATCTCTCTCTATCTCTCTCTAAACCCCCAACCTCCAAATCTCTCTCTCTCTTTCTCTAAACCCCTAACCCCTAATCTCTCTCTCTCTCTCTCTAAACATCTAACCCCCAATATCCATCTCTCTAAACCCCTAACCCCCCAATCTCTCTATCTTTCCATAAAATACTAACCTCTAATAGCTCTCTCTCTCTCTCTAAACCCCTAAACAACAATCTCTCTCTTTCTATATCTCTCTCTAAACCCCTAACCCTAATCTCTCTTCCTCTCTCTAAACACCTAAACACCAATCTCTCTCTCTCTCTCTCACTCTACACTAGTAACCCCTAATCTCTTTCTCTCTCTCTACAAAACCTTAACATCTAATCTGTCTATATATATATATATATAAACCCCTAACCCCCAGTCTCTCTCTCTCTCTCTCTCTCTCTCTCTCTCTCTCTATGTATGTATATAAACCCCTAACCCTCATTCTCACTCTTTCTTTAATCCCCTAACACCCAATCTCTCTCTCTCTCACCACCTAACCCTGAATCTCTCTCTTTCTCTCTATCTCTATCTCTAAACCCCTAACCCCTATTCTCTCTCTCTCTCTAAACACATAATCCCCATTATCTCTCCCTCTCTCTCTAAACACCTAACCTCCAATCTCTCTCTCTCTCTCTCTCTAGACTATATATCTCTCTAATTTAAGGTCTAACCCCAAAAACCTCTCTTTCTCTAAACCCATGATGCCAATATAGTTCTCTCTCTCTCTCTCTCTTTAACCCTTGACACCCAATCAATCTCTCTCTCTAATGTCTAGTCTTTGTCTCTCTCTCTCTCTCTCTCTCTCAATCCCTAACCACCAATATCTCTCTTTCTATCTCTAAAACTTTGACCCCCCAATTTCTCTCTCTCATTGAACCCATAACCTTATCTCACTCTCTAAACCTCTAACGGCTAATATATATATATATATATCTAAATCCTAACCCCTAATCTATCTCTCTTTGAATCCCTAAACTCCAATCTCTCTCTCTCTCTAAACCCCTAATCTCCTTTCTCTCTCTCCCTCCCTATAAACACGAACCTAGAATCTCTATTTCTCTCTAAACTCTAGCCTCCAATCTCTCTCTCTTTTTAAACCCCTAACCCCCAATCTCTCTCTCTCTCTCTCTCTCTCTCTATTTGTCTCTCCTTAAACTTTGAACTACCAATCTCTCTCTCACTCTCTTTCTCTCTCTAACCCCCTAACCTCCAATCTCTCTCTCTCTCTCTAAACCCCTAACCACCAATATCTCTCTTTCTATCTTGTTATCTCTAAGACCCTAACCCCTAATCTCTCTCTCTCTGAAACCTTAACCCCTTATCTCTCTCTCTAAGTCCCTGACAACCAATCTCGATTCTCTTTCTCTCTCTAAACCCTAAACCCCAATCTCTTTATTTCTCTTTCTCTCTCTCTTTCTAAACCCATAACCCTCAAACTATCTGTCTCTCTAAACCCATAGCCCCTAACCCCCAATATCTCTCTCTCTAAAACCCTAACCCCCAGTCTCTCTCTCTCTCTCTAAACCCCTAACCCCCAATCTCTCTCTCTCTTTAAATCTCTAACCGCCAATCTCTCTCTCTGTCTCTCTCTAAGCCCCTACCCCCCAATAAATCTCTCTCTCTCTCTCTCTCTCTCTCTCTCTCTCTCTCTCTCTATTTGTCTCTCTCTAAACCTTGAACCCCAAATATCTCACTCTAAACCCCTAAAACCCAATCTGTGTGTGTGTGTGTGTGTATAATCCCTCAACATCCAATCTCTCTCTGTCTCTAAGCCCATATCCACTAATTTCTCTCTTTTTCTTTCTCTCTCAAAAACCAGAACCCATGTCTCTCTATCTCTCTTTAAACCCCTAACCCCCAATATATGTCTCTTTCTCTAAACCACTAACCCTCAATCTCTCTCTCTAAACCCCTAAACCAAAATCCTTCTTTTTATCTCTCTCTAAACCCCTAACCCCTAATCTCTCTCTAAACCCCTAACCCCTAATCTCTCTCTCTCTCATTTTCACCCTCTCCCTCTCTAAACTCCTAACCCCTAACCTCAATCTCTCTCTCCCACTCTCTCTAAAACCTAACCACAAATCTCTCTCTCTTAACTCCTAACACCAAATATCTGTATCTTTCTCTCTTTAAAGAATAAACCCCCAATCTCTCTCTCTCTAAATAGCTAACCCCCAACTCTCTCTCTCCCTATAACCCTAACACCTATTCTTTCTGCCTCTTTGTAAACCCCTAACCACCAATCTCTCTATTTCTCTCTCTCTCACTCTCTCTCTCTCTAAACCCATAACCGACAATCTCTCTATCTCTCTCTAAACCACTAACCTCGAATATCTCTCTCTCTAAACCCCTAATATCTATCTTCTTATCTCCATCTCACTATAAAACCCGAACCCCCAATCTCCCTCTCTTTCACTAAACCCTAACCACCATTATCTCTCTCTCTCTCTAAACACCTAACCCCCAATTTTTCTCTCTCTCTCTAAATTCCTAACCTCAAATATCTCTCTATCTCTCTTTAAACAACTAATATCTCTCTCTCTAAAACCCTAACACCCAATCTCTCTCTCTAACCCCTAACCACTAATCTATCTCTCTTCAAACCCCTTACTCCCAATCTTTTTGTCTCTCTCAAAACCCCTAACAATAGTTCTCTCTCTTCTATCTCTCTCTCTTTAAACCCCTAACCCCCAATATCTCTATCTCTCTCAAAACATCTCACCTCGAATCTCTCTCTCTCTCTCAACCCCTAACCACCAATATCTCTCTCTCTCTAAACCCCTAACCACCAATATCTCTCTCCCTCTCTCTCCCTCTCTCTCTCTCTCTCTCTGAGCCCCTAACCCCCAACCTCCCTCCCTCTCTCTCTGCCTCTCACTCTAAACCCCTAAGCCCCAATTTCTCTCTCTCTCTAAATCCCTAACCCATAATCTCTCTCTCTCTCTAAACCTTCAAATCTCAATCTCTCTCTCTCTCTCTCTCTCTAAATCCATAAACACTAATCTCTCTCTCTCTCTCTCTCTCTAAATCCATAAACACTAATCTCTCTCTCTCTCTCTCTCAACCCCTAACCCCAATCTCTTTACCTCTCTCTATACCCCTAAACACTAATCTCTCTCTCTCTCTCTCTCTCTCTCTCTCTCTCTCTCTCCCTCTAAACCACTAATGCCCAATCTCTCTCTCTCTCTCCCCCCAAAAAACCCTAACCTCCAATCTCTCTCTCTCTCTCTCTAAACCCCTAACCATCATTCTGTGTGTGTGTGTGTGTATGCATGTATGTATCTAAACCCCTAATGCCCATATTTTCTCTCTCTCTAACAACCTAACCCCCAAACTCTCTCTCTCTCTGAACCCCTAAACCCCAACCTCTCTCTTTCTCTCTATCTCTCTCTCTAAACCCCTAACCCAGATTCTCTCTCTCTCTCTAAAACCCTAACCCCCAATATCTCTCTCCCTCTCTCTCTAAACACCTAACCTTTGATCTCTTCTCTCTCTCTCTCTAGAAAGCTAACCCCCAATTTGTCTCTCTCTCTCTCTCTCTACCCATCAACTATTTATCTATCTAAAATTCTAACCCCAAACTTTGTCTCTCTCTAAACCCCTCACCGCAATATCCTTGCCTCTATCTCTTTCTCTCTCTCTAACCTCCAATATCTTTCACTCACTAAAACTCTAACCACCAATACCTCTCTTTCTATCTCTCTATCTCTAAAGCATTGATCCCCAATCACTCTCTCTCTCTCT
The DNA here is from genome assembly GCA_027924585.1 of Larix kaempferi. Lineage (NCBI taxonomy): Eukaryota > Viridiplantae > Streptophyta > Pinopsida > Pinales > Pinaceae > Larix > Larix kaempferi. Next base: position 12,749,063 of record BSBM01000322.1, on the reverse strand, counting down.
GAAGCCCTAACCCCTTATTTCTCTCTCTAAACCTTTGATAGCCAATCTCTCTCTCTCTCTCGCTCTCTCTCTCTCTAAACCCTAACCCCTAATCTCTTTCTTTCTCTTTCTCTCTCTCTCTAAACCATTAAACCCTAAACTCTCTCTCTCTATAAACCATATCCCCTAACCCCCAAAATCTCTCTCTCTCTCTCTCTCTAAACCACTAACCCCCAATCTCCCCCTTTCTCTAAACCCCCAACATCCAATATCTCTCTCTCTAAACCCCTAACACCCAATATCTCTCCCTCTCTAAACCCCTAACCACCGATCTCTCTCTCTCTCTCTCTCTCTCTAAACCCATAGCCCCCCATCTCTCTCTCTCTCTCTCCCTCTCTCTCTATTTGTCTCTCTCTAAACCCCAAATCCCCAATCTCTCACTCTAAACCCCTAACCCCCAATCTCTCTCTCTCTAAACCCCTAACCTCCAATCTCTCTCTCTGTCTCTAAACCCCTAACCATTATCCTCTCTCTTTCTATCTCTCTATCTCTTGAAAGCCTTCACCCTTATTTCTCTATCTCCCTCAAAACCCCAAAACCCAAATCCCTCTCTCTCTCTCTCCGTAAACTCGTAACCCTAATCTCTCTATATCTCTCTCATATCTATCTATCTATCTATCTATCTATCTATCTACCTATATATCTATCTATCATCCTATATATCTATATATCTAAAATCTTAAACCCCAATCTCTCTCTCTCCCTCGCTCTCTAAACACTAACTACAAATCTCTCTTTCTAAACTCCTAAGACCCAATATCTCTATCTTTCTCTCTCTAAAGCATGAACCTACAATCTCTCTCTCTCTCTAAAACTCTGACACCTAATCTTTATCTTCCTCTCTCTAAACCCCTAACCACCAATATCTCTCTTTCTATGTCTCTTTCTCTCTCTAAACCCATAACCCCTAATTTCTTTATCTCTCTCCAAACCACTAAACCCCAATATATCTCTCTCTAAACCCCTAACCCTCAATCTCTCTCTTCACATCTCCCTATCACTCTAAACATTGAACCCCCAATATCCCTCTCTCTCACTAAACCCTAACCACCATTCTCTCTCTCTCTCTCTCTAAACGCATAACCCCCAATCTCTCTATATCTATCTAGAAAAATAAACCCACACCTGATACCTAATATCTCTCTCTCTAAAACTCAAATACCCAATCTTTCTCTCTCTCTCTCTAAACACCTAACCACCAATCTCTCTCTATTCAAACTCCCAACCCACAATCTATATATTTCTCTCTAAAAACAGAACCCCAAATGTATCTCTCTAAACCCCTAACCCCTAATATCTCTATTCCTATCGCACTCTCTCTAAGCGATGAATCCCCAATCTCCCTCTCTCTCTCTCTCAAAATCCCTAACCAACATTCTCTCTCCTCTATCTCTCTCTCTAAACCCATAACCCCCAATCTCTCTATCTCTCTGTAAACAACTAACCCTATATCTCTCTCTCTCTCTAAGCCCCTTACCTCCAATATCCCTCTCTCCAAAACCCTAACCCAAATATCTCTCTCTCTCTCTCTAAACCCTGAAATTCAAATCTCTTACTCTCTCTCTCTAAATATCTAACCACCAATCTCTCTCTCTCTCTAAAACCCTAACCTCAATCTCTCTCTCTCTCTCTCTCCAAAACCCTAACCTCTAAGATCTTTGTCTCTCTCTCCAAACCCCTAACCCCCAATCTCTCTCTCTCTCTCTCTCTCAATATATATATATATGCATGTATAACCCTCAAACACTCTCTCTCTAAACTCCTAATACCAAATCCCTCTCTCTCTTTATGTCTAAAACCCTAACCCAAAATCTCTCTCTCTCTCTCTTCTAAAAACCTAGTCCCCAATCTCTCTCTAAACCCCTAACCTCTGATCTCTATCTCTAAAACCCTAACCCCCAATATCTCTCTCTCTCCCTTTATCTATATCTCTCTATAAACCACTAACCCCCAACTTCTCTCTATCTCTAAATCCCTAACATCCAATTTCTCCCTTTCTATAAATCCCTAACCACCAAACTCTCTCTCTCTCTCTCTCTCTCTCTCTCTCTCTAAATCCCTAATACCAAATCCCTTTGTATCTCTCTATGTCTAAAACATTAACCCCAAAACCTTAACCCTCTCTCTCTCTCTCTATTCTAAAACCATAACCCTCAATCTCTCTCTCTAATCCACTAACCTCCAATCTTTCTCTCTCTCTAAAACCCTAACCCCCAATCTCTCTCTCTCTCTCTCTCTCTCTCTAAACACCCAACCCCCAAAATATCGCTCTCTCACTTTCTCTCTCTAAACACATAATCCTCTCTCTCTCTCTCTCTCTCTCTCTCTCTCTCTATCTATATATATATATACATATGCCTAACCCCCAATCTCTCTCTCACTCTAAAACTTTAACACTAAATCTTTCTTTCTCTCTCTCTATAAACCCCTAACCATCAATGTCTCTCTTTCTATCACTATATCTAAACCCCCAACCCCAAATCTCTCTCTATCTCTCTCTCTCAACCCTAACCACTTATCTCTCTCTAAACCCCTAACCCCTTATCTATCTCTAAACCCTAACCCCCAATATCTCTCTCTCTCTCTCTCTAAGCCCCTAACCCTCCAACTCTCACACTCTCTCTAAACCCATTGCTCCTAACCCCCAATCTCTCTTTCTCTCTCTACACACCTAAACTCCCAATTTCTCTCTCTCTCTCTCTCTAAACCCCCAACATCCAATATATGTCTCTCTAAACCCCTTATCTCTCTCTCTCTGTAAACGCCTAACCTCCAATCTCTCTCTCTTCATCTCTAAACCCCTGACCCCTATCTCTCTACCTCTCTACAAAGCCATAACACCCAATCTTCATCTCTCTCTCTAAACCACTAATCCTGAATCTCTCTCTCTCTAAAACCCTAACATCTAATATATCTCTCTCTCTAAACCCCTAAACCCAAATCCCTCTCTTTCTCTCTCTCTCTAAACCCCTAATCTCTCTCTCTCTCTCTCTCTCTCTCTCTATTTATCTATATAAATCCCTACCCCTAATCCTTCTCTCTCCATCTATCTCTAAACACTAACCACCAATCTATCCCTCTAAACTCCTAACACCCAATTTCTTTGTTTTTCTCTCTCTAAAGCATTAACCCCCAATCTCTCTCTCTCTCTCTCTCACTAAAACCATAACACCTAATATTTCTCTCCCTGCCTCTAAACCCCTAACCACCAATCCCTTTCTTTCTATCTCTCTCTCTCTCTCTCTCTCTGAAACCATAACCCCCAATCTCTTTATCTCTCTCTAAACCACTAAACCCCAATATATTTGTTTAAACCCTTAACCCTAATCTCTCTCTTTCTATTTCCCAATCACTCTAAACCCCCAATCTCCATCTCTCTCACTAAACCCTAACCAACATTCTCTCTCTTTCTATCTCTCTCTCTCTAAACGCCTAATCCCCAATCTCTCTATCTTTCTTTAAACAACTAACTCCACCCCTAAGCCCCAATTTGTCTCTCTCTAAAATCCTAACACCCAATCTTTCTCTTTCTCTCTCTATAAATCACTAACCATTAATCTATCTCTTTCTATATCTCTCTCTTCAAACCCCTAATCTCTCTCTCTCTCTGTCTCTCTTTGAACCCATAACCCACAATCTCTCTCTCTTTAAACCCCTAACCCCCAATCTCTTTCTCTCTCTCTCTAAACATCGAACCCCCAATCTCCCTCTCTCTCTCAAAACCCCTAACCACCATTCTCTCTCTTTATCTTTCTCTCTCTCTATATATCGCTATGCCCCTAACCCCCAATCTCTCTATCTTTGTCTAAAAAACTAACTCCCAATCTCCCTCTCTCTGTATATATATTTATCTAAGCCAATAACCTCAAATCTGTCTCTATGTCTCTCCAAACCACTAAGCTCCGATCTCTCTCTCTCTCTATCCCTCTAAACCCCTAACTCCCAATCTCTCTCTCTCTCTCTCTAAACCCCTAGCCTCCAATATATCCCTCTCTCGAAACCGGCTAGCCTCTAAAATCTCTCTATCTATATAAACCCCTAACCCATAATATCTCTTTCTCTCTACCTTTAAACTTGTAATCCCCAATCTCCCTCTCTCTAACCCTTAACCACCAATCTCCCTCTCTCTCTCTTTATCTCTAAACCCCTAACCTCCAATCGCTCTCTTCCTCTCTCTCTCTCTATACCTAAACACCAATATCACTCTCTCTAAAACACTAACTCTAATCTCTTTATTTGTCTCTAAACCTCTAAACACCAATCTCTCCCTCTCACCATTTAAACCACTAACTCCCAATCTCTCTCTCTGCCTCTCCCTCTCTCTCCAAAATCCCCCCCTCTAATATATATCTCTATCTCTAAACCCCTAACACCCAATCTCTCTCTTCTCTAAACCTCTAAACACCAATATCTCCCTCTGAACTTCTAAACCACTAACCCCCAACCTCTCTTCTCTGCCTCTCTCTCTCTCTCTCTCTCCAAAACCCTAACCTCTAATCTCTCTCTCTCTCTGAACCCCTAACCCCCAATTTCTCGCTCTCTCTCTAAACCCATAACCCCTAATATATCTATCTCTCTCTAAACTACTGACCCCCAATATCTTTCTCTAAACCACTAACCCCCAATATATCTCTTTCTTTAAAACCCTAACCCCCATTATATCTCTCTCTTCCTATCTCCCTCTCAATCTAAACCCCGAACCCCGAATATCCCTCTCTCTCACTAAATCATAATCACCATTCTCTCTATTTCTCTCTCTTTCTCCCTCTCTCTCTAAATGCCTAGCACCCAATCTCTCTCTCTATATCTCTAGACAACCATCCCCACACCCAACTCCCAATATCTCTCTCTCTAAAACCCTAATACCCAATCTATCTATCTCTCTCTCCAAACCCCTAACCACCAATCTCTATCTTTCCATCTCTCTCTCTTCAAACCCCTGACCCGTAATCTCTCTATCTCTCAATAAACCCATAGCCCCCAACGTCTCTCTCCAAACCCCTAACCCCCAATATCTATCTTCCTATCTCTCTCTCTCTAAATCCCTAACCTCCAATCTCTCCCTCTCTTTAAACCCATAACGTCCAATCTCTTTCTCTCTCTCTATCTAAACCCCTAACCCCAATCTCTCTCTATCTCTAAACCTCTAGCCCCCAATTTCCCTCTCTCTCACACACACTTGCTCTCTAAACATATAAGCCTCTCTCTCTCTCTCTCTCTCTCTCCTCTCTCTGTATATATATATATATATATCTATCTAAAACTCTAACCCCAAATATCTATCTCTTTTAAAATAGTAGCCCCCAATATCTCTCTCTAAAATCCTAACCTCATATCTCTCTCTCTTTCTATAAAACACTAACCCCCAATATCTCTCTCTCTCTCTCTCTCTCATAATCTAAACCTCTAACCTGCAATATATATCTCTCTCTCTCTAAACACCCTACCCCCAATATATCTCTCTCTAAACTCCTAACCTTTAATCTATCTCTCTCCCTCTCTCTCTCACACACTATCTCTCTCTCTAAACCCCTAACCCACAATCTCTCTCTCCCTCTCTATATGCCTAACTCCCAATCTCTCTCTTTCTCTCTAAAACGCTAACACCGAATATTTCTTCGTCTCTCTCTATAAACCCCTAACAACCAATGTCTCTCTTTCAATCCCTAATCCTTAATGTCTCTATCTCTTTATATTTTTCTCTCTGAAAACATATCCACTTATCTCTCTCTAAACCACCAAAGGCCAATAACTCTCTTTCTCTCTCTCTCTCTCTCTGTCTAAACACTAACCCCTAATCTTTTTTTTCTCTTTCTCTCTCTCTCTCTCTAAACACTTAACCCCAAAAACTCTCTCTCTCTCTCTCTCTCTAAACCCATGGCCACTAATCCTCAATCTTTCTCTCTAAACCCCTAACCCCCAATCTCTCTCTCTCTCTCAACCCCAAACATCCAATATCTCTCTCTAAACCCCTAACCCCAAATTTTTCTATCACTCTGAACCCCTAACCACAAATTTCTCTCTCTCTCTAAACCTATAACCGAAAATATATTTCTCTATAAACCCCTAACCCTCCCCTCTATCTCTCTATTTTCTCTCTCAAAACCCTGAACCCCCAATCTCTCACTCTAAACCTCTAACCCTCGATATCTCTATCTCTTTGTCTCTCTATAAACCCCTAACCTCTAATCCATCTCTCTCTCTAAACTCCTAACCAAAAATATCTTTCTTTCTCTCTCTCTCTCTCTAAACCCCTGAACCCTATCTCCCTATCTCTGCTCAACCACAATCTCTATCTCTCTCTAAACCACTAATCCTTAATATCTCTCTCTAGAAACCAAACCTCTAATCTCTCTCTCTCTCTCTAAACCCCTAAACCCAAATCCCTTTTTTTTCTCTCTCTCTAAACCCCTAAACCCAAATCCCTTTTTTTCTCTCTCTCTCTAAACCCCTAACCCCTAATCTCTCTCTCTCTCTCTCTAAACCTCTAACCCCTAATCTATCTCTCTCTCTCTCTCTCTAAACTCCTAACACCGAATCTCTCTGTATTTCTATCTCTAAATCATTAACACCAATCTCTCTCTCTCTCTAAATCCCTAATCCCCAACTCTCTCTCTCACTCACTAAAATCCTGACACCTAATCTTTCTCTCTCTCTCCCTCCCTAAACCCCTAACCACCAATCTATCAATCTCTCTCTAAACCACTAACCCCCGATATATCTCTCTCTCTAAACCCCTAAACCCCAATCTTTCTTCCTACTTGTCTCTCTCTCTCTAAATTCATAACCTCCAATCTCTCTCTCACTTGATCTCTAAACACATAACCCACCCCTTCTCTCTCTATCTATATAAACGTCTAACCCCCAAACTTTATCTCTCTAAATCCATAATACCAAATCCATTTAAAACCTTAACCCCCAATCTTTTTCTCTAAACCCCTAACCTCCAATGTCTCTCTCTCTCTAAGTCCCTAACCCCTAATCTCTCTCTCTTTGTAATCCCCTAACCCCCAATCTCTCTCTCTCTCAATCTAAACCCCCTACCTCCAATATATCTCTCTCTAAACCCCTAACCTCCATCTCTCCCTCCAAACCCCTAACCCCCAATCTCTCTCTCTTTATATATATGCCTAACCCACAATATTTGTCTCTCTCTAAAACTTTAACATAAAATCTTTATTTCTCTATCTCTCTCTAAAACACTAACCACCAATGTCTCTCTTTCTATCACTCTCTCTAAACCACTAACCTCCAATATCTCACTCTCTCTCTCTCAACACCTAACCCCTTATCTCTCTCTAAACCCATGACAACCAATTTCCCTCTATCTCTCTCTAAACCCCTAACAACCAATTTCCTTTTCTCTCTAAACCCTAACCCCCAATCTCTCTCTCTCTCTCTCTCTAAACCCCTAACCTCCAAACTCTCTCTCTCTCTCTCTCAACCCATAACCTCTCTCTCTCTCTCTCTATATATATATATATATATATTATATCTATATGTCTAATCGCAAAACTCTCTCTCTCTCTAAATCCCTAATACCAAATCCCTCTCTCTCTATGTCTAAAATCCTAACTCCAAATCTCTCTCTCTTATAAAAAGCTAACCCCCAATCTCTGTCTTTAAACCCCTAACCTCCAATCTCTCTCTCTCTAAAACCCTAACCCCAAATCTCTCTCTCTCTTTGTAAGCCCCTAACCTTCAATCTCTCTCTCTCTCTCTCTCTCTCTCTAAAACCCCTACCCCCAATATCTCTCTCCAAACCCCTAACCCCTAATATCTCTCTCTCTAAACCCCTAACCCCCAATCTCTATCTCTCTCTCTAAAAATTTAACACCAAATATTTTTTTCTCTCTATCTCTAAACCGCTAACCACCATAGTCTGTCTTTCTATCACTCTCTCTAAACCCCTCACCCAAAATCTCTCTCTCTCTCTCTCTCTCTCTCTCTCTCTCATTCCTAACCCCCAATCTCTTTCTACATCTCTCTAAAACCACAACACCAAATATTTCTCTTTCTCTCTCTATAAACCACTAACCACTAATCTCTCTCTTTCTATCTCTCTCTCTCTCTTCAAACACCTAACCCCCAATCTCTCTCTGTCTCTCTAAACCCATAATACCTAATATCTCTCTCTCTCGAAACCCATAACCCACAATATCTCTCTACCTATCTTTTTCTCCCTCTAAACACTGCACCCCAAATCTCTCTCTCTCTCTCTAAACCCTGAACCACCATTCTCTCTCTTCTCTCTCTCTCTCTAAACACCTAACCGTCAATCTCTCTATCTCCCTCTAAACAATTAACCCCCAATATCTCTCTCTCTATCTCTATCTATCTATCTAAGCCACTATCCTCCAATCTCTCTCTAAGGAACTAACCCCCAATCTCTCTCTAAACCCCTAACCCCCAATCTTTCTCTCTCTAATCCCCTAACCTATAACCTCTCCCTCTCTTGAAACCCTTAACCTCCAAATTCTTTCTCTCTCTCTCTCTCTCTCTCTCTCTATCTATCTATCTAAACCCCTAACACCCAATCTCTCTCTCTCTCTCTCAAATTGTAACCCCCAATCTCCCTCTCGCCAAACCCCTAACCCCAAATCTCTCTATCTCTATCTAGACCTCTAAACAAGAATCTCTCTCTCTCCCTCTCTAAAACCCTAACCCCAATCTCTCTCTCTCTCTCTAAACCTCTAAACAAGAATGTCTCCTTCTCATCCTCTAAACCACTAACCCCCAATATATCTCTCTCTCTTTGCCTCTCTCACTCTCTCTCCAAACTCCTAACGTCTAATCTCTCTCTCTCTATAAAAACCTAACCCCCAATCTCTCTATCCCTAAAATTATAAAAACCAATCTCTCCCTCTCACCCTCTAAACCAAAAACCCCCAATCTTTCACTCTCAACCTCTCTCTCTCTCTAAAATCCTAACCTCTAATCTCTCTCTCTCTAAACCCCTAACCCACAGTCCCTGTCTCTCTAAACCCATAACCCCTAATCTCCCTATATTTCTCTAAACCAGTAACACCCAATATATATATCTCTCTCTAAACCCCTAATATCTCTCTTTCTATCTCATTCTCACTCTAAGCCCTGAAACCCCAATCTCCCTCTCTCTCACCAAACCCTAAACACCACTCTCTCTCTCTCTCTCTAAACACTAACCCCCAATCCCTCCATATCTATCTAGACAACTAATCCCACACATGACCCCCAATATCTATCTCTCAAAAACCTTAATACCCAATCTTTCTCTCTTCCTTTAAACCCCTAACAACCAATCTCTCTCTCTCTCTCTAAAACCCTAACCACTAATCTCTCTCTCTCTCTCTTCAACCCCCTAGCACACAATCTCTTTACCTCTCTCAACAAATAAACCCCATTGTCTCTCTCTAAACCCCTAACCCTCAATATATCTCTTCCTATCTCTCTCTCTCTAAATGTTGAACCCCCAATCTCCCTCCCTCTCTCTAAATCCCTAACCAACAATCTCTCTCCTCTTTCTCTCTCTCTCTCTCTATACCCCTAACCAACAATTTCTCTCCTCTTTCTCTCTCTCTCAAAACCCCTAACCCCCTATCTATGTATCTCTCTCTAAACAACTAACCCCCAATCTTTCTCTCTCCCTCTATCTAAGCCCCTAACCTCCAATATGTCTCTATGTCTCTCTAAACCACTAACCCCCAATATATATCTCTCTCTAAACCCATAACCCCCAAACTCTCTCTCTCTCTCTCTCTAAACCACTAACCTCCAATATATCCCTCTCTTTAAACTCCTAAACTCCAATCTCTCTCTCTCTCTCTCTAAACCTATAACCCCAAATATTTCTCTCTCTCTCTAAACCTCTTACCCTCAATACCCCCTCTCCAAACCCCTAACCCCAAATATCTCTCTCTAAACCATGAACCTCCAATCTCCCACTCTCTCTCTCTCTAAATCCCTAAACACTAATCTATTTGTCTCTCTAAAACCTTAACCCCAATATCTCTATCTCTCTCTAAACCCTTAAACACTAATATCTCCCTCTCATCCTCTAAACCACTAACACCCAATCTCTCTCTCTCTCTCTCTAAAACCCTTACTCCCAATCTCTCACTCTCTCTAAACACCTAACCTCCAATATCTCTCTCTCTCACTTGCTCTCTAAACACCTAACCCTCTCTCTCTCTCTCTCTCTAAACCCCTTACTCCCAATCTCTCACTCTCTCTAAACACCTAACCTCCAATATCTCTCTCTCTCACTTGCTCTCTAAACACATAACCCTCTCTCTCTCTCTCTCTCTCTCTCTCTCTCTCTCTCTCTATATATATATATATATATATATATATATATATATATATATATAAACCTCTCTCTCTCTCTCTCTCCATATATATATCCCTAACTACCAATCTCGCTATCTCTCTCAAACTCTAACACCAAATCTTTATTCCTCTCTCTCTCTAAATTCCTAGCCACCAATGTCTCTCTTTCTATCACTGTCTCTAAATCCCTAACCCCTAAAGTCTTCATCTCTATATCTCTCTCTCTGAACCTATAAACCCTTATCTCTCTCTAAACGTTGACCCCCCAGTCTCTCACTCTTAACCCCTACCCACCAATCTCTTTCTCTCGCTCTCCCTCTCTCTAAACCCCTAACCTCCAATCTCTCTCTCTGTCAATAAACCCCTAACCACAATTCTCTCTCTCTCTCTCTCTCTCTCTAAACCCCTGACCCCTATTTCTCTATATCTCTCTAAATGCCTAACCCCTAATCTCTATGTCTCTCTCTAAACCACTAATCCATAATCTCTCCCTCTCTCTCTCTGAAACCCTAACCTCTAATATCTCTCTCTCTCTCGAAAACCCTAAACCCAAATACCTATCTTTATCTCTCTTTAAACCCCTAACCACTAATAATTCTCCCTCTATATCTCTCTATCTATATAAAACCCTAATCCCCAATCTCTCTCTCTTCCTCTCTCTCTAAACCCTAACCACCATTCTCTCTCTCTAAACCCCTATCACCCAATCTCTCTGTTTTTCTCTCTCTAAATCATTAACCCCCAATCTTTCTCTCTCCCTAAACCCCTAATCACCAACTCTCTCTCTCTCTCTCACAATAAAACCATAGCAACTAATATTTCTCTCTCTCTCTAAACCCCTAACCACCAATATATTTTTTTATCTCTCTCTCATCCCATAACCCCCAATCTCTATATATCTCTCTAAACCACTAACCCCCAATCTCTTTCACTAAAACCTTAACCCCCAACCTCTCTCTTCCTATCTCGCTCTCAATCTAAACCCCGAACCCCTAATCTCCATCTCTCTCACCAAACCCTAACCATTAGTCTCTCTGCTTCTATCTCTCTCTCTAAACGCTTAACCCCCAATCTCTCTATCTCTCTAAACAACTAACCCCATCCCTAAAACTCAATATCTAGATCTCTCTAAAACCCTAACACTAAATATTTCTCTTTCTCTCTCTCTAAACCACTAACCACTAATCTCTCTCTTTCTATCTCTCTCTCTCTCGAAACCCATAACCCACAATATCTCTCTACCTATCTCTCTCTCCCTCTAAACACTGCACCCCAAATCTCTCTCTCTCTCTCTAAACCCTGAACCACCATTCTCTCTCTTCTCTCTCTCTCTCTCTATCTCTCTCTAAGCCACTATCCTCCAATCTCTCTCTATCTCTCTCTAAGGAAATAACCCCCAATCTCTCTCTAAAACCCTAACCCCCAATCTTTCTCTCTCTAATCCCCTAACCTATAATCTCTCCCTCTCTTGAAACCCTTAACCTCCAAACTCTTTCTCTCTCTCTCTCTCTCTCTCTCTCTCTCTATCTAAACCCCTAACACCAAATCTCTCTCTCTCTCTCTCTCTCTCTCTCAAATTGTAACCCCAATCTCCCTCTCTCCAAACCCCTAACCCCAAATCTCTCTATCTCTCTCTAGACCTCTAAACAAGAATCTCTCTCTCTCTCTCTCTAAAACCCTAACCTTAATATCTCTATCTCTCTCTAAACCTCTAAACAAGAATGTCTCATTCTCATCCTCTCTCTAAACCCTTATCTCTCTCTAAACCCCTGATGACCAATCTATATCTCTCTTTTTCTAAACCCTAACCCACAATCACTTTTTTCTCTTTCTCTCTCAGCTAAAACCCCTAACCGTAAAACTCTCTCTCTCTCTAAACCCATAGCCCCTAATCCCCAATCTCTCTCTCTCTAAACCCACAATATCCAAAATCTCTCTCTCTAAACTCCTAACCCCAATTTCTCTCTCTCTCTCTCTAAATCCCTAACCAAAAATCCCTCTCTCTCCCTAAACCCCTAACCCCCAATCTCTCTCTCTCTCTCTCTCTATTCTTCTCTCTCTAAACCCCTAACCCTTGAACCCTATATATCTATCTCTTTCTAAACCACTAAACCCCAATCTCTGTCTCTCTCTCTAAACCACTAATCCCCAATCTATCTCTCTAAAACCTTAACCTCCAATCACTTTCCCTCTCTAAAACCCTAAACCCAAATCCCTCTCTTTCTATATAACCCCATAACCCTCATTCTCTCTCTTTGTCTCTCTAAACACATAACCCCCAATCTCTCTCTATCTCTAAACCCCTAACGTCCAATCTCTCCCTCTCTCTAAACACCTAACCTTCAATCTCTTTCTCTCTCTAAACCCATAACCCCCAATCTCTCTCTCTCTCTCTCTCTCTAAGCCTCTAACCCCATATCTCCATCTCACCAAACCCCTAACCCCAAATATCTCTCTCTCTCTCCCTCTCTCCCTCTCTCTCTCTCTATATATATATAAATGTCTAAACACCAAACTCTCTCTCTCTCTCTCCCTAAATCCCTAATACAAAATCCCTCTCTTTCTCTCCATGTATAAAACCCTAACCCCAAATCTCTCTCTCTCTCTCTCTCTCTCTCTCTCTCTTCTAAAACCCTAACCCCCAATCTCTCTTTCTAAACCCATAAACTCCAATCTCTCTCTCTCTAAAACCCTAACCCCCAATCTCTCTCTCTCTCTCTCAAAATCTAAACCTCTAACCCACAATCTCTCTCTCTCTAAACCCCCTACCTCCAATATATCTCTCTCTCTAAACCCCTAACCCCTAATCTCTCTTTCTCTCTCTCTCTCTCTCCACACATGCACACAATCGCTCTCTCTAAACCCCTAACCCCCAATCTCTCTCGCTCTATATATGCCTAACCCCCAATCTCTCTCTCTCTCTCTAAAACTTTAACACCAAATATTTCTTTCTCTCTCTCTAAACCCCTAAAAACCAATGTCTCTTTTTCTATTACTCTCTCTAAAACCCTAATGCCCAATCTCTCTATCTCTTTATCTCTGTCTCTCTAAACCCCTAACCCCTTATCTCTCTCTAATCCCTTGACAGCCAATTTATCTCTCTCTCTCTCTCAACTCTAAACCCAAAGTTATTTTTTCTCTTTATCTCTCTTTATAAACCCCTAACCCTAAAAATCTCTCTCTCTCTCTCTCTCTCTCTCTCTCTCTCTCTTTAAACCCATAGCCCCTAAAACCCAATCTATCTATCTCTCTCTCTCTCTCTCTCTAAACCCCTAACCCCCAATCTCTCTTTCTCTCTAAACCCCCAACATCCAATATCTCTCTCTTTAAACCCCTAACCCCCAATCTCTCTATCTCTCTCTAAAACTATAACCGAAAGTATATCTGTCTCTTTTTAAGCCCCTAAACCTCTCTCTCTCTCTCTCTCTCTCACACACACACACACACACACTTGCTCTATTTTTCTCTCCCTAAACCCCGAACCCCCAATCTCTCAGTCTAAATACCTAACACTAAATATTTCTCTCTTTCTCTCTCTCTCTCTAAACCCCTAATCATAAATCTCTCTCTCTGAACCATTAACCCATATCACTCTATCTCTCTCTAAACTCCTAACACCCAATCTCTCTCTCTCTCTAAACCACTAATCACCAATCTCTCTCTCATTATAAACCCCTAAACCTAGATCCCTTGCTCTGTCTGTTGGTTGGATTAATTATCTAATTAATTAAACAATTGAAACTACTAGAACATAAATTGTCAACCCGATGAAGTCTTTTATTTCAAAGCTATTGTGCAATATCTATGCTAGCACAATTTCTACCTGACAGTGTTGATCTATTTGTATGAAATCGAAACTCTTTGTAAACTAGATTACACCTTCTTGAAAATAAACCACTTCCTAGCCTTTGGATCACTTCCTAATTCGAATTGGCTTTGAGTCTATGGATGGAATTAGAACCTTAGAATACTAAAGATGTTTATAAAATAAAGGGATGAAGTAAGAGAGAGGATTTTTATCATTTTCAGAATTCGCATTTGTGAAGAGAGCTAGTGGAGTGCTTGTCTACTTGCGTTAACCAATTTTGAGGGTGAAAGATTCCCATCCTAGTTGGTAGTGGTAAATTCCATTCATAACTTTCATGGGAGATTCAATGGAGTCTTATGTTGCAGGTGTAAGCTACAGGGCAGCTCGTGGTCTCTTATAGTGCAGCTCATTCCTCAAACCATTTCCAGTTTTCTTGGAATATTCATGATCCTTGAGGAGAGGCGCATTTGGTGAGATATTGTACTCTTTGGGGGTGTCATGTTCCCATATTTGGTTCATCTAGTACCATGGGTGAAAGGGGACAAAATCAACCCCTAAGGGAATTAAATGGTATTAGTTCTATTTGCTTAGAATTAATTTTGGCCCAAGTCTCCCAAGTTGGCAAATTTATTTATTAAAGATAATTTTGATAAATAAAATTAATGGATAATGAGCAAGTGGGCCAAGAGGGCACCCATGTAGAAGATGTTGCCAAATTGGAGTAGGGATTAATTTTGAGGCAATTATACCATATGAATTAATTAATTATTAATTAATTGCTTAAATGTTGAATTTGAATAAATTCTGAGAATTTTAATATTTTAATAATAAATGTCGTTAATAAATATTAGCAAGTGGTGATGATATTCCTAGGAAATTCGAATTGGTCAAGTAGGTCCCACTTTTTTAAGTGATAAACTTCAGAAAAGCAAAGGAATCTAGTGGAGACAAGTTGGCAAGATGAACCCAGAAAGGAAACTGACGAAAGCTAGCAAAATCAGACAAAAGCAGGAAATAGGAAAGTAAAGAAAGTGGAAAGATTAAGAAAAAATTTCTGAACGAAAATAGAAATAACCAGAAAAGCTACCTAAAGTGCACTTGCCCAAATTCAGTGAAGAAGGTGAAGGAAATAAAGTTTTGAAAGCTCAGAAGTTGCTATTATCCTCAAGAAAGGCACCCTGATGGCTTTGGAGTAGAATGGGAAAGTGGTAACCTACTCTCACAAGTCACCAAAGCTAAGTAACTTACTTAGCGGGTCATCATAGAGTTTATAAAAGAAGCCAACCAACTCCAATGGAGAACTTTTGATCATTTATGTTTTCTCATGAGAGCTCTGATGCTTCTCTACTTGAGTGTTGTGCCTCAACCATTTCACTTGGGTGATGTGCCCCAAGATTGTGTGAGTTATCCAAGAGTGTTGTGTAGGTCCAGCAAGTAATCTTACAGCCATTGATGTTTAGTATAGCGCAGCCATGAAGATCTAATGCCAGAATGAAGAGGAGGCCACCATTGAAGGAGATTTGTAGCTAGATTTGAAGAAAGAGCACTAGAGGATGGAGATAATTATGGAGAGGTGTGCCCAGGACCTCCAATGAGTTCTATAAGCTGATGATGAAGATATTAAAGGTTGCTAAATTCTAGAGATCGAATATCAGAACCATTCTCCTCTCTTCTTCTACCTCTACTACTCCCGCAACCAGTTTTGGAGGTGATTTCCACACAGGAGACAATCAGTTTAAGATTGCAACCATTGAAGACCATCATGTTCAGAATGCAGCAAGTTCAGCCATATAGACATTATATGGACTGATAATAATCTCCATTACAGATCCGAAGTAACTTCTCTCTTATCTTATATATTTCTCCACTATTGTAATGTAAAATCATAGCATGTGAGGCACTATTTTGAGAAGGGAGTTATTGGATAAGAAAAGAAGGATTATGTCATATCTATTGCAAGTGATTACTATTGTTATTACTATATCAGAGCTGCATACTCATTCATAACAGAAAAATCAATTAATGGAGGTCAGTTATGAAGTTAGATTCGGAGACTAGCTCATTGAGTGGTTTTATTTGACTAGTTTCACTGTTTGCTTCATAAAACACAAACTGTGAATCCATTTCATTTCCCGTTTGTTGAAGTAGGTTCATAACTTAATATATTGACCATATCAGCCTTTAAAATTGAAATCTGGAAGCTTCTGCCTTGTGTTTGGGAAGACAACAAAATTCCTAGCCCGACAATCCCAGTTAAGCATCTGTCACCCTAATCTTTCAAAACCTTGTCCAATCTACTCCAAAATCCTCTTGAACATATCCAGCCATTATTTGAATGATATTTACACTGTTGCAAACTCCTTGAACCCCTACCCGTCTAGTATGCATATGCCAGCTACCCAGGAAGCCTCGAGTAGGCAAGGGATTAATTCCTTCGTTGAAAAGTGAAAGGTACTGGTACCTTGTGCATAGGACACCTCAGATCTGCACTTTGAACTATTGCTGTACCAAACCCCATATAAATTCCAGAATTGAACTTTCATCCCACCATCTTCAGTGCTTAGCTAGTAAACCTCACTTACATCCTGCACCATTTGAAGAATTAAGCAGAAAATTGACTAGTGGAGTTAAAAGGAACTTTGGGATCCAATTAATATTCTTGGTAGATAGTCCATAGGATATTACAGTGGTATCAGAGCACTTTCCTTGGCTCAACTTGTGGAAATTAATTCTCATTGGAAAAATATCTTAGCACTATCTTCAAGATTGCAGATGTGAAATTAGTTCCAGTTATGGAAGATTTAAACTTTGAGATTTATGAGGAAGAAGATTATTCTTATGAGGAATATGATGAAGATTATGATGAGCAGTATGAAGAATATTGCAGATAGTATGAGAAAGAGAATTCCCAAGAAGTACCTTCCATAAGCATCTCCCATGAGATCATGATTGACAGAACAGACTATGGTTATTCTGATAGCCATATTCAGGAAAAAGTTGCATGTTCTACAGTCATAGGTAAACCTTCTATGGAAGATATAATAAAAGATATCAAAGTTGCATTGGATGCATGTGACTCCACAAGAATTTTTGGATCCTCTTCAAGAAGATCCTCCAATAATATTCATCCTAAGACAACCAAGGAGAAACATGATCCAAAACCCAATCATAAGATTGTTGACAAAATAGAAGAAGAATCTACTGCAAGATTCTATGATGAGGATCTCAAGATCATCTCGGATGAGATTGGTACTGTTAGGTGTGTTGAACCATATTTCGGATCAGATCTAAAAGTAGAACATAAATCAGATCCAAAGACACAACTTGAGCCTCACTAGGAAGCAGAAATTGAGCACATCTCAGTAGGGTGTGAAGTAGAGAAATGGGTGGATGAACAAGCCATCATAATTCCACCACATAACGAGGTGAACATGACACATGGTGAGTTAGTAATTTCTGATTTTTATGTGTCAATAGGTCAAACTGAGATGGCAGCCATGTCCATTGAAAATTTCAGAATGTTTGAGCCCCCTAGTGATGAGGTTCAGAATTGTAGTGTAAAAAATGAAAGCAGTGTGAAGGCTGGAACTTTGAGAGAAGATATTTTTGTTGCACCAAGGATGAATGAGCACTTATGTTTTAGCCCAAATTATGTTTTTGAGGACCTAAAAGATGAATATATTGTAGCAACAACATATGGATCAGATTTCAAAACCTCAAGTGCACTGCTTGAAATCAATCCGGTGATGGGAAATGAAGAGGAGGAACATCTGCAAGAACCTCATCTTCTTGTAGGGTCATTGAAGATGGATGAACAGAAGATCCAAGAGGCTCTGTAAATTCTCCATGACACTCATTCTTCAGTGTCGAGGTTGTGTTGGGAAGCTGCTTTAAGGGAAGATCAATATTTCTTTGCAGCCATGGAGAATATCCAAAAAGCAATGTCCACAATCAGAGGTAATTTATCACAGTTGCTTTCAGATAAAAATTACATGTGTGAGCTTGTTGAATTGTTGCGGAATGCATAATTGCATGATGAAGAAAATATTTGCAAATATGAAGAAGAGAACCACAAGCTCAAAAGTGAGTTGTTGGCCACCCAAGATTCTTTGAGATACACTCAAAGTGCTCTCTCAGAATCCCTAATGAAGATAGAACAATTCCAACAAGAGTGGAAAGAATTCACTAAATCCTCAATTTTGCGTAAGAGTCATCCCTTTTGGGTCAATGACATAAAATATTACATAAAGGAACCTCATGAGTGGGTGGACCATGAGGAGTAGTCTATGCGGTATGTGCTTGAAGAATGTGCAGAAAAAGTGGGTGAAAAGCAAGTGCATGATTTTTTCTAGAATGAACATGAGAGGATCATTGAAGAAGGTCTTTCTTCCAAGGAAGGTGCAGTTTATTTCACCATATAGGGTTCATCCATCAATAGATAGGATTCAGTAGATGAAATGTTCAAAAGCATGGCTCACCACCCTTCATTCCCCACTTCACATTCAGCCACAAAACTTGGGAATGAAAATTGGGTAAAAGGATTCTATTTTTTTGTGTCACATGATGAGCAGAAAGATCCTAAATTTAAGCCAGATGACATGTTCCTTAACCTGCAACAGTGGAGGCATCCCATGCATGTGTGTGCAGCCACTTTTGACAAGGAGGCATCATATCCACACTCACTTTCAACATGTGGGTCATGCGATGGATTTTGGCACCCTTGGATCAATGGTAGATAGTTGAGCCATTGGATGAAGAGGGGAACACCTATGGAGTTCCGTATGTTAAATTTTGAGCATTAATTCACAATACTCTAGGATCTTCACTGAGAGAATAACATATACAGTATATCAATGCATAACAATCACAATAAGCATGACAAGCATCACAAGAATCAAAAGCATGAGAGACAAGAGACACAGAGTTTCCGTGGGGAAAACCCTAAGGTGAAAAACCCCACAACTTCCTCAGACATAGAGAGAGCAATGGCTCAACCAAAGTACAACCAAAATACACTGAGATAGTCTCCTAGTAGCAGATGATCCTCCTCCTCACTAGTGCACCACTTTCTGAGTGAGAAAAGTGTGAGTTTTCAAGTGATGCAAATAGAGATCTCCCGATCTCTATTTATACTAGTCTATTTGCCCAGTTACACTATGGGGCCTACTTGTCTAGCTAGGTACATCCACAATGTAATATATATTTCAGGGTCGACCCCACACATGGTGCTCTAATAACCCATAGCCAAGTACACACACCTCCAACACTTGTCAATACACATGACGACACTTCCTTATAGAGGAATAACACATCTCTTATAAGGGTACAATAAATATATATGAGATACATAGATGAAATACATTCCGAAGTTACATATACATCAACACTCCCTCTTAACTAGGAAGGTATTTCTCGACACAGTTATGCTAGACAAGTCTTCTTCTCGAGATCATCGTCATCATCATCGTCACTACTGCTGCTATCTCAACCAATCTCTAACACTACTCGTCATATGAAGTTCTACAGAGCCAGTCCTTTTTCATACTGGATGTAGGCCCACCACTTGCAGGTCTTCATCATCACTAGCCATACTGTGGAATCCTCAGGACTAATTACATGAGTCAACAAAACCTCGAAAGAGCATCCCAGGACTGATTACGAGCACACAGCTCAACCTATCGGATCTCCCAGGATCTTTTACATGTTACTGCACAACCTGTCCACTGCCACAGAGTATCACGAAGCACAACCCATATGCACACACGCAGCACTTACACTCACCGACATGGGAGGACCAACCTACCACTATCCATGAAAGGCTCACATCACTTACATCAACAACCATGGGAGGACACATCTGCCACCATGTCGAAAAGGCTCCGCACTTACATCAACGCACATGGGAGAACACATCTACCACCATGTCGGAAAGGCTCTGCACTTACATCAACGCACATGGGATAACACATCTACCACCATGTCGGAAAGGCTCCGCACTTACATCAACGCACATGGGAGAACACATCTACCACCATGTCGGAAAGGCTTTGCACTTACATCAACGCACATGGGAGAACACATCTACCACCATGTCGGAAAGGCACTGTGCATCTGTGTCTTCGGAACTCATCACACATAATCCAACTGATTATGTAATATATCCACCTAATACATATGATCATCCTGATCATCTTGATCATCATCACTATACCATCCTAGTACATATCATCTAGAGCAACATCCTAAAGCTCGTCATAATGATCATTCTGATCACACAATGCATCTACCTGATACTTACCAAGTATCTACCTGATACATATCATCATACATGATCCACCTAATCATATAGTGTATCCACCTGATACAAATACAAATACATGATACATATCAACATACATGATCCACCTGATCATACAATGTATCCACCTGATACATATACAGATACATGGTCCAAGCATCCAACATGATGCATATACAAAATACATACAAATGATCCAACTGATCATATCCAGCATCCAACATGATGCGCGTACATACATATACATATAAATGATCCAACTGATCATATCCAACATCCAACATGATGCATACATACATATATAAATGATCCAACTGATCATACAAAGCAGAAACCAGAACATCATCCTGATGCTCATCATCCAGTGCTTACATCCACAACCATGTGAAGGATCCTCCTTCCAACATGCTTGGAATGGATTCAGCAAATGTGTACATCACTTCTTCCTCGAAGTGTCCTCGATCTGAAGAACACCAAGCCTCTCCCTGAAGTACTCAAACTTCACCTTGGCTAGTGGCTAAGTCAACACATCTGCAATCTGCTCGTCCGTCGCAACATACAGGAGCTTCACAGCTCCTCTCTGCACCATATCCCTGATATAGTGATATTTGATCTCTATGTGTTTCGACCTGTCATGAAACACTGGGTTCTTAGACAACTTCACACAACTCTGGTTATCGCAGAAGATACCAGTAGCATCCAATGGGAGATCAAATAACTCAGATAGTAGCTTCCGCAGCCATACTACTTCACAACTAGCTGAACAGGATGCAACATACTCTGCCTCAGCTGTACTCAGTGCTACGCAGGACTGCTTCCTGCTAAACCAAGAGATCAGACCTGATCCCATACTGAAGCAGAACCCAGATGTGATCTTCCTATCTGCAACACTACCTGCCCAATTTGAATCAACATAACCCTGCAGGTTAAACTTTTGATTCGCTTCATACTTGAGCCCATAATCCACTGTACCCTTCAGGTACCTCAGAACATGCTTTACAGCAACCAGGTGAACACTCCTCGAATCTGTTAGGAACTGACTCAATGTGTTCACAGCAAAGCAAATATCTGGTCTCGTGTTCGTCAGGTACATCAAGGACCCAATCATTTGACGATACATAGAGATATCAACTAGCTCAGATGAAGTATCACATAGAAGCTTCAAGTTCGATGCCATGGGTGTGGCCATGGCCTTGCAATCCATCATCCCGAATCTTTTCACGATATCTACTGTGTACTTCCCTTGACCAAGGAAGATCCCACCTACATTCTGCCACACCTCCATACTTAGGAAATAATGCATCATTCCCAAATCTTTCATATCGAACTCAGCAACAAGCTTTCTCTTAGTATCTGCAATCAATCTGTCATCTCCTGTTACAAATAAGTCATCCACGTACAGAAGTAGAATCACAAGATTTCTTTCCTCAACCTTGTAGTAAAGGTTGGAATCCACTTTACTCTTGTTAAAGCCCAAACTAGATAGGAAACTGTCCACCCTACCATACCAAGTTCTGGGAGCTTGCTTCAAGCCATACAAGGCTTTCTTCAATCTGCACACATATGACTTCCTGTCATGTATTTCAAAACCGAGTGGCTGCTCCACATATACTTCCTCTTCAACCACACCATTCAAGAAAGCAGTCTTGACATCCATCTGGTGTATTTTCCATTTAATTACTGCAGCCAGGGAAAGTACTATTCTGATGGAAGTATACCTGGCTACAGGTGCAAATGTTTCTTCATAATCTATTCTCTCTTTCTGAGAGAAGCCACGAGCTATGAATCTTGCCTTGTATTTCTCTACATTGCCATTTGCAGCATGCTTGATTTTGTAGATCCATTTGGAAGTCACAACAGACTTCTGTTTAGGTCTTGGGACAACATCCCAAACATCATTCTTCATTATTGATTGGTATTCCTCAACCATGGCATCCTTCCATTCTTTCTTTTCCATTGCTCCTTCATAACTGGAAGGTTCTTTGTTCATAATGTCATAGAGTAAAGCAACATAGCTGGTATGTGATCTAGTTCTCTTCTTTTCTCTGTGTTCTTCTTCTGGAATGCCAAATCTTTCTGCATCTTGAATGAGCTCTCTATCCCATGCAGGTTTTCTCTTGTGAGAGCTATCCTCATGGGGTGGATCTACAGGTTCTTGTGGATCTTCAAACTCACGAACAACTTCTGGAATTGCTTCAGTCATGGTAGTGTCTTGAAATCTAGTTTCCTTAGGTTCTTCATAAACTTCGATAGGTGCCTTCCTTGATTTGATGAATGCTGAGTTTTCATCAAATGTTACATCCCTGCTGACATCAATCTTCTTGAAACCTGGAAAGTATATTCTGTAAGCCTTCGAGCTTTCACTGTAACCCACAAAGATACCCTTCTTTCCTGAAGGATCTAGTTTAGTCCTATTTTCCTTTGGGACATGAGTGTATACTAGACAACCAAATATTCTGAGATGGCTGAATTCAGGTTTCTTACCAGAAAAGACCTCTTCTGGTGTCTTGTTGTCCAATATCTTGTGGGGTGTTCTGTTCTGCACATATACAGCTGTTCTAGCTACTTCTTCCCATAGATGCATAGGTAGATCCTGATCATGCAGCATTGCCCTTGCTGCTTCCATGATTGTTCTATTCTTCTTTTCTGCAACTCCATTCCGTTGAGGATTATAAGGAGCAGTAAACTCCCTCTTAATCCCTGAATCATTACAAAGCTTCTTGAAGTCACCTGAGGTGAATTCTCCACCATTGTCAGATCTGAATGTTTTGATCTTCTTGTCAGTTTGATTCTCCATCAAGGTTTTGAATTCCTTGAACTTATCAAACACCTCATCTTTGTTCTTCAAGAAGTATACCCAAGTCTTTCTGGAGAAGTCATCAATAAATGAGACATAGTAAACATACCCACTTAGAGAACTAGATGACATAGGACCACATACATCTGAGTGGATGATTTCTAGGATATTCTTTGCTTTGCTTTCACTCCTTGGGAAATCCTTCTTAATATTCTTACCTTTTGCACATCCTTTGCAAACACCTTCATGTTTGGTCTTGATTTCAAGAAGACCCTCTCCAACCCTGCTTGCAATTGGAAGTTCCCTATAGTGCATATGAGCAAGTCTTCTATGCCAAAGTTCACTTGGCTCCATGGATTCATGTACCATGGCATGTTCAGGTTGTCCCTTCAATTTATACAAACCTCTCTCTTGCTCTCCAATCACTACTGCATCATCTATTGTCTTTCCCTTTGGCCACATTAGGACTTGGCCATCCACAAATGCAACCCTCATACCTTTTTCATCCAATGCAGAGATGGAGAGTAAGTTCTTCTTGAGCCCAGGTACATAAAGGACTTCTTTCATCTTCAAAGATTTTTCAGAATCTAGGTTGTAGGAGGCTTCACCACTTCCTTTGATTGGGTATTGATAATCATCCCCAAGTTTCACCTTATGTGGTGATTCATGTTCAAATAGGTTCACAAAAGATTCCTTAAACCCAGTCATGTGTTTGGAAGCCCCACTGTGAATTAACCAATCATTACAACCATGGGAGATAGTACTTGTGAGAGCAGAGATTAGAACATACTATTCTTCACTTGATGAGTCATCATCACTATCATCACTTTCTGCCCTAGCCTTCTTCTTGGGTGGTTCATCATCTTCAGCAGCATGAGCATGATATTTTTTCCTACTTCCCTTCTTCTTCTTGATGTTGTTGTTCCTTTTGTTCTTGGGACATTCTGAAGCAAAATGACCTTTCTCATTACATGAGAAGCATCTGAGATCTTTCTTATCTTTATGTTGATGATAGTGTGAAGATTTCTTGGCATGAGAGTGCTCTCTCTTTGACCTTCCTTTCTTGGTGTGTACTGTGAGAGATTTATCTTCACTTCCCATATTTTCTTCTCGAGCCACAAGCCTTGCTTCTTCTTGAGAACATTCTTCCCCCAATTTGTTGAAGGAGATCAACTTCTTCCTTGCACAAATTCCTTGAATAAAAGAATCCCATGACCTGGGTAGGCCATTTAGAGTGGTCGTGACAACTTCACCATTCTCCACCATTTCATCTACCGCTTCCAATTGTTCCTTAATGTGGGAGACCCTAGAAAAATAAGATTGAATGGTTTCTCCATTCTGAAACTTTACTAGTCAATTGGTTCTGCAGGGTCATCTTCCGATTTATGTTCTTCCCTTCAAATAGCTTGGTCAAAGAGTCAAACATCTCCTTGGGTGTATTTAGAGAAGACACATGGGGTATGAGATGGTCTTTGATAGAATCAACAATGATTCTCTTTGCCTTGACCAAGTTCTTCTTATGCAATACTTTAGCCTCTTCATCCTCTGGGATAGGGATGTCTTCTTTTATATATGAGTCCAACTCATTCTCTTCCAGGATTAACCCAATCCTATACTTCCAAGCTCAGAAGTTATCAACCCCTTAAAGCTTATCCTCAAGCTTGGTGTGGTGAGACATCTTAATGAATAATTCAAATGGAAATAGAAAAGATTTAGGTCTTACCACTTGAAATGCTGAAAACTGGATCTAGTCCCGGATTAGGGTTTGTCGGAAAAACCCTAAAAATTCAA
The DNA here is from genome assembly GCA_027924585.1 of Larix kaempferi. Classification (NCBI taxonomy): domain Eukaryota; kingdom Viridiplantae; phylum Streptophyta; class Pinopsida; order Pinales; family Pinaceae; genus Larix; species Larix kaempferi. The sequence goes on along the minus strand of BSBM01000322.1, from coordinate 12,724,022 downwards.
AATGTGAATTTCAACTTTCTGAAAGGATAGAAAGATGCGCCTTGATGACTTGATCATCCTGGTGTATTCAGAATTTGAGATCAGCAAAGATTTACCCTTCATATTTGCCTTTTTGTCCTCCCGGGTTCACTAGGGAGAGCCTAGAATTAGGGTTTGAGTTTCCCGGAGATCTACCCAGCCAAAAATCTCGATCCAAAGCTCTAAACTTTGATTTTTGCAAGGAGCTTCCAGCTATGTCTTCAGATTGCAGAAATTCCTATTTTTGTGGAAACTCTAATTTTTAGGGCCAAATCTGAAAATGCTCAGAATTGAATTTTGATTGGACAGATAGATTCTCCTTGATGAGTAGAGTCAATATATTATACTGCTTTTCCAAAAACTGTGGAGAGAAACCCAATAAACAAGAAACTCAAGTTTCTGTCACTGCAAAATGTCTTCTTCTCAAGTTAGCTCTAATACCATGTTAAATTTTGAGCATTAATTCACAATACTCTAGAATATTCACTGAGAGAATAACATATATAGCATATCAATGCATAACAGTCACAATAAGCATGACAAGCATCACAAGAATCAAAAGCATGAGAGACAAGAGACACAGAGTTTCCGTGGGGAAAACCCTAAGGTGAAAAACCCCACAACTTCCTCAGAGATAGAGAGAGCAATGGCTCAACCAAATTAAAACCAAAATACACTGAGATAGTCTCCTAGTAGCAGATGATCCTCCTCCTCATTAGTGCGCCACTTTCAAAGTGAGAGAAGTGTGAGTTTTCGAGTGATGCAAATAGAGATCTCATGATCTCTATTTATACTCGTCTGTTTGCCCAGTTACACTATGGGGCCGACTTGTCTAGATAAGTACATCCACAATATAATATATATTTCAGGGCCGACCCCACACATGGTGGACTAATAACCCATCGCCAAGTACACACACTTGCGACACTTGTCAATACACATGACGACACTTCCTTATAGAGGAATAACACATCTCTTATAAGGGTACAATAAATATATATGACATACATAGATGAAATACATTCCAAAGTTACATATACATCAACACCGTAGAAATCATGAGTTCTCTTTATCTAAAGAGGACAGACATATGGTTGATCACATTCCATATGATTCAGCAAATAAAGGTGTTTTTCCATCCATTGGTTGGATGGATAGAGGCATCATTGAAAAGGAAAACCTAGAAGGTAAGAATCTCATGCTTTGTTGCAAGAAAATTGTTTTCATCATTACTGATTTTATATGATTTGCAAGCAGCAGAAAAGGCATAATTTGCAGCCATCTGATGTCACTCATCCACATATGGATTGGGTGAAATATTACCTTACAGATATGAAATATCCTTGCAAAAATGTTTTTGATTATGGTCAAGGGAAGGAAGCTAAGCAGGAAAGTTGCCAAGATAAATTAATGATTACTTGCAGAAGTTGGCCTATGTGGAGGGAATCCACATGCTTGGAGATTGGAAAAATGCAGTTGATACTTTGGGATCCAAGAATTCCTTGGAGTGATAACTTTCTAGAGGTGATAGAAAATTATGTGTCCTTGCGAAGGAAGTAATGGGATCCAGGAATTCTACTCAGTTATATTAACTGGGTTAAGATTTTTGTTCATGATTTAGTGCAGATAGAGTTTACAGTGCAGTTTAGTCATATTACATTTTACTTAGATTTATTTGAAGGGCCCAAGTTTAATTTTCAGATTGTTCAGTGGACGGGCACAAATAAAATCAGAGTGGGGCAGCAGAAGCTTGGTGGAATCCTAACATTGCTTGAGGACAAGCAATCTTGGGAAGGGAGGACTGTTATGTCCCCAATTTTGGTTCATCCAGTACCATGGGTGAAAGGGGACAAAATCAACCCCTAAGGGAATTAAATGGTATTAGTTCTATTTGCTTAGAATTAATTTTGGCTTAAGTCTCCCAAGTTGGCAAATTTATTTATTAAAGGTAATTTTGATAAATAAAATTAATGGATAATGAACAAGTGGGCCAAGAGGGCACCCATGTGGAAGATGTTGCCAAATTGGAGTAGGGGTTAATTTTGAGGCAATTATACCACATGAATTAATTAATTACTTAAATGTTGAATTTGCATTAATTCTGAGAATTTTAATATTTTAATAATAAATGTTGCTAATAAATATTAGCAAGTGGTGATGATATTCCTAGGAAATTCGAATTGGTCAAGTAGGCCACACTTGTTTAAGTGATAAAATTCAGAAAAGCTAAGGAATCTAGTGGAGACAAGATGGCAAGATGAACCTAGAAAGGAAACTGACAAAAGCTAGCAAAATCAGACAAAAGCAGGAAAGAGGAAAGTAAAGAAATTGGAAAGATTCAGAAAATCTTTCTGAAAGAAAATAGAAACAACCAGAAAAGCTACCTAAAGAGCACTTGCCCAAATTTAGTGAAGGAGGTGAAGGAAATAAAGTTTTGAAAGCTCAGAAGTTGCTATTCTCCTCAAGAAAGGCACCCTGATGGCTTTGGAGTAGAATGGGAAAGTTGTAACCTACTCTCACAAGTCACCAAAGCTAAGTAACTTACTCAGTAGGTCATCATAAAGTTTATAAAAGAAGCCAACCAACTCCAATGGAGAACTTTTGATCATTTATGTTTTCTCATGAGAGCTTTGATGCTTCTCTAGTTGAGTGTTGTGCCTCAACCATTTCACTTGGGTGTTGGGCCCCAAGATTGTGTGAGTTATCCAGGAGTGTTGTGTAGGTCCAGCAAGTAATCTTACAGCCATTGATTTCCAGTATAGCGCAGCCATGAAGATCTAATGCCATATTGAAGAGGAGGCCACCATTGAAGGAGATTTGCAGCTAGATTTGAAGAAAGAGCACTAGAGGATGGAGATAATTATGGAGAGGTGTGCCCAGGACCTCCAATGAGTTCTATAAGATGATGATGTAGAGATTAAAGGATGCTAAATTCTATAGATTGAATATCAGAACCATTCTCCTCTCTTCTTCTACCTCTACTACTCCCACAGCTAGTTTTGGAGGTGATTTCCCCACAGGAGAGAATCAGTTGAAGATTGCAACCATTGAAGACCAACATGTTCATAATGCAGCAAGTTCAGCCATCTAGACATTATATGGACTGATAATAATCTCCATTACAGATCCGAAGTAACTTCTCTCTTCTCTTATATATTTCTCCACTATTGTAATGTAAAATCATAGCCTGTGAGGCACCATTTTGAGAAGGGAGTTATTGAATAAGAAAAGAAGGATTCTGTCATATCTATTGCAAGTGATTACTGTTGTTATTACTGTATCAGAGCTGTATACTCATTCATAACAGAAAAATCAATTAATGGAGGTCAGTTATGAAGTTAGATTCGGAGACTAGCTCATTGAGTGGTTTTATTTGACTAGTTTCACTGTTTGCTTCATAAAATACAAACTGTGAATCCATTTCATTTCCTGTTTGTTGCAGTAGGTTCATAACTTAATATATTGACCATATCAGCCTTTAAAATCAAAATCTGGAAGCTTCTTCCTTGTGTTTGGGAAGCCATCAAAATTCCTAGCCTGACAATCCCAGTTAAGCATCTGTCACCCCAATCTTTCCAAACCTTGTCCAATCTGCTCCAGAATCCTCCTGAACATATCCAGCCATTATTTGACTGATATTTACACCGCTTCAAGCTCCCTGAACCCCTACCCGTCTAGTATGCATATGCCAGCTACCCAAGAAGCCTCGAAGTAGGCAAGGGATTAATTCCTTTGCTGAAAAGTGAAAGGTACTGGTACCTTGTGCATAGGACACCTCAGATCTGCAAATTGACCTGCTGCTACACCAAACCCCATATAAATTCTAGAATTGAACTTTCATCCCACCATCTTCAGTGCTTAGCTAGTAAACCTCACTTACATCCCGCACCATTTGAAGAATTAAGCAGAAAATTAACTAGTGGAGTTAAAAGGAACTTTGGGATCCAGTTAATATTCTTGGTAGACAGTCCATAGGATATTATGGTGGTATCATAGCACTTTCCTTGGCTCAGCCCGTGGAAATTAATTCTCATTGGAAAAATATCTCAGCACTATCTTCAAGATTGCAGATGTGGAATTAGTTCCAGTTATGGAAGATTTAGACTTTGAAATTTATGAGGAAGAAGATTATTCTTATGAGGAATATGATGAATATTATGATGAGCAGTATGAAGAATATTGAAAACAGTATGAGGAATAGAATTCCCAAGAAGTACCTTCCATAAGCATCTCCCATGAGATCATGATTGACAGAACAGACTATGGTTATTCTAGTAGCCATATTCAAGAAAAAGTTGCATGTTCTACAGTCATAGGTAAACCTTCTATGGAAGGTATAATAAAAGATATCAAAGTTGCATTGGATGCATGTGACTTCACAAGAATTTTTGGATCCTCTTCAAGAAGATCCTCCAATAATATTCATCCTAAGACAACCAAGGAGAAACATGATCCAAAACCCAATCATGAGATTGTTGACAAAATAAAAGAAGAATCTACTGCAAGATTCTATGATGAGGATCTCAAGATCATCACGGATGAGATTGGTACTGTTAGGGGTGTTGAACCATATTTCGGATCAGATCTAAAAGTAGAACATAAATCAGATCCAAAGACACAACTTGAGCCTCACTAGGAAGCAGAAATTGAGCACATCTCAGTAGGGTGTGAAGTAGAGAAATGGGTGGATGAACAAGCCATCATAATTCCACCACATGAGGAGGTGAACATGACACATGGTGAATTAGTAATTTCTGATTTTTATGTGTCATTAGGTCAAACTAATATGGCAGCCATGTCCATTGAAAATTTCAGAATGTTTGAGCCCCCTAGTGATGAGGTTCAGAATTGTAGTGTAAAAAATGAAAGCAGTGCGAAGGCTAGAACTTTGAGAGAAGATATTTCTGTTGCACCAAGGATTAATGAGCACTTATGTTGCAGCCCAAATTATGTTTTTGAGGACCTAAAAGATGAATATATTGCAGCAACAACATATGGATCAGATTTCAAAACCTCAAGTGCACTGCTTGAAATCAATCCGGTGATGGGAAATGAAGAGAGGAACATCTGCAAGAACCTCATCTTCTTGTGGGGTCATTGAAGATGGATGAACAGAAGATCCAAGAGGCCTTGAAAATTCTCCATGACACTCATTCTTCAGTGTCTAGGTTGTGTTGGGAAGCTGCTTTAAGGGAAGATCAATATTTCTTTGCAGCCATGGAGAATATCCAAAAAGCAATGTCCACAATCAAAGGTAATTTCTCACAGTTGCTTTTAGATAAAAATTACATGTGTGATCTTGTTGAATTGTTGCGGAATGCATCATTGCATGATGAAGAAAATATATGTAGACATGAAGAAGAGAACCACTAGCTCAAAAGTGAGTTGTTGGCCACCCAAGATTCTTTGAGATACACTTAAAGTGCTTTCTCAGAATCCCAAATGAAGATAGAACAATTCCAGCAAGAGTGGAAAGAATTGACTGAATCCTCAATTTTGCCTAAGAGTCATCCCTTTTGGGTCAATGACATAAAATATTACATGAAGGAACCTCATGAGTGGGTGGACCATGAGGAGCAGTCTATGCGGTATGTGCTTGAAGAATGTGCAGAAAAAGTGGGTGAAAAGCAAGTGCATGATTTTTTCCAGAATGAACATGAGAGGATCATTGAAGAAGGTATTTCTTCCAAGGAAGGTGCAGTTGATTTCACCATAGAGGGTCCAGCCATCAATAGAGAGGATTCAATAGATGAAATGTTCAGAAGCATGGCTCACCACCCTTCATTCCCCACTTCACATTCAGCCACAAACCTTGGGAATGAAAATTGGGTAAAAGGATTCTATTTTTTTGTGTCACATGATGAGCAGAAAAATCCTAAATTTAAGCTAGATGACATGTTCCTTAACCTGCAGCAGTGGAGGCATCCCATGCATGTGTGTGCAGCCACTTTTGACAAGGAGGCATCGGATCCACACTCACTTTCAACATGTGGGTCATGTGATGGAGTTTGGCACTCTTGGATCAATGGCAGAGAGTTGAGCCATTGGATGAAGAGGGGAACACCTATGGAGATCCGTAGAAATCATGAGTTCTCTTTATCTGAAGAGGACATACATATGGCTGATCACATTCCATATGATTAAGAAAATAAAGGTGTTTTTCCATCCATTGGTTGGATGGATAGAGGCATCACTGAAACGGAAAACCTAGAAGGTAAGAATCGTATGCTTTGTTGCGAGAAAATTGTTTTCATCATTACTGATTTTTATGTGATTTGCAAGTAGCAGAAAAGGCATAATTTGCAGCCATCTGATGTCACTCATCCACATATGGATTGGGTGAAAGGTTACCTGACAGACATGAAATCTCCTTGCAAAAATGTTTTTGCTTATGGTCAAGGGAAGGAAGCTAAGCAGGAAAGTTGCCAAGATAAATTAATGATTACTTGTAGAAGTTGGCCTATGTGGACGGAATCCACATGTTTGGAGATTGGAAAAATGCAGTTGATACTTTGGGATCCGGGAATTCCTTGGAGTGATAACTTTCTAGAGGTGACAGAAAATTATGGGTCCTTGCAGAGGAAGCAGTGGGATCCGGGAATTCTACTCAGTTATATTAACTGGGTTAAGATTTTTGTTCATGATTTAGTGCAGATAGAGTTGTATTACATTTTACTTAGATTTATTTGAAGGCCCCAAGTTTAATTTTCAGATTGTAAGGTGGACGGGCACAAATAAAATCAGAGTGGTGCAGCAGAAGCTTGGTGGAATCCTAACATTGCTTGAGGACAAGAATTCTTGGGAAGGGAGGACTGTCATGCCCCCAATTTTGGTTCATCCAGTACCATGGGTGAAAGGGGAAAAAGTCAACCCCTAAGCGAATTAAATGGTATTAGTTCTATTTGCTTAGAATTAATTTTGGCCTAAGTCTCCCAAGTTGGCAAATTTATTTATTAAAGGTAATTTTGATAAATAAATTTAATGGATAATGAGCGAGTGGGCCAAGAGGGCACCCATGTGGAATATGTTGCCAAATCAGAGTAGGGGTTAATTTTGAGGCAATTATACCACATGAATTAATTAATTGCTTAAATGTTGACTTTGAATTAATTCTGAGAATTTTAATATTTTAATAATAAATGTTGCTAATAAATATTAGCAAGTGGTGATGATATTCCTAGGAAATTCAAATTGGTCAAGTAGGCCACACTTGCTTAAGTGATAAACTTCAGAAAAGCTAAGGAATCTAGTGGAGACAAGTGGGCAAGATGAACCCAGAAAGGAAACTGACAAAAGCTAGCAAAATCAGACAAAAGCAAGAAAGAGGAAAGTAAAGAAAGTGGGAAGATTCAGAAAAGCTTTCTGAAAGAAAATAGAAACAACCAGAAAAGCTACCTAAAGCACACTTGCCCAAATTTAGTGAAGAAGGTGAAGGAAATAAAGTTTTGAAAGCTCAGAAATTGCTATTCTCCTCAAGAAAGGCACCCTCATGGCTTTGGAGTAGAATGGGCAAGTGGTAACCTACTCTCACAAGTCACCAAAGCTAAGTAACTTACTCAGCAGGTCATCATAAAGTTTATAAAAGAAGCCAACCAACTCCAATGGAGAACTTTTGATCATTTATGTTTTCTCATGAGAGCTCTGATGCTTCTCTAGTTGAGTGTTGTGCCTCAACCATTTCACTTGGGTGATGTGCCCCAAGATTGTGTGAGTTATCCAGGAGTGTTGTGCAGGTCCAACAAGTAATCTTACAGCCATTGATGTCCAGTATAGCACAGCCATGAAGATCTAATGCCAGATTGAAGAGGAGGCCACCATTGAAGGAGATTTGCAGCTAGATTTGAAGAAAGAGCACTATAGGATGGAGATAATTATGGATAGGTGTGCCCAAGACCTCTAGTGAGTTCTATAATCTGATGATCCATATATTAAAGGATGCTAAATTCCAGAGATCGAATATCAGAACCATTCTCCTCTCTTATTCTACCTCTACTACTCCCACAGCCAGTGTTGGAGGTGATTTCCCCACATGAGAGAATCAGTTGAATATTGCAACCATTGAAGACCATCATGTTCAGAATGCAGCAAGTTCAGCCATCTAGACATTATATGGACTGATAATAATCTCCATTACATATCCGAAGTAACTTATCTCTTCTCTTATATATTTCTCCACTATTGTAATGTAAAATCATAGCCTGTGAGGCACCATTTTGAGAAGGGAGTTATTGAATAAGAAAAGAAGGATTCTATCATATCTATTGCAAGTGATTACTATTGTTATTACTGTATCATATCTGCATACTCATTCATAATGGAGGTTAGTTATCAAGTTAGATTTAGAGACTAGCTCATTGAGTGGTTTTATTTGACTAGTTTCATTCTTTGATTCATAAAATACAAAATGTGAATCCATTTCATTTCCTGTTTGTTGCAGTAGGTTCATAACTTAATATATTGACCATATCGGCCTTTAAAATTGAAATCTGGAAGCTTCTGCCTTGTGTTTGGGAAGCCATCAAAATTCCTAGCCTGACAATCCCAGTTAAGCATCTGTCACCCCAATCTTTCCAAACCTTGTCCAATCTGCTCCAGAATCCTCCTGAACATATCTCTCCATTATTTGACTTATATTTACACTACTGCAAACTCCCTGAACCCCTACCCATCTAGTATCCATATGCCAGCTACCCAGGAAGCCTCGAAGTAGGCAAGGGATTAATTCCTTTCCTGAAAAGTGAAAGGTACTAGTACCTTGTGCATAGGACACCTCAGATCTGCACTTTGACCTGCTGCTACACCAAACCCCATATAAATTCCAGAATTGAACTTTCATCCCACCATCTTCAGTCCTTAGCCAGTAAACCTCACTTACATCCTGCACCATTTGAAGAATTAAGCAGAAAATTGACTAGTGGAGTTAAAAGGAACTTTGGGATCCAGTTAATATTCTTGGTAAACAGTTATCCTACTTTGGTCAGAACTTAAAGGAGAGTTGCAGAAGCCTTTTTAAGACTCTAAAGCATCCATAAACCTCATATTCATGTGCTAATATCATCCATACACCTTCTGTAACAATTTGGGAGCATTTGGGGGTCAAGAAACCAATACTAGTTAAAGGTCGAACTAGTGGAAAAAGTTGAAAATTTCACCATTTTAATAAAATTCAAAAAAGGGACATTACAGGTTTTTAGGCCCATTCTCCCCATTTGTCATTCCAACATCATACTAACATCATAACAAGTGAATTATATATATTTGCAAAATATTTCAAGTTTCATTTCCCCTATGTTCTAACACTGTACACAGTATGTTATATTAAATTTTTTATATTATGAAGAAATACCCGATCTTAAACCTTAATTTGGCATTTTGTAGGGATCCATTTTCCACCACCAATGTATTCATACACACGATCAAGTATACTATATGCTTATTATAAAAAAATAAAATATTAGTGGGTACCTTACTAAAGACACTTATTCAGTCTTTTGTTTTAAGAACCATATCCATGCACCTTTTCACCTTCAATGCTCTTACTTACATTGTAGAAAGTATGGTATACAATTTACCATAATGATTACAAAGACAATGATAGTGACTATGTTTAAATATCTCACTTTTCTTTTTGAGTTAAGGATTCATATCTATATGTAGTCAGACTTTTAGTTAAAGATACACATCCACCTATAAAATAATTAGTTCCATTCAACTCATGCTATACATTTCTACATCACATAAAATCTATAATGCAAGTTTTGAAAATGATGACAAAATTAATTATAATTAGTACTTTGTCAAAAACACCAATTTGGGATTTTGTAGTTATCCATCTCTTGGCTAGTGCATGGTATATCCCTGAGACGTTCCATTTTGAAAAGGATCAGTGCCAAATCATTTGTGGGGTAAAACCTCCTCCACTCAAACCAAGATGAGAACCTCAAGGTCAAAAGGATGAAATACTTCTCTGAATTTTTTTCTTTACTTGATATATTGAAGCCTTGCAAATAGATACACTAATCTTAAAGGGATCCTACCACTATTGTGAATAGGTTGTTTTCAAATTTGAAAATATTGCTATAACACAAAATATATAGAATCAAAATTGAAAAACAAAGGACACCTGTAACTGAATTCATGAACTTGGAACCTAAATCAATGTGTTTTAGGAACCTAAGTCAATATGTTTTAACATGCATGTGAGAAAAACATTGAACTATCAAATTTTGAAATGAGATTTAAAATCTCATTAATATGTTGAGATTGCAAGAAAAATTATAGTTTTGAGTAATTTTATCTAATGCATATTCTTTGGTTCACATGGTTATGTGTGACATCTAATACACCTTCTTGATTCACCAAAATTGGATAAAAATCTATATTATAATTTTTTTCTTAAATTCTCAATGACATCTCTAATGCACCTTTTCATGGTTATGTGTGACACTTCTACCTTGTATGCATCCATTCATGTCTATAGTTTGTCAATATTGGTGGTTGTTTGCAAAGGGTTTGGTAAGATGATGCTTTTGAATAACACATAGAAGTCACTAGAGGCTAATCATTTGGTTCAAGAGATGTGAAGGTCTTACGAATAACATCTACCTCATACCATAGAATTTAATAAAACTGACCTCTCCTACTCCATATCTGTAAAATATTATATGCTCTAGCTTGTGACCTGAATTCCTTCAGAAGGATATTAACAATTCCTTTGTCGTGTCTCTAGTTGTAATGCCTCACACTATATCCTTCCAAAGTTCATAAATATCTTGAATAAGCCCTTGACGATGCACATGTGCACAAACTAAGCCTGTATATTTAGTGACTTCAAGCCAATCTTGAGAAGCTACAACAATAAACTTGCTCTAAATATTATTGTAGGCTTGTTACTAACCAAAGGCATCCTCCTTGAATATACATCAACTAAAACAATGTTTCTTTCCCCAAACCTTTCATTGATTATAAGAGAAACATAATTAATACAATGTTTGTTCATTTTAAAGATATGTTTTGTAATCCATCATTGGGAGAAATGGAGACAGAAGAAAGACCAATCTCACATATACATTTTAGGATTCTATAGAAACAACCATTGTTATCATGCAAAATAAAAATAAGAAGAAGCAGTTCCAATTCCTTTTCCTTAAATTTGTTGATCACTTATTTTTACACAGTCTCCAACGGTCTCTCAACTTGATCAGGTCACACTTTGTGGACAAGAATAATAGGTTTTGATCAAGTACCATGCCAAATATATGATACATCCATGAGCAACACTGTCTTGGACACATAGAGTAATTTTCACACAAGACTAGGAGTTTATTGTTCCTCCTTTCACCATTTCCTTGTTCATCATGTTCCACTATCCAAACTACAACAATAAATATTCCTTCCAGTAAAATCATGTTTAAGCCGAGGTGGAGGCAAAATCCAAGCTTCAACTGAGGCTAGTCTATCACTTATTTTGATAACAAATTCCTTCACATGAGGATCCTCATGATATACCCTATGATAAAAAGTCTAAAAAAATGTCCATATGTCAATATTTAGAATATTGGCATGTTAATTTCAAACGGTAGTGACTTGTATTTCATTCAATTGTTTGGAGTATCGTTAAACATGTACTATTGAAATATCTTCTGAGATAATTTCAAAGAAATCAAATAGTCATGAATGCAATGTAGCATTTGAGATGAATTCAACGACTTCCTCTGCTATGTTGTCTTCCCACCTGATCCCAAAGATTCCATATTTAATGAAGACGTTCCACATGAAATCTAAGAGGGAAAAATATCAAGTACATGGTAGTCTCTAAAGGGTTTTGAAGATGAATATTTCTGCTCAAACCCAAGTATTTTATGCCCAAAAATCAATACACACTGTCGATTTGTGATGAATGAGGATCCCCCGCTTTCTCGGGGTATGAATCTCCATTATCCCTTCTGACACCAAAATTAATATTTGTCATCCAATTTTGATGTAACCATCACAATCACAACAGTAGTGGTCTCTTGTTCAAATCATGCTTACTCCAACAAATACTAATACACGCCCATGAGGAAAAAATCCATAACAATGCTTTATTATGTGAAATTTGAGTTTAATATAAAGTACAAAAAGAAACAGTTCAAGACAGTTACATGTATTTGTAGTTAGATAAATAGAAAACTATATGCAAACTAAAACTAGAATTATGATTATTACATGGATCCCGTAGGATTAGTTAACATCCCCCCCTAATCTGAAGGGATTTTTGTCATTCCAAGAAAATATCAAAATCTTTCAAACTTTTCATGTCCCACTGTTTTGGTAAGGATATATGCAATTTTCTCTAAAGTGGAACAGTGTTTCAGATGAATGGTTTTGGCCTCAACATGATGTTGAATCAAGTGGTATTTGGTGTTGATATGCTTGGTTCGATCATGAAATCTTGGATTCTTGGCTTATTTAATTGTAGAAGTGTTGTCAACAAGTAGAAGCGTTGAAGTCATTTGTTTCCCTTGCAAGTAAGGATTTTTATGAGCCACACAATTTCTTTGGTGGCTTGAGCTGCTGCTACATATTCTGCTTCAACTGTAGAGTCAATAAGATTTGATTGTTTCCTTGATCTCCAAGTGACAACTACTAATCCAAGGCTCATCAAATAACCTAAAGTAGACACCCCATGCTCTTTGTCTCCATCAAAGTCTGAATCAGAATATCCAATAAGATAAAAGTTTGGTACCCTTGAGTATTTCAGACCAAAATTTTGAGATCCTTTTAAGTATTTGAGTACTCGTTTTGCTGCTGTCCAATTTCCTTCACATGGTTGATGCATAAATATGGATAGAATTCCTACTACAAAGGTAATAGCAGGACGCGTAGTGGTGAGATAAATCAAACTTCCAACATGTTTCCTGTACTTGATTGCATCTTCAAAAGCATTTCCTTCATTGGAAGAAATCTTTAGTTTTTTCTCCATTGGAGTAGAAACAAAATTGCAGTCTTGCGTTTCAAATATACACAATAATTCTCTGTTACGATAATTTAATACTCCATCCTAGTCCCACCTAGATTTATTTATTTTTCCTAGTTGTTGATGATGTCATTTCCCCCCTAGTGGTGTGCAAATGTCATCCAGGATCCATATACTACCTTTTGAGCCTTGCATGCATCATTTTAGGACCACTTCAACCAGTTCCCTATTTTATAGGAACCAATTGAGTGTTCCAATGTAGTCCACCTAAGTTAGTTGACCCTTGTGGGGGGTTAGAGCTCTGGATGCCACTGATTATGTCCTAATGCGCCCATTTATGATTGACATGCATGAAAAACCCACTATTGTGCCCTTAGTCAGTTAACTGATTGTGACTTCACTTAGCTGAGTTTAGGTTCAATTCAATTGAGTTTGAGTCTTCCGGATCACTCCAGTGGTGATAATACCTATGCTAGACCAACTGAGGTTTGAATTATCCTAAGTGATTCGAATTCTCTCCATTGTAACATCATTGTTGATTATATTGATTATTGGATAGTGTGACATTATTATGATCCTATCTTATTTTTCTTGCATAATTATTTATCTGCTATTTTTTACTGCAGTTTTCACTCTTATTCAATTTTTTGCTCATTCTTTCTCTGTGAGGTATACTCATCTCATAGATCTTGTGACATAGAATTTCACATCGTATTAGAGCCATTAAGCAAATAGGTTGAGCAGCTGCTTTCGGTAGTGCACCAGAAGCCTTTGGATTTCCACAACAAATCCTGGTGCCATTGCATTGAATTCATAGGTCTATCCAGGTGTGAAGGATCTAGATAAAAGTTCCTACTGTCCTAAATCAATGATCAATAGTATTCTACCTCCATTATTGAGATTTTTTTGCAGGTTATTCAAGGTTTTTTAGTACAACAACAATTACAACAGTTTTTTGCACTTGCACCAGTGTTTTTTTGCACCTATGTTTTTTTGCACCTGTGTTTTTCTGCACCTGTGTTTCTGCACTCAATTTGATTAGCAGTAGTTTCACCTTGTATTCGCTTCAGCAGTTGTAATGGACAATTTGAACTCTCTCCTCTCTCCCATGATCCTAACACCCTTCAATTACCTTTATTGGAGGGATGATATGGAGATGGTATTGCACAACAAATCACTGTACAAGGTGACAATGGGGAAGGATCTCGAACCACAAGTGACTATGGAGAAAACCAAGTATCTGAATAGATTGGATGAAGCATTTGTTTTCACGTGTATTCATGTTTCCAGATATCTACTCTTCCACATCGAAGGATTGAAGAATCCAATATATTTATGGTTGAAGTTAGAGACCCTCTTCAGCAAACAAGATGAGCTAAGAGGCCATATTCTAGAAAATGAGTTGACTTCTCTTCAACCCAACAGTTTCGACACCATCCAACAATTCTTTTCAAAATTCAAATATCTAGTTATGCAATGCAAGCAGTGTGGCATTGAGAAGAAGGATGAGTAGTTGGTGCTATCCATTCTAAGAAAGATAGGTCATGAGTTCTCCATCTTTGTCTCTACCTCCCATTCTGGGTGAATGTCAAACCCTGGTTGGAAGATTCCCTCCTTTGATATTTTCATTGAATCTCTCATCCAAGAACAAGATAAGTTGATCCATATAGGAAGCTTGATGGCCTCCAAAAATAAATCTCTTTTGGCTGGAGAACCAAAAAGTGTGAATGGGAAGGGGAAGCACAAAGGAAAGGATAAGAGGTAATTTGAACCCAAGCATAATTCCAAGTCAATTTCATCAGAAGGAGCCTCCATCTCCAAGAAGGACAAACAAAATGGATTTGATAAATCCAAGTGTTCCTATTGCAAGAAAGGAAACCACCCAGAAGATCTTGCATGCAGAAGAAGATAGACCAGATGACCAAGCTTCTTGAACAACACAACATTTCCCTCCCAAATGGTGCAAGAGAGACTGATTCTGGAAGTGATTCTAATGGTCATGAGAGATTCCATGCACTGAAGGCCGGATTTTCAAAATCACAAGCCCTTCTCATTGATTGAGGAGCCTCCAACCACATGGTTGCCTCTAGAGAATCATTTTCTTCTCTAGATATCAAATATGGTATGATTATTCACATGGGAGACAACTCTCAGATATCTGCTGAAGAGAAGGGAACCATACATATGGAGCATGGTAAGTTCAAAAATGTTCTATTTGTGCCTTCTTTTTCAGAAAATTTGTTGTATGTATATCAGATGACTCACACAGGTTCACCAAAGAAAGTGGTCTTTGGTCCTGACCTAGTTGAGATTGCAAAGATCTCTAGTGGGAACATTATAGTGAAAGAGTTTGCAAACCATGCCTCCAAGGCATATGAATTCTCACATTTTTTTCCATACTCTCTTCCTACCACATCGGAATTTATTGAAGATCAGAGTGATATCTCTTCTAAGGAAGATGAGGATCAAGATATTGATGTTGAAAATAAAGTTCAAGGAGATTCGGATTCAGATCCAGATCCAGATCCAACACATGCTCCCAATCCATGGCCAAGGTCAATATGGGCTCACAAATTCCTTGTATCTACTGGGAATACAGTTGGGGATCCATCTTACCATAGAACCACCATATTTCAGTATCAAGCAAAACTTGCACTATGTCATGCAGATCCCCTTCTCTCAGAGAGGTGCTACATGATGGTGGGGTTTGATCCACAATCTCTAGGAGAGACTTGCCATGGGGGATCTACAACCCAACAACAATATTGGTTGTCTGACAAAAGGTACTCAAAGGTTCATGATTTGGACCACAATAATCCATTCACTCCAGTAGCAAGAAGGGTTCCTGAAAGACCTGTTTTGCAAAATACAACTTCTACACAATGGGAGGTACATCAAAGGAGTAGATCCAGATCTAGCACCTTCATTGCTATCCTACATAGGAGAAACCTGCCAATATTTTTTGCAAAGGATTTCACTGAGGAAATCTTTTTCCTTATCTGCTTAGTATGAAGGTTCTTTGAGTTCCCTACTGTTGTTCTTTTGAGGGGGGTATTTTTCCCATGATTTTTTCCCCATTTCCTTCTTTCATGGACAGTTCTTTATTTTTATCATTTATTTGAGTGTATGGGTGAACTTTGGTCTCAGTAACCAGGGCCCAAGATGCAAAATTATGGATTAAGGGGGGGTGTTAGGATATTTTAATACTCCATCCTTGTCCAACCTAGCATTATTTATTTTCCCTAGTTGTTGATGATGTCATTTCCCCCCTAGTGGTGTGCACATGTCATCCAGGATCCATCTACCACCTTCTGAGCCTTGCATGCATCATTTTAGGACCACTTTAGTCAATTCCCTATTTTATAGGAAACAACTGAGTGTTCCAGTGCAGTCCACCTAAGTTAGTTGACTCTTGTGGGGGGTTAGAGCTCTGGATTCCACTGATTGTGGCCACATGCGCCCATTTATTATTGACATGCATGACAAACTCACTATTGTGCCTCCTTAGTCAGTTAATTGATTGCGACTTCAGTTAGATGAGTTTAGGTTCAGTTCAGTTGAGTTTGAGTCTTCCAGAGCAGTCCAGTGGTGATAATCCCTATGATAGACCAAATGAGGCTCAAATTCTCCTAAGTGATTCGAATTCTCTCCAATGTAACATCATTGTTGATTATACTGATTATTGGATAGTGTGACATTATTCTGCTCCTATCTGAGTTTTGCTGCATAATTATTTCTCTACTCTTTTTTACTGCAATTTTCACTCTTATTCAACTTTTCTGCTCATCCTTTCTCTGTGAAGTATACTCAACTCTTAGATCTGTTGTGACATAGAATTTCACACTCTCTAATGTATTTCTTCTGAAAAATAAAAATGAATTTAGGATTTTGAGCGACTTCAATTCCTACGTAATAATGAAGTGGACCCAAATCTATCATATCAAAAACCTTTTGCAGTTCTTTCTTAATGGATGTGATATAATCATCATTGTTACTTGTGATTAGTAGATCATCAACATATACAACTAGATATAGAACTGATATACCAACTTTCTCGACAAATAAAGTTGCATCATCTAGATTGAAATGCTTATAGTTTAACTTCATAAGGTGCTCAATTAATTTTTCATACCATGCTCGTGGCGCTTGCTTCAAACCATACAAAGATTTTACCAATTTACACACCTCCTTCTCTTGACCTTGGATAGAAAAACCTTCAGGCCAAGTCATATAGACATATTCTTTGAACTATCTTTTCAAGAAGGAAGCCTTAACATCCATATGATGTATTTTCCGTCCTTTTTGTGTTGCTAAAGAAAACATAGTTCAAATAGTGCCCCACTTTGCTGTAGGAGAAAACAATTTTGTGTAGTCAACACCTTCTTTCTGAGCATATCCTTTTTCTACAAGTCTTGCTTTGTGTTTGTCAAGTGAGCCATCAGCTTTATACTTGTTCTTATATATCCACTTGCAACCAATAGGTTTGGTTCCAATTGGAGGGTCCACTAACCTCCAAGTTCCATTTTTTATGAGAGCATCATACTCTCTCTGCATTGCAATTCTCCATGCATCATTAGTTACTGCTTCTTGAAACGAAGTAGGTTCATCACCAACATAAAAGTTTAATTCACAATCATAAAAACTATGGCAATTGTTACCTGAGTTTGAAGTAACATCCCCTGTATTTTCTTCATTGTCTGGTAGAACTTGTCACAATTTTTCCAAGTTCAAAATGATCATACCTTCTTGGATGTGTCCTGGTCCATGATGATCTACGTATAGATAGCTATGGTGTTTGTTCTATTTCAAGAATCTTTGAAACAGGTTCTTCATTATCTCCGAGACTTAATTTATCCATTCCATCAACAATATCATCAATTTTTTTATCCTTTGATTTTGCAGGAACTTCTTCATTAGAAGAAGTTGTTGTTATGGAAGGAAATTCCAAATATTGACCTAGAACAAGAATCCCCCCTTCAATATTTGGAATTTCATTATCTATTTCTTGATAGAAGTTTTTAGAGTGAAATCTATCAAGACGAGCAAGTTGTTTGTCAATAGTGAGTGCATCTTTGTTAAATTCAAGAAATATAACATCTCTAGAAATAATAAACTTTATGTTGGCTTCATCATACATTCTATAAGCTTTGGAAGTATTAAAATATCCCCAAAATATGAACTTTCTACTTCTTGCTTCCAGATGATTTCTTTGTTGCTCAAGAATCAAAGCATAACAGGTGGAACCAATTTTTTTAAAATGATTGAAAACTAGAAGATGGCCATGCCAAATTTCATAAGTATTTTTATTTTGTAGTGCAACAAAAGGACTTCTATTCTTAATGTAGACAACACAAAGAACTGCTTCTCCCCAAAACATTAACTTAACATTCTTTAAAAACATCATGGATCTTACTATATTCAATAGTGTCTTGTTCATATCTTCAACCACACCATTTCGTTGTGGATTATAATGACAATGGTTTTATTTTTAATACCATTGTCTTGCAAATATTTTTCAAAATCCTGAGATGTGTATTCACCACCATTATTAGTTCTAAGGGTTCTGATATTGAGCTGAGTTTTAGTTTGAATCCACAAATGAAAATTTCTGAATGTATCAAAAGCTTGAGATTTTGCTTTTAATAAATAAACCTAGCACATCCTTGTATAGTCATCAATAAAAGACATTAAATATTTATTACCATTTGTTGATGGAACAGGCATGGGCCCACACAAATCTGAGTGAATAATACCTAGATTTCTAGAAGCTTGAGACATAAAGTCATGAAATGGTTTTTTACTATGCTTGCCTAAAATATAAGCATCGTACTGGGAAATTTGTAATGGAATAGTAGGAATCCCTTGAAATCCTTTCTGCCTCATAAGTTTGATACTATCACAATTAATATGACGAAATCTAGCATGCCATAACAAGCTGGAAGACAAGTTACCACTATGTTGATCCAAATTTGCAGAATTCTGTGAATTGAATGAAGTACCTTTCAACTTTAAAAACTTGTCATCTTCCACTCCAGTCATTACAATAACATTATCAGAAGCTCTTCTAATTTCAATAATTCCATCAAACACATGTATTGAATGACCTTTTTGTCTAATATGCACAAGAGACAACAAATTTCTCTTCAATTGTGGAAGATAAAGAACATTAGTAAGTATGTAATCAACAGGTCCTGGTAATTTAAGTCTAACAGAACCAATTCCTGAAGGTTTTAACTATGGATTTTCTGCAAAATAAACTACTCCATCAACTTGATCACTGAATGTATCAAATAATCCTGTTCTAAATGTCATATGGCATGTGGCTCCAGTATCTAACAACCAAGTATCATTCCCAGAAGAAAATGAAGTACTAAAAACTTCTTCAATGCCAAGATTACAATGTGCTACAACATAATGTGCAGATTCAGGAAGATTACCTTTGTCTTGTGTTTGCTCTTTCTTGTTGACTATATTCTCCCAAGAAGTTTGCAATGACTGGCAGTATGACCAACTTTTCCATATCTATAACACTATCTTTATCCTTGATTATATATGCCCCCCTTCCTTTGAATTTTCCTCCCTGTCCTCTACCTCATCCTCTGCTTCTTTTATCATCTTCAGTAGATTCTTCTTTTGACTTTTGTTCTTTCTATGCAAGGCACAAAGTTTCTTCATTGGGATTAGACTGCTTCTTCCCAAATGCTTTCTCTCTCTTTGCAATTTTCTCATCAATCTTTTCAGAGGTCATGGCTTTCATCTGGCCACTAGCTTGAAGAGTTCTGGATAGTGAGTATAGGAGGGGTACAAAGCCTTAATAAAGGAATTTAGTTGAATGTCAATTTTCACACTAGTCGCATCAATATCATGGAAAATGGCTCTAATTTCATAAGCAAGTTTCATAGGATCATTTTTTTCAACTCTAAGTTAAACAAATTCATTAACAATTTTATGATTTCAAGGTCAGAATGTGAATCATACAAATCTTTTAGTTTCTTTAATGCTTCCCAAGCAGCATTGCTAGAAATAAAATGTCTACTTACTTCTTCATTTACAGAGGAAATGATCAAAGCATAAGATTGCTTGTCCTTTCTTTTCTAGACAACAAGTTCTTTGGAAAAAGTAGGCGCTACTGTGCACCTTTGTCCACTTCATCTATCTTAGCCTCTACATATTTCTTATCTTCATAATCATTAGTTTCACAAATTCCATCCCACATGTTGTTAAAAATAAAGGTATTCTTCACTTTGTGAAGCCTTTCATGGTAATTTTCGTTACCAGATAGAATTACCCCAACAATTGAAATTAATGAATTCATTGAAATTTACTGTGCACACTTTGCAGAGTCACAATTTTCGAGGTAATAAACCATAAAGTAGAGGTCATATAGTCATACTTGACAATATCGTACACCCGTAATTAATGCAGTTTGTAGGTTGTAAATGCACAAAAATTTAGGTAAATAAATTATGATTTTATTGAGTATAATTTCAGTGCATTTTGAGACAGTTTGTTAAGTTTTAAGCATTTATAGTGTTACTTTTTTATTTTTAATTCGTAAATGGAATAGTACTTGAAATCAAATAAAAATGATACACATAAGCAATCACATTTGACACATGAATTTACCCTGGGGAAACCTGTGAAATTCTAGAACACAAAAGATCATTGAGCCTAGGAATACCTCACAGTGACATAATTAGCAAGGTAGAATAATTACAATGAAATCTAGAAAGAATTGAGCAGTAAAATCAAACATGCAAAGAAACTCATATGTGCATCAAAATTGGTGTCATATTCCATTAATATGTATAGTAAAGAATATAGTACAATAGATAAAATTTGATTACCCATGAGGAATTCGAATCCATATCAGTCTAGCATAGGAATTATCCCCACTATAGTGCTCCGATAGTTCCAAACTCAACTGAATGTCAGTTCACTGAAGCTAATGTTAGTTAACTGATTATGAAAGGCACATCAGTGAGTTTCTCATGCAAATCAGGCTATAGAGGATGCATTAGTTGACGGTAATATCCTTGACTTAATATCAGCTAATATTATCTCAAAAATTAAAACTTACAGTACAACTTTTTCACCGGAAAAGACTAGTTAACAAAACTAGTAGAAAGGGGCTAGTGTTGAGCACAAGAAGATGACTCCAGGGTAATGGATTTAGGATATTTAGGTTCTTCCAAATGTATGGGTGAATGTGCATCACCAATCATATCAGAAACAGGTCCAACCTCTGAGTCCTATGCACAAAGTATTGGGGCCATTTACATTTCAACAACAACTGGAGCTGATGTCTACTTTAAGGCTTCCTAGGCACTCCAACATATGCAGACTAGGCTCAGCGTTTACACCTGAATGAATCCAAGTGGAATATAGAAGGTATTAATTTCCTAATTAGGATTGGACAAGTTATTCTGAGAATTTGGGAGGTTCTGGTTGAGTTTGGGAGCAAAGAGAGAAAGAACGCTATGTAGGACTGCTCAACTAGTAGTTTTCCAAGTTCTTCCAAACATGATGAGATTCCTTCAAATTTGCAATATGATGGTGGGATTATATTTTTTAATGTCTCATGGACCCAACAAAAATGACAGAATCGAATTTTGGCATACATATACGTATTAATTGATCAAATGGTAAAACTAATCAAATTTGGGTGCACAATGAGCTAGTCTTGACCTTTGTGGACTCAAACAACTAGAGAGGGTCACGAATATCTGATTTTTGTATTGGTATGGATACTAAAGTGATTTAAAAAACTACAAATCCCCTCAGGAAGAGAAATGGTTACTTTGAGCTTTGTATAATGCATAAACTGGAAAACTAGTCAATTAAAAGTGCATATTGAACTAGTCTTGAAAGATAGGGCTCAAACTGTTAAAGGAGGTTCTCTAATTAGTATTCTGATATTCAATGTGGATATGATATTTAATTTACAGTAGCAACAATTAATAAATGAGTTCATTACACTAATCATTACATGGAATGGCCTCAGACATCATATATATTCTCTTTTTCTTGAATTTTTACAATGGTAGAAGAAGGAGAATAGAGAAAGAAGTAAGAAGAGAAGGTGAGGTCATTGTATCAGATCTGTAGTATGTATCTAAGCTTCTATCTGCTCATGGGATGCTCCTGGACTTATGTATCTTCTTGCAATCTCTCCAACTGATTGTTCTTTCTTTGTGAAACTCTATGGAATCACCTCAAGGCATCTAGATATTTGCATCAACTTCTTAAGGATAGATATTCACATGAAATGGATGGATTAGATATGCAATTTGGTATCAATGGATGCACTTGATCATGTACAGAAGAGCGGAACTGGAACTATCGGGTACATCTACCATAGGAGGCTAAGGGTGTATCACCAAATCCTAGAGAAGCTTAAGCTTTATCACATACAATCAACAAACTAGCAAAAGATGTGAATGTGGTGCACCCTCCTCATTTTATAGACTGGGTGACTTGTTGATCAATTCAACCTCCTTGTCCTCACCTAATGCGCCCTCCTTGACTGAGTAGGAAACTTCCTGCTTTTCCAAACTTTCTTACTTTCTCTTGTGCCTTCCTAGCTTTTCCAATGTTTCCTGATTTTCATACTAATTGTTTTTAATCCATCTTTGGAAAGTGCGGCCTCCCTTCTTTTCATGAGGTTTACTACTTTTCATACTAACTTAATTTTTTTCCTTTTAGGAAACTGCGCCCTCCTTTTCTTTCAGGAATTTTCTATTTTCCTCACCTGCCTACTTTTGTTAGTTTCTTTCGTTTTTGCATGACACCTTGCTTTGTGCTAATTTTCTCCACTTTCTCCTTTGGTGTGACAACTCACCATGCTAGCCTTATCCCTCCATGCACCCTCATGGGGTCCTCATCATCATCCAACTCATCAAAATATATGATTAATAATTAAATACAAAAATAAGCATTACATCACTTCTAATTTAATTAATTAAACAACTATAGGATAAATTATTCCTAATTGATAAATGCCTAGGCTCATGTTATCCCCCCTTTTATTAAATAATTTGTTGGTCTTCACTAGGAGCCATGTAATTTTGGTGGATCATTTGCTTCTCTTGGTACCGGAAAATGGGGACATGACAGTCCTCCCCTCCCAAGCTTGCTTATCCTCAAGAAAGAAACCAACTCCATTCTGACCAAAAGCCCACCATGTTTCTGCTGCACCACTCTAATTATAGTTATTCTACCAATGACTAATTCCTTTTCAACAAAATTTTCAACCCAATTAATACAACTGAGAAGAATTCCAGGATCTTACTGTTTGTGCTGCATGTATCCCAGTGGCACAATCACTTGTGGAGAACTGTCATTCCCAAAACTTCCATGGTCCCACTGTCTCAGCTGCATCCTTCCAAACATCAAGATAAACATGAATAATATATCATCATGGAGGATGTACAGATCACTCCACCATACTAGAAGTTTATCACTTCCAATGCCAAACTGTAACTCAATGAGTCCCTCCAACCAAGTATGGAACTCCTTATGCTCCATATGCAAACCAACACATAGACTCATATCTCTGCTAGCAAATTGACATAGGTGACAATCCCATGTCTTCAAGGAATCATCCATAAACCATAGATTCCCATGCAACTTCTCAGAAAAAAGGTATGATGTGCCATTCAACTCTCCACTGATGCAGATAGAAAACTCACCCTTGGGGATGCGTAGCTCCAATATGTATCCATTCACCCAATCAATGGATGAAAAACACTCCAACTGAATACAATATTATGCATGATGGAGAAATTAGATAGATTTCTCTGCTACTGCTCATCAAGCTGGAAAGGGAATGGTGCACTTGTTAGGCCACATGCCTTGACCTTGAAGTCATTAATGGAATATGTGGGAGCCTCCTTCTCCTCATGTGGCACCCATAGGAAAAATCATCTTACCCAAACTTCATCCCTATGTGTGTTGGATTCCATATGTATGTGGGGTGAAGGAAAGTGAACCAACTCTTGGAAACCATCATCCATCAATATTTTGGTTGGCTCCATCGGAATGAAATCATGTGCCTCCTCCAAAAATATGCAGCTTCCTCCATGAGGAAAATTATAATCTTTCCGGCAATGAATAGGTGCTTGGACTTCATCTTGCTTAACTCCAAAATCTCCAAGTACATGTAAATCAGATTGTAATCCATGTGCCCAATGCACACAAGTACCAAAGATCAAAATATTGTTGTCCAAATGACAAGGGTGAAGGTACCATGTCCAATCACCAAAAGGGTAGGAATCATCAACATTCCATGGATGCCCATGCTTCTCACCAAGAGTGTAAAATGTATCAAAGGACTCTCCATTGCTGCAAGTAGGAACATTACTCATGAGTATTTTCTCCCAAGTAGGAAAAGAAGAGACACTCCAACCCAATGGTCCAAATGGAAAGAAATATGCTTCCCCATATGAAACTTTCCAATGGTTAAACTTTCTGCCACTGGTCAAAGGATGCATGCAACCATATTGTGTCCCACTTAATGAATTCAAATGGGAACCACCTGCATCTTTATGTGATGTGGCCTCAAATATAGGCATGAGATGCCTTTGCAACTGCTGGGTAGGGAATGGTGCTTTCATTAAATAAATTGAACTAGATGTGGGATCCTTATGCTCCTTTTTAGGCACCATCAAAAAGAAATTTTTGACCCAAAATTCATCCTCAAATGTCATGGATGAAGTAGAAGGGTCTGATGTGGGATCATGGACCAAAATATCCTCTCTTCAAACCTCATCCACCAAACTAATGGAGGCATCAACTCCATCCGTACATCAATCCTGAAAAAAAATCCTTAATGATCAGAGATCACCTAAAGACAAATCAGGTCTTGGTTATGAAAAAACATCTAAGAAGGTCTGTGATAATGAACATTTCCCAAATCATGTTAAGTCTTTCAGGTATGACGGTTCCTTCAACAACTACAACTCTTTTCAATATACTACCCATAGAAGGATCAATAGGACAAAGTGCGCAAGATGAAATCACTTGGGTTATATTGCAAAATATTGTCAAACTATGAGATGCTATGCATGTGATGGTTTTGGACATAAGTCTATGTACTGTCAAAGAGTAGTAAATTGTCCTAGTGAAGACTTGATGCACAAAATCAATCATATTGCAAGGAATCATAGTGAAAATATTCAAGCACAGAATCAAGATAGAAGTGCACACATGAAAACTTGGGTAAGGAAATATCCTCAAAAATGCGCAAAAGAAGCAAACAATCCAGGTACATCTAATGCAGTAGGCAATTGCTGCCCCTCTTATTGATCTTCAAGAATATTAGGAGAGACGCTTGAATTTAACATGATGCATCTTAGGAATTCAAGGAGTATGTTAGAGAAGGTTATGGTTAGAAGGTTTCTGTTGCAGTATTTATTAAAGTTGCAAAAAGTTACGTGTTAAGTTAGAATTGTCGCAGAAAATGATTTTCAGAAACATGCATGCATTCAGTTTGTTACTAAGTTATGATTATCAGATAAAAAGATCTTGCATGTGATAGAATGAAGAACAGTTAGTTGCCAAGTTAAGTGTTATGGCACAAAAGGGAAATATCTTGCATATAACTAAATGAAGAAAAAGTACATGATTCTATGCAAAAGGTGTAATTTGTATTACATTCAAAATCAATGTTTTTACAAAATGCATGAGTCTTCTACAAATTGAATATCAGAAAGGATTCCATGTTGAGGCTAAAAATAATTGTACAAGAAAATGATTGTAGATGACAAAATTGAGAATCGCAAAATAGTATATAGATGCAATTTGAGTTCCAGCTCCAAGTCTGGCTGGTGTTCGAGTCGAAGCTCCAAATCTGCTAGAACCAGCACAGTACATTCTTAGGTTGGGTGAAAAAGAAGAAGATGGAGAGTTGAAGATGAAGACTATTTAGAATGCTGACACCGAAGTGAATACAGTTCATCTAGAATTATATGTTGTTGTTTCTCCAAGTTGTCGACCCGATGGCTCAGATGATTCAATTGCTTAGCATGCCAGTAATTCACCTGGGACTGAGCATATTGGTGTTGGAACTTTGTTTCCTCCATTCGGCATTTCCAAGATCCCATCTAAACTCTCAAGTGAGTAAATTCAGACTATTGTGACTGGAAACCAAGGCGTACATTCTCAAGAGAATTATTCATCCTCTGGTAAAAGGAATCCATTGGCAAGAAATATGAAGAATTGAGATGCAATGCGATGCAGAAGAGAAGGAGAGTAAAAGGTGATGAACCGGGAATTTTTTGTAGATCTCTTGCGTAATATAATGGATGTTGTTCGCACACATGAAATTATTTGAAGAGATGTGCATTTAATATCACGTGAGTCAAAGAAGGTGGTGGAGTTTCCAAAAATTAATGTCGGAATTAATGATCTTGGGAATTAGTACAAAAAGTGGTAATATAATTCGTTGCTCCGTGCAATGAATGATGTTTCCCCGAAAGGCTCGAGTATGGATGTGACACACCATTGTTTCCACAAAACTGAGTGTCATATCCACTTTAATGTTGAGTTGGTTGATAGATGAAAAAAGTGCCAAATATTTGGTTGTCATGGAAAGGGATGTGACTATAGTAAATGCGACAAGGCATGGTGACAACACAGTAAATGCGACAGATGAAACAGTCAGGTGCATAAAGGAAATCAATGGAAAAGACAATGCAAAACCTGTAAAAGATTGATTTCGGTTCTATCCAGTTGACACGAAAGGATGATTGCTCTAAGATAGAAAAGGAAGAAATTAGAGTATGTGCAAGTGCATGAGAATCGGATGACCATGTTGCAGGAAGCATGCAGAGAGTCACATATGTTCTAAGTCAGAAGCGCAGAGACAGACATGAAGTATATTAGAACATGCGCAAAGTGAAGAATTTTGATTGATGTATGAAGAATGAGTTGAAGTGTGCTAAGAAGATCATCATATGTGCAGAAACTGAGTAGTAGCAGAATCAAGTATGCACCTCTTGATGAAGATGATATGAGGCAGGTGCGTTAGACCAAAAGGATGAATCATATGATGCATAGCAGGTTGCAGATTGTATGAAAGACTGTGGCACTTAAACCGAACGGACACATCTCAGTAAGTGCATAGTTCTAGTTGATACTACTGCACCGCATCAGAACATCAAGGCATTAATAGTTTAGGAGTATCAATTGAACGTGCAGTTGCGCAGTATCATAATGACATAGTGAATCTTGGCGCAAACTGTAGGATTAGTTGAAGTAGAACAAAACACAAGAAGTGTGACATCAGTTAAAGAGAAGTGTTGAGTGGAAGGAGAATTCAAGTGTTGTATGCAGGAAAGTGATAGCAATACGACTACATACAGAAGGTGCTCACAGGAGAACAAACATCAGAAAATCAGAAGTGTGTGCATGCTAGAAGTTCAACAAGGCAATATCTTATTTTGTATATTTGGGCAGTAGGACGGGGCAAGGAACAGGAGGTCATAGGATCCTTGTAGTTGGTGTTGGAGAACACAGGGAGTTGGTGCTTCCTTCATGTCGGTTCTTGTAAAACCAGCGGGTCAGTGCCTCCTTCCAGTTGGTGCTGGTAAACACAAGAATTCGGTGCTTCCTCTAATGTAATCTTTTTCATCATAAAGGAGCATTCTATGGTTTTCTCTCATTTGGGTTTCCACGCCAAAATTTTGTTTGTTTTTTGTTCTTTGTCTTGGTGCATATGTGGATGAATGCTTTATTTATGATGGATGCATAATTGAAGATCAAGATTAAGTTCAGATTCTTCTGTTGATGAAGTTAAAAACTTCTCATAACTGCGCTAATACTGATTCACCCCCCTCTCAGTATTAAATAGATTCCAAAAACTTGTACAAGTATCATTGGATATACTCAACCTCAGCAAAGCATTGTGAGGTACACATTTCTTTATTGTTTAGTTTTCAAACTTTGTTGATTGGTAGAAAGTGTTTGAAGGTCCCTAGTTTTGAGGAAGTGTGGGTATTTTGTTATCATTCCTAGGTTTCAACCCTACCACTTTATTTGTCACTAAAATAAAATTTTGGGTTCACCTTAAGAGAATATGTACCTCAAACAATCCTCTACAATAGTAGCATCATACATAATGGATCCAGGCACATTTTTTACAACAATAATAGATTCATACAACATCACAATGAAGGTGTAGGAGCAATTCTAGAAGACTAAGGTACAAGTCTAAATTTACCAATGCCATTGGGGTTCCTTGAATATAGGTTGAGGAATAGAGGTTAGTTTCAAATTGGATTTGTTCTAAATACAGATGTAGTTAATAAGGAATAGTTAATATTTGTTTTTGGTTTGGATTTAAGCTAACAATAATTGATCTGGTCCATCCTTTGTGGGTCTAGATCTGTAGCATCTCTGTTTATATAACCCAAATTGTATGTTGTAGAAGGTGGAATTTTTGGAGTGTTGAAATTGAATAAATTTTCAGAGTTTATTATATTATCGAATCTCCCTTTTCCTACAATTTTGTTATTAGTACATACCTCTTTAATTTGATGAGAAAATAAATATCTACATTGAGAGTTGGATCTTCTTTGTTGTTTTTTAAAAATAAAAGGGTTTTGATTGCTAGGGGTTGATTGATATTAAATCAAATATATGATATAAATATTCCAACAATTAAGAATTAAAATGTTTTTATTTCATTATGGTGGCTTGATCACATGAAATCGCTAGTTTTAATCCTCACCATCTGATAGCTATTAGATCAACAAACATGAGTTATTCCAGCGATTTGAGTTAGGGGATGATTATGTGATTTAGCACAAGCTACAATTTCATGTCCAATGGTTTTTGAAAGGTATATGTGGTAGGTCATGGGTTTGATGTGAAAATAAATGGTCTTAGTACCATAATAGTTTTTTGGGGGGCTCATAATCCATCTATCGGGCCATAGGCCCACTATGGGACAAATCTTTGTCAAGGTGGTGTCTTTGCATGTTAAATTTCCACATTCAGTGTGTGCAAGCAAGCTACGAGAATTATGGATTATGGTGCTTGGTGCATGGATCCCAATGATTGTTCTTGCCAAATATTAGATCCAATAATGCACTTGATTCTTGGTTCAATTGGAGGCACGCGGGACTATGCAATCAATGATAATAGGGAGATAGGAACTGATTTTACGTTGTTTGTGGACATGAATTCCTTCAACATAAATAAAATATAACATCACACAAAAATGCTAATTACAATCATTCTAATGTGCTTAGGTATTTGGATTGATTACAAATCCTTTAATTAGACTATTATTTCCTCAAATATTCTAGGCATGATAATACATTGGATCCATCAAGTCCAAAGGGCTTACATATCCCACTTCTTGGTAATGGCAAGATACGGGACAACTATGGGTGTAGTGTCCGAAGGCCAAGCAGTTTTCACATGATACTAAAATATCCCTCATATACAATGCACCATTATTGGTGGAAGCTTGATGATTCATACAATAAATCATATACAATGAAGAGTGGAGACTTTATTCTAAGGCTTACCTTTCATAGGGACATGAAGGGATAACTAGTAGGATGATCTCCCAAACCAAGATCATATTTCTTCTCTTTAAAAAATCCTTGAAATGAAACAAAATAATGTAGAATGAAAATCAAGCTCTTAGATCACACCATCCTTAGTGAGACTTTCTCATAACACAACCTATTGTGCATAAGGTAAGATTTCAAGAACCTTCTCAGAACTAGATCAATTTGGTGATAATCATGAATCTTGGTTACATACAACAGGGATTCATCTCAAGGCTTAGGACATGGTTTGGGGATGGAAACTAGGGTCTTATTCCGTAATTCTTTATTATAAGAATCATGTTCCATGTGTAGGGCTTTAAGTGACACACAATACTTTTAGAAGGAATTTTTGACCTATGAATGTGATAAGGGTACAATTTCAAGTATTATCACATGATGAATGGTTATCATGGCCTAACCATGACATGAAAACTAGGCTCTTAGTAGATAACCATTAATTATAAGACTCATGGGTCATGGATAGAGCATTTGACCACCACATGGGCCCTATTTTTTTACCTAATAAAGAGATATGTGCATAATTTTAAGGATTAATATATGAGGTATTGGTATCGATCCCTAAACCATAGTTTGGGGTGAAACACTAGGGATTAGGCCCTAATGCAATTCAGAATAGTAAGATATTTCACACAACCCTGGATGTTCCTAAATGAATTCTAATGGGAAAATTGATCTTCACCTCTTGCACTTATACTTCTAGATATTGATATAAGAAGGCCATGATATGAAATTAAAGTAGTTTCTAAATTTTGTCTATATTTCCTATGAATAGAAACTTAGTAGGTGACTTCACAATGGGTGTTTTGCTAATCATACAATTTTGTTAAGGACACACTTTTGCGGCTTTCATGTGATTAGTCCAATTGTTTGAAATCTTATGTTAGTCCAAATATTTGTAGTCTTTTATATTTTTACCATGTGCTACCTCGTGTTGTCTTTGTCCCATTGGTCACTTTAGTCTCCACATTACCATTGTTCTTGGTCTCTACCTTTCTATAGGTATGCTTGAATGGTCACGTAAGGATGGAATATTAGCTGAACCTAACATAGGAGGAATATGTATCACAAACATTGAAATGGACACTATATCCTTCTTGTAGGCCAACAATTCCATATGCAAAGGCTTATATTCTGGTTTGGGGCCCACACATATCTCATGAGTCCTAGAGGAAAATGTTATGGATTCAAACTCTATATTTTGGCCTTGGACTATCTCTAAAGTCATGATAACCATCCTCAATGTCCCAAACTCAAAATGGACATCATATCATGATCACATGACAAAGATTCCCTTTGCAGGACCTTTGCAGTGTCCAAGGGACACAAGGATGTATCAGGATCCCTATAGACAAATATTATGGTAGAATACCCTAGATTTTCACATTGAACCACATCACAGGAACCGAGAATCATATCTAGTGTTCTAAACTTCAAAATGAGCACCATATCCCACTTGCAGGCCAAATATCCACTATGGAGGGCTAATGTGGTGGTTTGGGACCAAACATATGGACCATGAGCTCCATAGTAAAATGCTACATCGTAAGGTCCTAGATTTTTCCTTATACCATGGAATGGTCCTCAAGATCCATCCCTAGTGTGCCCCTCCTCAATGTGGTGGCCATATCTCACATGTAGGCTAATGATTCCCTACACATGCCCTATGCAATGATGTGGGTTACTATGCAAAGAACATGAGCCGCATAGACTAATGTTCTACCCCAACCACATGGATTTTTGTATCAAACCATGTATTAATGACCAAGAAGCATCCATGACGTGAAAAACCTCAAAAATGGACACCGTATCCCTTTCATAGGGAAAATATGGGCTAGGGCCTCATGGATGGCCTATGTAAAACCTGAAAGCCACATGTTATGGACTAAAACTTTGGATCTTCACCCTGAACCATGACTTGGGTGTTGAGAACCATTCTTGGTGTACTAAACCTTAAAACGTGACACCGCATTTTACTCACATGCCAAATATTTCCCATGCATGGCCTATGTTGTGGCTTAAGGCCCCACACATGGTATGTAAGTCTTAGAGATAGATTCCATGGACTTAGATCCTAGGTTTTTTCTCTTGTCCCAAGAAACATATCAAGTCTTTAAAACCTTGAATTCACCACCATATCAAACTCATAGGCCAAAGATTAGGTATTATGGGCATGTGTGATGCCCTAAGCGACGAAATATGGCATTTGATCCCCATATAAATATATGTTATGGCCTAGTGCCTCACCTTTTATCCCTATACCATGGCATGGGGATTGAGAACCATCCTTGGTATGTTAATTCTCAAAATGGTGGATATATCTCAATCATATGCTAAATATTTCCTATGTAGGGAGTGTGTGGTTGTTTGAGGCACTACACATGCCCCGTGGGACCTAGAGGAAATTATATGAACTTAGGCCCTAGAATTTAATCCCAAACCTTGACCTAGTTTTACAAAAACTATTCATGGTGTTATACATCCCAAAATGGCCATCATAGCCCACTTACAAGCCAAAAATTCCCTCTGTAAGGCCTATGTAATGGACTCGGGCCTGTGTTAGGGGTCATTTATAGGTAATTATGGGTAAATGAAGGGTAATTAGGGGTTAATTAATGATAATTTAGGGGTAATTTGTGGTCAATTATGGGTAATTAAGGGTCATTGAGGGGTAATTATTGGGTAATGAGTGGTAATTAGGGGTTAATAAGGGCCAATTAGGGGGTAATTAGGGGTTAATTAGAGGTAATTAGGGGTTAATTAGAGGTAAATAGGGGTCAATTATGTGTTAAATCGGGGTAATTAATGGTAATTATGGGTACGTATGGGCCATTTAATCCCAATGGATTATCTAAACCAATGGTTGCCAATAATGTTGGGAATTTAGTTAGGTTCATGGCATCATGTGCCCAATTCGAATCCCCTATGTGTGAGGAACACTAGTCTACATAGATGGGTTTACTAGGGAACATGCCAAATGTGAATGTTTGGAAGCATCCCTTGTGTTTCTCCATGAGGTTTTCCTTGAAAAAAAGTAAGGATCATTCAGATGTTATCAAGGGTTAATTAGTGGTAAGCATGGATTATTTAGGGGTAATTAGTGGTCAAGTAGGGGTCATTTAGAGGAAGTTAGTGGTTAATTGGGGGTAATTAGGGGTCAATTAAGAGGTTAATATGAGGTCAAATATAGGGTAATTAGTGGTAAATTTCAATATTATTTGAGAGGATGGATATTGAGAACATTCCTACAAAATATATTTTGGGGCGGTCCTTCTAAACCCCCGCCCAAAAGCCATGAAAATTGAACTTTTAGAAGTGATCTTTAAAACACCACCTCCATAAATATAATTCTCTTGAATTTTAAGGGGGGGGGTTAATAAAACCACCTTGAAACATATATTTAGGGGCAGGTTTTCTAACCCACCCCTTAAAAGTAATGAGAATTTAACAATCAGGAGGCGGGTTTTTACAAACTCTTGCCAAAAGTTCAATTCTCGAGAATTTTTTTTCGGGGGGGGTTAAAAACCGCCTTGGAAAAGAAATTTAGGGGGGGTCTCTAACCCCCCCCCCAAAAAAAAAAAAAAATCATGAGAATTGAACTTTTGGGGGAGGATTTGAAACAATTGCCCCCAAAAGCCAAATTCTCATGACTTTTTTTAAGGGGGGTTTAAAAACCACCTTAAAAAAAACTTTTAGTGGGGGTCTTTCTAACCGCTCCCCCCGCCCAAAAGTCCCGAGAATTGGACTTTTGGGGTGGTTTTAAAAAAACTGCCCCCAGGAGAGGACTTTTTTTTTAGGGGGTGAGGTTAAAAACCACCCTCAAAGGACTAATTTTATTTTGGGAGTCGGTTTTAGCAAGACCACTGCAAGCCAAAACCGCTGCTAAAAGGGTGATTTGTTGTAGTGGATTGGTCTTCATTATTTAGTAGAAATCTCAATCTTACAATACGAGTTATCTCCACAAATGCATCACTCTCCATGTTCACATCATGTCATAATCATGTGTGTACAAATGACATACACAACACATGATGTGTGATTTCACAATATATCACACAATACCCAAAAGGGTCTCCATCACTTCTATTATATACCAAGAGGTATGAAATATTTACATCACATAATGTTAGTTTTTCAGAATTTACTTCAATCTGATCTAGGATCTTAACTAAGAGAACAACATGTACAGCATATCTGCAGCATATCAATCATGGACACAATAATGAAAGCACACAAGAGACATAGAGTTTCACCAGGGAAAACCAAGAAGGTGAAAAACCCTGCAACTTCCTCAGAGATAGATAGAGCCATGATACAAAACCCAAGCATAAGAGATATACTCTTAGCAACAGCTTCTCCTCCTCCACAAGTGCGCCACTCTCCAATGAGTGTATGAAAGAGAAGTGACTGATCAAATAGAGTGCCTCCCTCACTCTATTTATACTTGACTTGACTTGCCTAATAACCTTTACTAGGTCGGCCTTAACTTAACCACATAACATAATGTTGACAGGGCCAACCCCCAATAGGGTGGTCTAATAACCCTTTAACCCACCTGACTTATACAGGGCCAACCCCAACAAGGTGGTCTAATAACCCATCAAGTATAAGTTACGACACTTCCGTATAGAGGAATAATAACATCTCTATAGGAATACAAACACTTATGTATAGAGGAATAATAGCATCTCTATAGGAATACAATACACATATATGAGATACATTTCGAAGTTACAAATACATCAACACTCCTTCTTAACTAGGAAGGTATTTCTCGACACAGGTCTTCTAGAACAAGTCTTCTTCTCTGGATCATCGTCACTGGATCATTGACATCGAATCATCGTCATCATCACTGCTGCTGCTATCTCAATCAATCTCTGAACTACTCATCATAGGAAGTTCTACAGAGCCAATATTTTTTCATACTGGATGTAGGCCCACCTCCTATAGGTCTTCATCGTCACTGGCCATACTGTGGAATCCTCAGGACTTATTACGTGCGTCAAAAACCCTCATAAGAGAATCCCAGGACTTATTACAGGCACACATCCCAACCTATCAGATTTCCCAAGTCTTATATGTGACCCTCATCACAAACCCTCGAAAGAGTATCCCAGGACTTATTACGAGCACATAGCCCAACCTATCGGATCTCCCAGGTCTTACATGTGATCCTCATCACAAACCCTTGTAAGAGCATCCCAGGACTTATTATGGGCACACAGCCCAACCTATCGGATCTCCCAGGTCTTACATGTGATCTCCACTACAAACCCTCGAAAGAGCATCCCAGGACTTATTACGGGCACACAACCCAACCTATCGGATCTCCCAGGTCTTACATGTAATCACCACCACAAACCCTCGAAAGAGCATCCCAGGACTTATTACGGGCACATAGCCCAACCTATCGAATCTCCCAGGTCTTACATGTAGTCACCACCACAAACCCTCGAAAGAGCATCCGAGGACTTGTTATGGGCACACAGCCCAACCTATCGGATCTCCCAGGTCTTACATGTGGTCACAGGACAAACCCTCGAAAGAGCATCCCAGGACTTATTACAGGCACACAGCCCAACCTCTCGGATCTCCCAGGTCTTACAAGTCCTCTCAAGCACAACCTGTCCATGGCCACAGAGCATCATCTTGATACTCACCATACATCATCCTGATGTACATGATCATTCTGATCATCATCACTGCATCATCCTGATGCATGTCATCTTTGCATGATCATCCTGATCATCGTCACTGCATTGTCCTGATGCATGTCGTCTAGAGCATCGTCCTGATACTCATCACACATGATCATCCTAATCATCATCACTACATCATCCTGATGCATGTCATCCAGAGCATCGTCCTGATACTCATCACACATGATCATCTTGATCATCGTCACTACATCGTCCTGATACATGTCGTCCAGAGCATCGTCCTGATACTCATCGCACATGATCATCCTGATCATCGTCATAGCATCATCCCGATGCATATCATCTGGAGCAACATCCTGAAGCTTATCATCCATGATCATCCTGATCATACAATGCATCCACCTGATGCATACATAAATACATGATCCACTGATCATACAATGTATCCACCTGATACATATACAAATACATGATCCACCTGATCATACAATGTATCCACTTGATAGATATACAAATACATGATCCACCTAATCATTCAATGTATCCACCTGATACATATACAAATACCTGATCCATCTAATCATCTCAAGCATCCAACATGATGCATATACATATACATGATCCAACTAATCATAACAAGCATCCAACATGATGCATATAGAGCACTAACTGGAGCATCGTCCTGATGCTCATCATCCAGCGCTTACATCCACAGCCATGGGAAGGATCCTCCTCTCACCATGCTCGGAATGTATCCTGCAAATGTGTCCATCACTTCTTCCACAAAGTGTCGTTAATCTGGAGAACACCAAGCCTCCCTCCGAAGTACTCAAACTTCACTACGGCTAGTGGTTTTGTCAACACATTCGCAACCTGCTCATCCATCGCAACATACAGGAGCTTCACTGCTCCTCTTTGCACCATATCTCTGATATAGTGATATTTAATCTCGATGTGCTTCGACCTGTCATGGAACATGGGGTTCTCAGACAGCTTCACACAACTCTGGTTGTCACAAAAGATACCAGTAGCATCCAACGGGAGATCAAATAACTCAGCTAGTAGCTTCCTCAACCATGCTGCCTCACAAATAGCTGAACAAGCCGTGACATACTCTGCTTCAGCTGTACTCAGTGCCACACAGGACTGCTTCCTGCTAAACCAAGAGATCATACCGGATCCCATATTGAAGCAGCACCCCGAAGTGTTCTTACGATTTGCAACACTGCCTTCCCAATTTGAATCAACATAACCCTCCATGTTAAACTTTTGATTCGCATCATACTTGAGCCCATAATCAATTGTACCCTTCAAGTACCTCAGAACATGCTTTACAGCAACCAGGTGAACACCTCTAGGATCTATTAGGAACCGGCTCAATGTGTTCACCACAAAGCAAATATTTGGTCTCGTGTTCATCAGGTACATCAAGGACCCAATCATTTGACGATACACAGTGACATCAACAGGTTCAGATGAGGCATCACACAGAAGCTTCAGGTTCGATGCCATAGGTGTGGTCATGGCCTTGTAGTTCATCATCCCGAACCTCTTCAGGATCTCTACTGCATGCTTCCTTTGTCCAAGGAATATCCCATCTGCACTTTGCCACACCTCCATGCCTAGAAAATAGTGCATCATCCCTAAGTCCTTCATCTCAAACTCGGCAACAAGCTTCCTCTTCGTGTCGGCAATCAATCTATCCTCACCTGTAACAAACAGGTCATCCATATACAAAAGTAGTATCACTAGATTGCCTTCCTCAACCTTGTAGTAAAGGTTGGAATCCGCTTTACTCTTGGTAAAGCCCAAACTGGATAGAAAGCTATCTATCCTACCATACCAAGTTTTGGGAGCTTGCTTTAAGCCATACAAGGCTTTCTTCAACCTGCACACATATGACTCTCTGTCATGTGTCTTAAAACCAAGTGGCTGCTCGACATACACTTCCTCCTCAACTACACCATTCAAGAAATCTGTCTTAACATCCATCTAGTGTATCTTCCATTTCATCACTGCAGCCAGAGCAAGTACTAATCTAATGGAAGTGTATCTGACTATAGGAGAAAAATTCTCTTCATAATCAATCCCTTCTTTCTGGGAGAAGCCATGAGCTACAAACCTTGCTTTATATTTATCTATGCTACCATCTGCAGCATGCTTGATCTTATAGATCCACTTGGAAGTCATGACAGACTTCCCTTCTGGTCTGGGACCACATCCCAACCATCATTCTTCA
Source organism: Larix kaempferi (assembly GCA_027924585.1). NCBI lineage: Eukaryota > Viridiplantae > Streptophyta > Pinopsida > Pinales > Pinaceae > Larix > Larix kaempferi. The sequence goes on along the minus strand of BSBM01000322.1, from coordinate 12,686,564 downwards.
TGATCGATGGATCATGGTATTCTTCCATTACTTCATCCTGGATCTTGGGAACTTCAATATCTTCAATAGATAGCTTTGTTACTGGAACAAATGTTGTAGTCCTTCTTTTGTAGGTGATGGTATACAATCTTTCCTACAAGACAAGTTAAATTGCATGATTAGAAAGATCTCATAGTTTTCAGAACAATTTCTTATACATAAAGAAATATGTCATACAGTCATGCAATTATTTTAGCCAATGCTTCAATACAACATTTATCCATATCCCGTAACTTTCTAGATGCCTTCCAATCTCTACCAGAACATTGTTAAGAGTGTGCACAACTCCCAACATGTCAGCAAAGAGGTTTCATTCTAGATAAGTAGCAATGGAATGTTGTACAGTGCCATAGGCCACTTACCCATTACATGCGTAATAGTAGTATATTGTTCATTAATGCAATTATTCTAATATGCATAATACAAAACCTAAGTCTAGGAACATAAGTATATACATTATTGAACAGTATTATTTAAACAAACAAATATGCAAGAAATGACAATTCAAATACTTATCTTTGTTTGGTTGTAGGGTGGATTCCCTCTCAATATTTGCTTCCTTGCAGGAACTACTGGAGTTTGCTCCCTCTTGATCTTTACTTCCTGGATTGTCTTTGAACATATCCATCCTCAATCATTATGCATAATTATTAGTATCATTGTTGCGTTATCCTTGAGATCTCATACATAATCATACATTCATTAATATAATCTCAATACTATCAAAACACAATAATCTTAAACATGTATAGTCATGATCATTTCAAACACAGATAATAAACATTAGTATTCAAGGTTTCAGAAAATACTTCTTTTACTCATGCATATTCTTATTTGACCATAGGACTCTTCTGGTTAGTCATATGATCAATCAAGGTAAGAGACATAATATGCATAAACCATTGATTACTTAAATTTCTAACTTCATAAATAATCATCATCAATCATGCCATGTATACTTATATAAGAGATCCTAACACAAGGTAGGATTCTAACTTGATATAGGAAAAAACATAGCTGGATTAGCATGCTAGCTAGTTATGTCTAACATACCCACATAATGTCTTCTTGTTCTCTTCAATGACTTGTGCTAGTAACCTGCATGTCTCATAGGTTAATCATTATAGAACCAAGTTATACATACCTCATAAATAGATCTTCTATGCGATCCATGACAATGGATGAATCTTTGTATTCATGTCACCATGGTCATATGTTCTTGAACTAGAACATGATTTGTCTTTCTTGATGTACCTTTCATGTTAGCGGACAACATCAATCTCATACAACACCACAATGCATTTGTACAATCATAAGTGTCAAAACCCTAATCAATGAATATCTTATATCATGCATTCATATTTTTATTAAGGCGATACAACAAGTCTAAAATTAATCAAGATTGTACTAATATTAATGAAGACAAACATATCATAAACTTAATCATGAACAGATTTCGAAACATACCTGTAAGTCATACCTGTCGAGTTTGCTTGTAATCTTCTTATGTGAGGCCTTAGCCTCATCTCCCTCTGAAACTGGAACTTCTTCACTTATGCAGGTGACCAATCCATTCTCTTCTAGGATTAACCCAATCCACTTGATTTGCAGAAATTGGATCTAGATCTAGATTAGGGTTTGTCAGGGAAACCCTAAAATTCAAACTTTGAATTTCAAACTTCTGAAGGGATAGGAAGATGCGCCTTGATGAGATGATCAACCTGGTATACTCAGAATTTGAAAACTGCAAAGTTTCACCCCTCAAATTTGTTTTTCAATCTTCCGGATTCACTAGGGAGGACCCTAAATTAGGGTTTGAGTTTCTCGGAACTTCACCCAACCAAATAGTTTGACAAAAAGCTCTAAATTTCGATTTTTCCAAGGAGCTTCCAGCTATGGTCACAGATTTCAAAAATTCCCATTTTTGCAAAAGCCCTAATTTTTCACCTTTCCGATCAAAGTCCCAAACTAGAGTTTGATCAAGCCCAGCAATCTATCCAACCAAAAAATTCAATCTTGGTCTCTAAATTTCAATTTTGATGAGGAGCATCCAGCCATGGTCTCCGATACAAAAAATTCCAACATTCTTCGAAACCCTAAATTCCCGGAGCCATGAATGAAGGTGCTCAAAATTCAATTATGTTTTGACAGAAATATGCACCTGATTGTTTCTGGTGTAACTCCAAAATTTCAGATCTACAGGGTCTAAAAATTCTTCCTGTGGTATCCTGACCTGTTATATTTCCAACCCCATAGGTCTTACCTCAAATTGATTCTCTGAGAGAGATTTATTCCAAGTGTCGCAATGTGACCTGTACAAGTGTCATAAATGCCATACCATGCCTTCTTTCAGGCTAGCTCTGATACCATGTTAGTTTTTCATAATTTAATTCAATCTGATATAGGATCTTAACTGAGAGAACAACATGTACAACATATCTACAGTATATCAATCATGGACACAATAATGCAAGCACACAAGATACACAGAGTTTCACCGGGGAAAACCAAGAAGGTGAAAAACCCCGCAACTTCCTCAGAGATAGATAGAGCCATGATACAAAAACCAAGCATAAGAGATATACTCCTAGCAGCAGCTTCTCCTCCTCCACAAGTGCACCACTCTCCAATGAGTGTATGAAAGAGAAGTGAATGATCAAACATAGTGCCTCCCGCACTCTATTTATACTTGACTTGACTTGTCTAATAACCTTTACTAGGTTGGCCTTAACTTAACCACATAACATAATGCTGACAGGGCTGACCCCCAATAGGGTGGTCTAATAACCCTTTAACCCACATGACTTATACAGGGCCGACCCCAACAAGGTGGTCTAATAACCCATCAAGTATAAGTTACGACACTTACAATATAAATGACAACACTTCCGTATAGAGGAATAATAACATCTCTATAGGAATACAAACACTTCCGTATAGAGGAATTATAACATCTCTATAGGAATACAATATACATATATGAAATACATTCCGAAGTTACAAATACATCAACACATAACACATGCAGGATAAATAGATTTCCACCTCTCTTATATAAAGAATAGATATAAGACAATTAATTACATGATGCATGTGGGATAACTCTATTTTATAATATTAGAGTTATTTTATGTCTTTTATAATATTTCACCAATAATAACACACAAGTAATCATTACATATTCTAACATGAATGTTACCATTTGGAGGATGATGAATTCTTATCTACAAAAATAGAATGTGCATTCCTAATGTTGTGGATTTGAGAAGTACTGCTATAGATGGAATCCATAAAATGCCATATTCTGTCCATCTAGGATACCAAAAAACAATTTCTACAAAATGAAGAAAGACATTGCTAAGTATATTTCTAGATGTATGAAATGTCAGCAAGTGAAGGTTGAACATCAACACCCAATAGGTTTATTGCAATCTTTTTCAATTTTGCAATGGAAATGGGAGGTGATAACTATTTTATTATTGGATTTCCAGCTACTTCAAGGAAGCATGATTCCTTCATGGTTGTCGTGGAAAATTATCTAAGGAAACACATTTTATTTCATTTAAATATACTTACAAGGATGATGATATAGTAGGAATATCAATGAAAGAAATATTCAAATTGCTTGGGTTATCCAAGGCAATTGTATCCTACCGAGCTACAAAGTTTACATCTAACTTTTGGAAAAGTCTTTTTCCGGAATTGGGTACACAATTGAATTTTAGTAATGCCTACCATACACAAACATATAGGAAAATAGAAAGAGTAAATCAATTGATTGAAGACGTGATTCACATGTATGTGATGGATAAACCATCCAAGTGGGAAGATTATTTACACTTGGTAGAATTTGCATACAACAATGGGAATAAAGCATCATTGAAAAAGAGTCCATTTGAAGCTTTGTATGGCATAAGGTGTAGGACACCAATGAGTTGGGATAATATAGTGAATATAATTGTGCTTGGGACATAAATTCTTAAGGAAATGGAACAAGAGTAAATTGCAAATATTAGGCATAATTTGAAGGAAGCCCAAGATAGACATAAAAACTATACATATAAGAATAGAGGAATTCAATGTTGGGGATCATGTTTAATTCCAAGTGAGGCCAAGGGAGAGTTCCTTTATTCTTGGAAATTGTGCCACATTGTCCCGAAGATATTGTGGACCATTTGAAGTGCTTGAGAGGATAGTGCTTGTTGCATATAGAATTGAATTTCCTGCTAAAACTAGAGATTGTAATGCTTTTCATGTTTCTTTTCCTAAGAAATATTTACATGATCCAAACCATGTCATTGATTGGATGTTATCTAGGTGGAACCTGAGGGAGAGTTCCAAATAGAGCCACTATGCATCCTCAATAGGAAAGTAACATTGCTTTGGATTTGAGCCATCAGATACGTAAAGGTGTATGGTAAACACTTTGTCCTAATGATGCTACATGGGATCTAGAGGATGCCATGAGAGAGGCATATCCATTTTTTTTCTTATTTTGAGGTAACATTGAGTAGGATGTTATTCCAAGGGAGAGGGGATTGTAATATCCCCAGTTTTGGCCCTCAGAATGCATTAAATTAGATTATGTAAATGATGTAAATATGCCATTATGGATTCCTACCGCGGGGATCAAGGCCAAGTCCTAACTAATGAATGGTTAGGCATGCATAATGTAAATATTTCCATATGGGTTGGATGTGATTGGATTGTAATGATGACTCAAAAATCTATGTAAATATTATATCAAAAAATAATAGAATGGTCCAAGATGGATGTGCAAATAACACTAGATGCGTTATGATTCCACTAGAGGGGAAGAGGAAAGGAGGCCTATGGTGGATTAAATCATCTATTTCCAAGTTTCAACCTTAGAACGCATCCATTTTTTTCCATGTGCCTTAAATGAGAAAATTAGTTCCTTTTGAATTATTAAATCCATCATTAAATGCACGTGTGAGGTTGGTGGGAAAGTCTCCTCATGTAGTTATGGAATCAGGGGATGAATATACTTCAATGATAACTAATATAAGAGTCCTTCCTCTATGGTTAGAATTAATGTCCGTTGTCTTTTCACTGTCTTTTCACCCATTTTTCCATGTAGAGTGTTTTTACAATATGTAGAGCTTTCATGTTGTTATCTCCATTACCAATCACCAAATTATGAAAATAACCAGAAAGTAGAATTGTGAAGGGGAAATTGCATAGATTAGAGGGAAGAGGATGGTTGTAGGTTAGTATAGAGGTTGGGAAATATAGGAACATTTATCCATTGTGTATTTTCTACTCTTAAATACTAATGCTTGAGAATATATGAATCAACGTTACAAGAGATTATCCAGGAGCATACAACAAGTTTGACTCTTTCCAAACACATTGGTAAGCATTGTAAGGATTGGATTTCCTAAGGGAATTGTGGAGAAGTGAAGGGAAATGGCTTCCTTGTGTTGTTTGGGGTAGTAGAAGAGTGTTCCATGGTTGGGAGGGCTAAGTGAGATTCTTGTAATTGCTCAATGGTGAGAAGTTTGGTTGAGCATGAGAACAAATGGGTTTTGGGATGAGAGAGAAAGAAACTTGTAGGATTTTCCTTCACCCTGGTGGCCTCATAGCCTAGCTTAGGGATGGTTTATGTAGTTGATACCTACGGTTGGGTGGAAAATTTCTCTTACATAGCTAGGTTATTGAATATTCTCTATTGAAATATAAGTATTCTATTTTTCTATGAATGTGGAATGATTTTATTTACTTCCTATTGTGGATACATTTTCTTTATGCATGTTGTGTATGCAAATAATAGTTTCATTTCTGTTGTGCTTTATATTTCATGCACTTGGTATGTTGCAAGCTCAAAGGGTATGGACCATTATTGTACTAAATTAGTCACTTTTTCTATCCTACAACTACATATTAGAATCTTCCTGGGCTCCACAAAGGAACCTTCACGTTTCTTTCAAAAATATTATTTATAGCCATAAGGATAAAATAGTAAACAAGGAAAAAAGATAATAAAATACACAAATTAAATGCTCCTTGCAACTCATGCACAAATATAGAGACCTTTCATAATTTGAAATTAGGGCTCCTCCTCTAAATTCTAGTGCAAATAGGATGCCCTCTTGCAATACATTTCTTCCTTAGTTGATTAATTTTTGTGTTGAATTCTCTACAAATATGAGTAAAGGATAGGTCATCAAAACTATATATACTTCTAGAATTTTATTCACGATTGGGGATAATGACATATTTTCAATTTATTATTGGCCCAATCCATCAATGTCTTTGAATCTCCAAATTCCTACAGGTGTTGTATCCATTTGTTTTCAAAAGAAGCCATAAATCATAAAACTTAGTCGAATTGTTTGTTCCTTGCCCATCAACAATTTTCAAAGAAATAAAGTATGAAGAGTCAAAGAAGAGAATAACTCATGCTCCCCACATACTCAGGGTCATGTGACATGCCCATCAAAAAATCCCAAAGCCTGATCATAATCTGAATATTTGGTCAAGTCCTTGAAATGTGATTTTGTTCCTCGGTGTAATATCCTGATTTTGACCCCATTACATTAAAATGTAAATGATGTAACATTGTTATAAAATCATGGTGAGGAGCTCAAGGCCAAGGCCCCGCCATCGATTTAGTGCTGCATATGGTTTGCGTGCTAGACAAACACAATGGAATTTCAAATATCATGTAAATATGCATTTTAATAAAATACCCACAACTAGCTATGCAATGCAACAAGAGATTGGGACATGATTTTTACAAGGAATTGGGAGAGAAATATTCAAACCCTTGGAGCCAATAAAGTCAATCCAAGTGTCAATGAAAGAACCCATAAAAACCTCAACTACCCATGTCGACTTTTGTACCAAATCATTCATTTCTCCCAATAGTTGGTTGAAGTAGTTAATGCCTTGAGGAATGGAGAGGTATGGCTGTCCAAATTCGGGTATGGGCAAGCCACCCTTCATGGAAATTCGTGTTTGACTTCTTGGGAAAGAAAAGAGCCACGAAATGGATCCCCAAGCCATGATTCACCATTTCCTTGCTCCCTCACGTAGTCTGAGCTAGCTGGGGCGTTTTCCCTCCATGTTTTTCTGGGTTTTCATTGTTTTCTACCTGGGAGAAGAGCATTTTTATGTTGCAGAACCGTGGGAAGGAAGGGGAAATCAATTTGGGGTCCATAGAGGCTGTTTTGGCTCATTGAATCCTCATATATCTGTGGGAGAGATCATTTTCTTCCCTGCAGTCGATTTTCCCTCTCACAATCCGTTTTTGGTGTGCCCACAATTTGGGGAAAACCCATGGACATCTCGTTTGTAAATCCCATTGTTAAAATGTGTATCCATGCCCAATGTTTGTGTTTGTTGTGTGTGGACAGAGTATGTTGGGGTAGGGGTTATGGGTATCCATTGTTTTGGTTTGAGCTTGAGTGCAAGCATCCAGAAATGAAGAGGGTTCAGATTTAGCCTAATGAACCCAGCTGTGGACTGGCTTGGCTTAGATGTGATGTTGCTTGGGCTGTGCTGACCTTGAGAGTCCCCTTTTCCTTGTAGAAATCATGCCCAACTTGGGGGTGGTCTCTGAGTGCTGAATACAAGCTGGGTAGAGACCTATGGTTGGGTGGAATGTTGCAACGACATAGCTAGTTGCTTGGGGAAACTTTACCATCAAGATAAGTATTCTATTTTTGTGTATTCATTATGCAATGTATTGGTTGTTCTGATTTTGCTAAATGTATGCATGAGGAATGTGTGTGGATAGTTTAATTCCATTGTGCATTTATTTTGATTTGCATCTGCACACATTTGTTTTTATGAATCTAATGAATCGGGATGAGTTTATGAAAAATCCCAAGATCTGTAGTCATGTTCCCTTCCTTGCGTTGGATCGATGGGAGGGGACGTGACACTCGAAATCCAAATACCCTATATTATAAATCATTGAAAATCCTTACAAGTTTTTTCAAACATAAAGACAATCTATTCCAAATAAATCTAGAAAAGTAACATGATATAAAAAGATGATCATCGCATTCCTTACTACATTTACATAGGTACGATGGGATACATTGAGATTTTTACATCTAGGTTTAATAACCAATAATAATAATAATTTGTAACTCAAATACATTCATCTTTGAAAGCTAGATAAAATCAAAATAAATCTAAATGTATTCGTATTATTATTATTATTATTATTATTGTACCAAGACTGAAAAGTTATCAAATGGATTAGATTTTAATTGATTAACCAAACAGCTAATTGCATTTAATGCATTTAACGTCTTGTAACATGATTGTCTTAAATCTTCATTATACTCCATTTTTATAACCTCCAATATATAAGAGAACGTCTTGTAACATCATTGTCTTAAATCTTCATTATACTCCATTTTTATAACCTCCAATATTTAAGAGAAGTTTTGTGATATCTAATTTATAGCTTTGAAATTTGCTTTGGATGTAATCTCATTTTAGCATGTTGAATTTTTTTTCATTCGAAAAAAACAACTTTTATTAGATAAAAAGTTGTATCCAAAGATACTATAAGGCAAGAAGCTAATACATACATATAAACGAAAACATACTAAACGTGTTTTCAACCTGCCAGAAAAATACAACCACTCCGGAAACCGAAAGTCAGTTATCAGCAATAGATCAACAGACCACATTCTTCTAGCAACTAAACATTATACATATGCAAGGTGGAACACCTCAGAAGGAGTACCATCACAGAATTTATGAACAAGGATAGAGCCATTCATATCCCCTAGGGAAAGCTTAGAAAGCTTATCAACCTTAGTGTTGAATTCACGGTAAATATGATGGAAAGTGATAGAAGAAAATCTGTCAATAAGGGTAAGCACACGTTTAATCCACCCACCCAGTGGTAACGAGGATATCCCACGCTCTCCCTTGGCCCATGAGATAATAACATGGGAGTATCCAAATATATTCAACCTGGAAAGACCCAAGGAATGCACAAAGAACAACAAACCCCAAAGTGCTAACAGTTCCGACCTGGTGTTGGTACCCCTGCCAGCACCCAACTGAAGCTGATAATACAGGTGGGGATTAATTTTTAAGACTATCCCGACTCCACAAATGCCCTTCTGGGCCGCACCATCAAAATAACCAATAGGAAAACATAAATCACTTTCCACATGTTGAACCACCCTTCTCGGAGTCTTATTCAAGGGAAGATGAGTGTGCTTAAAGTAACCGGCAATGCGAGCACAAAGAAGAGGGATAGGAGTGAGAACGTCACGAAAGATAACACCGTTGGGAGCTTTCCAGAGCTCCCACAAATTAACACATAAAAGAGCAGGTTCAAAAACATGTTCCCTGATCCACTTTTGGAAAAACTGAACGAGTGGGAGGCCAGTCCAGGGAAAAAGAAACCCCAAAGAAATTTGAATATTAGCCCATAGCTTACCAAAGTAATGACAGTGCCCAAATAAATGTTCCACGTCCTCCTCATCTTTCCAGCATAAGGCGCACAACCCAAGGACATGATAACCGCATTTGCAGATATTATTCCAAGTGAGCACTTTGTTATTAATTACCAGCCAATGAAACACAGGATCTTTGGAGCACACTTCAACTTCCAGAACTTCGCAAAACGGTGTTGTCTTGCCTCACCAAACTCCTCCTCCATCAAGAATGAATATGCCAGATGCACATAAATATTTCCATCAATAGAATTAAGTCCCTATCATAGCACATCATCATCCTACGAAAAAGTAACTCCAACCTGAATAAGATTTATAACATACTTGTCCCAACTGAGAGCATGATGAGGTTCCAGTGATAAATCCTCGGCTGACTTCCAGCGAATAATACCACCCATCGAATGTTGGCAGGCCTACTTTAAAACATAGATGTTTCGAGACTGAAGCGCAAGGGCCAACTCATTGTCAAGATGAAAGTCATCCCTGAGACCAATGATGGGGTATAGACCCACGAATACTTGGGATCCCCTCCCCACTTTCCAACAAATACCAACATTGATAATTGGGAAGGATTTCTTAAAACTGTGCCAAATAATGGACCCATGGTTCTTCCAAGTACCATTTCGAAGCCACAGGGGAAGTGGGAGTCTACCCAGATATTTTGCTTTGATTACCTGCCCCCAAAGCTCAAAATCCTGTAAGATTCTCCAACATGATTTTGCAATGAGTGACAAATTAAAAAAGTTGAGATCTTTAATACCCTATCCATTACAAATCTTCGACCGAGCAATCGAGTCCCATGAAGATAAAAGCCACTTACGATCACCATCAGCTCCATTCCACAGAAAGCCAGCGAAAAGTCTTCTAAGGGCCGTAATGACATTCATTGGAGCGATATAGAGGGAGAACCAGAATACAGGAATACATTGTAAAATGAAGCATACGAGAGTATGCCTACCACCCAACGAAAGATATTTGAAACCCCAGGCAGTAATTCTCCTCCGAATCTTCATTAGAATCCAACCCCAATCAACAGACTTGAGCCCATTCGGATTAAGATAATAACCGAGGTAACTAAAACCACTACACAACTCCTTCAACTGATAAGGGAAAATGTCACAGATCTGCGACAAAAGTGTAGGATCAATACAGTGATGCAGGAAAACGGAGTTATAAGGACTGATCTCCAAACTGGCAGCATTACAAAAACAATCAGTAATGGATTTAAAATGCTTCCATTCACCTAAGGATCCCATACCAAATAACAACACGTCATCCACAAATAGCAGATGTGTTAAAGAGTGAGCCGGGGCCACTTTAACACAATTAATAAAACCTTTACCCCTAGCATCATAATCAGGATGCTTAAACCTTCAATAGCTAAAATAAATAAGTAAGGCGATAAAGGAAAGCCCTGGCGTAATCCTCTATCTCAACCAAAGGATTCAGACGGCGAACCATTCACTAAGACCAAGAAATTTGCAATAGAAACACAAGACATAATCCAGTTCATTGTTTCTAGAGGAATACCAATTTGTAGTAAGATGAACCGAAGAAAGGTCCAATCGAGCCTGTCATAGGCCTTCACCAGGTCCAACTTAAGGACCAAGGACGACATATCCTTTTGCTTAATGGATTGAATTCTCTCCTGGGCTAACCCCACAACATCCAGTAGTTGTCTATTATGAAGAAAACCAAACTGCTTTGTTGAAATGCCAACAACCATGAAAGGTTTGATTTGTTCAGCAATTACTTTGGAGATAACTTTGTATAGGAGATTGCATAAAGAGATAGGGCGAAAATCTCCAAAGTCGTTGGGCTTGTCCACTTTAGGAATAAGAGTAAGGTAAGTCACATTGAGAGAGGGTAGGATTCGAGCTTTTGTTCGAGAATCCTCCACAGCAGCTGTGATTTCATTCCCAAATAAGGGAAAAAAGTGAAGGAAGAACTTGAAGGTACAACCGTCGAGCCTCGGAGATTTATCCTTCGAGAACAACTTTAAAGAACTCAAGACCTTAGCTTCACATACCGTCCACCCAATAACCAAGCCAACACCTTCATCAAACATCCAAGGGAAGAGTTGGATGATGTTGAGCTGGTCTTCCAAGTTTCTTGAGGAGTTTCGACAGTAAATGCCTTTAAAATGACGAACCGATGCATCACATAACTGAGACTACTCATGAAGTACCTGACCATGCTCACCTTCGATTTCCCAGACATAATTAATTAGTCTGCGTTGGTTAGCAAAACAATGGAAAAACATAGTGTTGGAATCCCCCGCCTTGACCTAAGTCGCCCTGCTCTTTTGCCGCCATGTCTCCTCCTGCAACCCCAATAGACGGGACTTTTCCAATTCCAAAGAACATAATCTGTGCAACACTTCAGGATTAAAAAACGAATCATCCACCTCAAGAGCCACAGCTTGGAGCTCCCTGTCAATCTAGGATAACCTTCTAACATTTGCAGCTTTTTTATGCCTCTCCCAGGCATAGACCTCCTTCCTAAGGTAGCCAAGTTTCTTAGTTAAAACATAGATAGGAGTACCATCATATAAAATGGCGCAGTCATCCCAAATAGATTTCACAAAATCATTGAACTCCGCATCCCCGAGCCAAATGGGGTTGAATTTGAACGGATAAGCCCCAATCTTCATCTCGAAATCCAGCTGTAAAGAAATGGCCTTGTGATCAGAAAAACTGGTAGAATAAGACCAAGTTCGAAACCTGCCAACTGATGCGTAAAGATCTTCAGCCATGAAAAAATGATCGAGCCGTTAAGAGATGCCCTCCCAACCAGCACGTCCATTGGACCATGTAGACACTAACGTTTCCAGCACAACATCCATAAGTTTGGCCCCATAAAAAAGATCAGTAAAATAATCCACCAGGGGATCCATAGACCTACCCGAACCCCAAACCTCCGCTTCCGAAAGAGTCAAATTAAGATCACCCCCCAAGATGAGGGTCGAGTCATGTAAAAGACCATCAGCAGAGATTCGGTCCCAAAACAACCGATGGTTTAGATACGGAGTATAGATATTCAGAATACGAATATGCTGATCAAAACCCCGCAAGGTACCAACAGAGAAGATGCCTGCACAAGAATGAAAATCCCTAAGGTTAGCAACCTCGGGGTTCCAACCTGTAAGGATTCCCCCAAATAGGCCTGAAGAATCCACGGCACATGCCCTCCAATCTGGCTTGATGCGTAAAACAAACTGTAAGGCATCCGCAGCAAAAAGCATAGTCTCGTGAAGGAGAAGAATGGAAGGTTTTAAAGTGTCAAGGAAATACTTTAAAGCAGCTCGCTTGGGCCCGCTGCAAAGGCCACAGACATTAAGGGTAGTAATTAACATGGAGGAAATTGGATAGAGGCCTCACATGCTCTAAGGGCTGAGTTATGGGAAGAAGGGGAACACTCCAGAGAGAAATGTCCATCCAAACCTTTATCGAAAAAGGGAGAAACCGGAGGGTTCGAGCAAGTCGGAAGGGGGTCACTAGTCCCGGCTAGCTGCTTCTTAGTTCGTCGAGGCTTCCGAATAGTTACATTTCCTTTCATGATAGAGGATATAGGCATAACCCCCGAGCCTCCCTGATCATTGGATGAGAAGATAGAGAGTGGCTGCAAAGAGGTTGAGGCAAAACCAGGTGGGCGAAATTCAATAGGTGGATCCCCATCGAAATCAGGAACAGAGGAGGGAGAGAGAACAATCCCTAAAGTATTCACATCGGAAGATGATGGGTAAAGGGGGGGGGACAAGAACCCACCTCACCGACCGGAGCAGGAACATAAAGTGGTGGGACTGTCCCAAAGTAGAGTTGTAATGAGGGTTGCAATGAGTCCAGGATGACCAAGGAATCATAAATTTCCTAAGGAGAAATGAACTTAGCAAGGGTCAGGATTAATTTGTGGAACATACCTAAAACATCACAAGCCGAGGCGATATCCAATGGAAGTTGACACTGAATAATTTCATCCCTGTCATCCTGCGCAGAAGAAGGCTTAGACAACAACATCTTCGGTGAAGACAGTCGATCACGAGAGCACATATCCCGGGAGTGACCCAAACCTTTACACTTGAAACAACGGAATGGTACCTTCCAATAATCCAGAAGCTGAACAAAGGATCCACCTTCCCATACAATCTCCAACTCCACTGGGAGACCATCCTTACAATCGATATCCACCAACATCCTTGGAGAGTTATGTTCAGACCCAACGAGGGTTTCCTCCTCTATAAGAATAAGCCGACCTATAGTGTTAGACACCTCCGAGAAGCCCTTGAAACTCTAGCATTGAAGGGGGAAATCCGATAAAACTCCCAGAGGTGTCGTTCAGGGTAATTTTTAAGGGCGAAATTTTGCCAATTGGCTATTTTTTGGGCTTTTTTTCAAAAAATAAATTCGCTATTTGGTCATTTTTAGTCTCTAATATCGCCTATATTTACATAAAATATTTTTTTTATCATAATATTCGCCAAAATTTACACATTTCTGTAGTAAATTGTATGTTTCATATTTAATATTCGCCTATTTATCTATATACATGTTTTTTCCAATCCAAAATAATCACCTAGGATACTATACTTAAGTATAATATTAGAATCCTTAAAAAATACCCTGGTGTCATTGCTTCAAAACCTCTTTCCTAGGTTCAAAAGCAGAGTGCCAATGGTCCAGAACCAAAGAACCCTTGCCTAAGATCCAGTAGCGGGACTCAATAGCAACCGTATCCTCCTCAGAGAGAAATAAAAAGAGGAACCAGCCATTCAATAGCAACAGGATGCGGGGAATATTATTGATGACCCCTTTCCATTTGAGATGAACCCATGTCAAAATATCAGCTCTGGACGACCTAAGATACTCAAATTTTCCAATAAGCACCCGCTTGCTCAACGTCGAGACCATGTTGAACGTTACATCCATGCCCATAACATAGAGGGGTCGTCCCTTCCGAGCCTTTTCAAACTGAACCCTAGCCAGGCCCTTCGCCGACAATGAAAAATTCTCCACAGCACAATTCGGCCAGCTAGGGTTTGTCGGAGAACCCTTCCACTGAGGAGATAACCTAGTCCCATCCCGAGGACTACAGGAAAGCTGGGAGACCGGCCAGGGGTAAACCACCACCATCACTTAGGGGTTTGTCCTATACGAGGACAACCAAGAACCACCTTGTAATGGGGAGCCCCCATTTTCGCATAAGTCGCACCATCAGAACCCATCATCCACAAATAAACCGAAGAAAGAAGAGTAAAAAGAGGTCAGAGAACCCCAGGGAAACGACACCAGAAAGACCTAAAAAACCGGATTGAAGAATAAAATAAGACCAAGTGTGACAGGCCCTGGAATTTAAAAATAATAAATTCCCACTGGTTTATCCTGGTTGGTACTGGGCTTGTCATAGAAGACAAGCTTGACTCCATGCCCAGGGCCCGTCCACTAAGTACGTGAGGGGAGTAACAGGCTTCAGGTCGACAGCTAGGGTAAAAGAGACAAAAACATAGCCCATAAAATAATCAGGTAACATGAAGCCAGCTTACTACGGGTTTACAAACAAGAAAAAACCAGTCGTAACAAGGCCCATCCTCCTGGCGGCCATGACCAAAACCATGGTTCCCAAGCGTTCGGCATCATAAATAATATGAACACTCTCTTTTAAAGAATACAAACAAAAAACATGACCATTTTCCACTATGTTATTAGAACATGAACTCATTTTCACTCCAGCATTTCTGGCAGTGATAAAAGGGTAGAGGATTTATATCCATTATATTGTTAATTTTCTCAGTTGTTGGAATTGCATAATCTAGATGCCTCCATCATGTTGATGTTACAGAATGACAATCATGTCCATGATCTTTATAATATATGGATTAGTTTACCAGGCGGATAAGGAGTATTTATATTGTTTTTTTAGTTATCTTTAAATCCAACAGGAATTATGAAGAAAGTTATAATTCCACTTCAATGTTAAGAAGAACTTTGTCATTGTTGCGAGTAATTATCTCATTGACCCCCGCACTAGAGAATTCAAGTCAAGATGGCTTAGTTGAAGTTTTGCTAAGAACTTTGTCATTGTTGCGAGTAATTATCTCATCGACCCCGTACTAGAGAATTCAAGTCAAGATCGCTTAGTTGAAGTTTTGTAGGTTGCAGGGCTTGAGACTTGTTCATCTCGAATAGAGTAAGTTGGCGTAGTTAATGTTTGCAGATGAGATCACAAAGAAGACCATTTAGCTGGATAGGAAGCACAGTGGTTTAATTATCATTAAGTTCAACCGGTCAGGGAATAAGGTGCTCCATAATCGCATTGAAGAAGTTCTTCAGAGAAGAGTAATGGCACCCTGTTCAATCAGGATTAGAGTTCAAGTTTGCACCGACGAAGTTGAATGCCACCGACTATTTGAGTGAAATTCTACAAATAAGACTATTTGAGTGATCCACCTATATATATGAACAAGGTAATTGAATGGCTATGAAAATTCTAAAGATTTGTGACGTTGTTTATTGCATTGTAGCATCGCACTTGGCGTCCATGTTTTTTATTCATGATGAGATGAACTTTGTTATTCATATGAATTAGCAATTTTAAATGTTAAGGTTGCATAAAATTTGAATGCAATGGTCAATGCTTTTGTCGTTGATTATTGCACAGAGCTTATATGCTACACGGTTAAAATACTAAGATCACACTGCATTGAACAAATATGATCAGAGATGAGCAAGACGTGATTATTACACAATTTTTTAATACAAGTTTCTTGTGTGAGCTTCAGAATAGCTGCATGGATTAGAATAGAATGATCAACTATGATGAGAGATCAGCAAAGAGATGGTATGTTTTATAGTCAATAACGATGGAGCGTAAAGCTGCTACAGCTCCCACAATGGCCAACAAAGAAAAAAACCATACATTCACCCAGTGCCATGATTTGTGTAATGCATTCAAATCCTTTCCCTTGACCTTTATGTACATATGGTTTGGCAATACAAATGTCAATGGAATGACGCTCACTGCACTTGTCAGAGTCACAAAATCCCCCAGAAATGGAAACATGGCCGCCATCATTGTAGCAATAATCAGGTAAGCCCCTCGAGTCACCAACCTCACTATCCAATTGTGTGCAGAATATATGCTTTCATTCATCCTTCCGAACTTTGTATCCAAACATTCATATGTGGGGCTTGCAAATATCTGCAACCAGCGTTACTATCCGTACGTATGTTATAATGCACTCTGAAATTGGAATGGAATTTTCTGATGCAAAGCTAAAACTAAAAGTAAAGGGTAATGCAATTGCACATACATGTAGTGATATCATAGTTTGCAGAAAAGCAGAAGCGTTTGCCAAAGTTTTAACCCAGTTGGGTCCATTTACGCTGTTCAGAAGATATGAAGAAGTTGATGAGCCATATGCCCAATATCCCGCAAAGATGACAGCGTACATTGGCACGCTTCCCATAAGGAATTGGAGGTATAGGGCTCTATGCATGTTCCTTATATAAGGACGTTTTACTGTACCCTACACAACAATGTCAGTGGAAAAATTGTCAGTTAATTGCATGAAAGATAAAGACAAACTTTCTAGACTCTGGCTAAACTTGAAATCAAGTTTGCTTGGGTAGCAAATTCAGTTTGATATCATTAACCAACTATATACTATACATTTTATATGATGTTCTTGGAGATATGATTTCTAAAATTTCATTGAAACAAAATCTAGGACTTTGGAAGAAACACACCAGAGATGATGTGATCTAAACCTCTGGAAGTATAACAAATTCCTAGATTTTAGTATTATAAGATCAATGGGTTTTTTAACATTATTACCTCGATGTATATTTGAAATTATAATGATGGTATCATGATTTTTGTATTTTTATGTGAATGAATGGTTTTTTTTATATGAAACTTTCAAATATAAGAAAAAGAGAACATATAAATTTGAAGTGTACTTTAAGTTCACAATGAGATGTCAATATTATTTTACAAGATAAGAAGATGCATCAATAAGGGTTACATTATTTGAAATTATAATGATGATATCATGATTATTGTATTTTTATGTGAATGAGTTTATTATTACATGTATTAATATTAATAATTCAAGACTATACATTTAATATCATAGATTTAAGTTTGCTACACTCCTTCCATGGTATGCATGTTAGGTAAGAGGAAAATAGGATTTTCTTAATTTAATCCAAGTATGTTTATGATAGAAGAATGTAAGTATGTTTTTCATTGAATTAAGTTGAGTGGCATTTTTGAACATATTCCTTCATATAAAATATAAGTTGAATAGCATTTCTGAATGTATCTAAGTATGTTTATGATGAAAGAATGTAAATATTGTTTTACAATCATTGGCATTAAGTTGAGAGGCATTTCTAAATGTATCCCTTCATAGAAAATAGTTTGGTAGTCTCCAATATTTGAATGTAATAGACCAAGTTTAGATCTTGTATCTATAAGTGGGATATATTTATTTTATATATTGAGAATTTATGGCTATGTAATGAATATTTTTTTATATGGGTATACTATTATGATTAAATAAATGATGTTGATGATAAGAAGCCATCTTTTAGATCATGTTTTCAATTTCAATCAACAACCATTCATAAAGTAGTTAGAGGTAAACTACATTTTCTTTCCCAAGTACAAGGTTGTGACACTTCAACTCAAGAAGCAATATATTTAAAAATGATTCTTACATAATTGAATTTTGATTAACATTAATCCATTATAATTTGTTGTGATAATCAAAGTTCTATATAATAGACCAAGAACCCAACTTTTATGTAAATACCAAGTATATTGAAATCCATCAGCATATGTTTATGACAAAAATGCAAGAAAGAAAAATGTCATTAAAAGAGAGCTAGGGATTATAATGCTAACTTCCTATGTGTATGGATACAAATGTCTCTAAAAAACTATTGTTTTCTTATTTTATCCAAATAAATATTGAGGGTGTTATAGGTGCAAATCACTTGAATATCAATTAGGTAACATAAATGGTGTTGCTGCAAAGAAAATGATTTTTCGTTTTTATTCGATTTTGAATAATTTCGTATACACCCTACTATTTTTGAGTTTTTATTCTTATATATAAGGAGATATAAATATATGTTTTAAGTTTAGCATGTTAGTTTAATATCTTGTATTTTATGTTTTTGGATATATGACTAGTTGTGTGTTATTTTTTGGGTGAGGTGCAATAATTTATGTTAATTTATTTAATAAGGACACCATACATGAATGTGGGAAAGTATCCCTTGGGTTTCCCCACTAAATTTTCCTTGGAAAAATATGAAGATTTTTTTTAAAAAATTAATAAATATCCTTAGCTATCGTGTGTGTGTATTCAAGTCCTCAAGTTAGCTACGTCTACAAATATTATGGACTTCACTCAATGTCCTTGATTTAGGTTGTCAAAACTAGAACCGATCAATTTACCTTGGGTACCATCATCAAAATGAGGGGAAGTGCATAGTGGATTTCTGAAGGTGTCCATTTCATTGAATATATATATATATATATCACGGTCTTTTCTCAATTCGTTGTCATTAATTTTTTCGGGCATTTGGCTAGGTTTATGCTAGCCCTTGGGTGAAGTGCACTAGTTTACATCTATTTATTTACTAGGGATGTCATATATGAATTTGGAAAAGCATCTCTTTGATTTCCCCACAAATTTGTTCTTGGAAAAAAATTAAAGATAAATAGATAGATAAAAATAAATTTTAGAAATAACACATTTTTTCGACGGCATAATATAAGAAAGAGGGAATTTGATATCTAGAGTATTGTGTAATGTACCTAAGGTAGTGAGTAGGCACACTAGCTCAGATACAAGCAAAAAAAGACTAGATTTTCCCCAATTGAATTCTAACACCTAGGGACCTTTCCAAATTTCCTCCCAAACAAACACAGGGTTGTAATAAATTCAATATGGGATGTAGCATGCACCTACAGGTTTTCAAAACATAAATAAGGAATTTTTAGATTCCATACATTCGACAATGGCACATTCTCTCGGTGCATCACACCTGGGATGACCCTTTGGCAAAGCCAAAGACTCTGAGACAATAACCCCAAGAATTATGTGGAACCCAATGGATTATGGTGCTGCAATGGATGTATCTATATCTTAGGTATTTTTATTTAATTATCCCCAACTTTATATGGAATCTATTAGGCTTGATAGTCAAATTTTGTCTGCAAAAAGATCAACTAGGTGCAAGGTTCAAAATTATGACAAGTGGAGGAGACAATTTCCAGGAAAATTTGAATGGCAGAATAAGATTCCTAATTTAAGTTCTAGGAGTGTGGATGGAATCTAATACACCTTATTTAACTATATATACCTTCATATCGGAGTTTAGATACATAGTAAACAATCCAATGCTTCAAAACATAAAACTAGTCAAAATTACTCCACCATAATGCAACAGTGAAAACAAAGATTTCCAAATAGTATTCAATGGTCACAAATTCTGCAATAATATTCATATATGAGGCCAAAAACATGCCATTGAGAAACAACAATATTTATCAGACTTTAATAGATTTCAATAATAGTGTATTGGGTCCCAAACTTACAGAATGCCCATTATCTTTGGGATTTTACAACATAGAAGTAGAAATTGAACATCTAAGAAAGAGAGAAGGATATTTCATCACTGGATCAGATCTATGAGAAGGAGTGCACCATATTATAACTCATTGGAGGCGCATCGATAGAAGCAATATCTCATAGGGAGTGCAATCCTTCAATCGTCACTCTTCACTGGTTAAAACTCATTGCATTGGAACACTCCTGCTACTAGTATCATTCCTCATCCAACTAGAGCTTGATCACATTCTCTAAAAATCGTATTAGACCTACAAATTACTTTGATGGATTCCTTGAATATCCATGAAAATGACTAAGTATCCTCTTCCTAAAAATCCAACAGAAGGATCTCTCAATCTTTCAGTTGGATCAATGGATGCAAAGGGGCACATCACCCAATGTTGGAAAGGGGCACACCACCCAAGCCTATGAGATGCAAAGAGCTCTCAAGATGAATTTTCAAACTAAAAAAGATGTGAATGGGTGTGTCCATTCTTTTAATGACCTTTGTTAGTGTTTTTTCCTCCTTCTAGGACTTTCCATCTATGGAATTCGAATTGGTGATGAGTGGAGACTAGGATTTGGCAAGTTGATTTTGCATTTTGGACCCACTTGCCTCATGAATTCGTCCTCATTCGCCAAACTTAGAATCTGCAGCTTTCCTAAGGCCTCTTTCTTGCTTTCCTGCTTTTGCTATTCCTTCTGGAGCCTTATATTCAAAAATATGGAAACATCCTGCCTTCCTGATTTGATGCTGCTTTTCCTACTTTTCCTGCTTTTGGCTACTTTTGCTACTTTTAGCTGCCTTCCTTCCAGATTTTTCTGAGGACACAACTCATCTCCCTTATCCTTATCCTATGTGCCCTGTTGGTCCACCTAAGCCATGGAAAACTCATAAATAATTATTAGAAATATTAAATAAAACAAATTTTAGGCCCACCATAAATTATTTATTTACATAAGGTAATTTTTTTGTCAAAATTAACCCCCTTTTAGTAATTTATTTAATTATTTTCCACTAAGACCCATGGAAGTTGAATGGGTTCATGGTGGACCGTGGTGCCCTCAGGGAGGGGACATTATAGATTCATTAGATGAAAATACACCACACAAAATAGGAGCATTCCTACCAAAATTTGAACTTGGATCTTTTTAGCCATAACTACTCTAAGTTAATAATAAACCATACACAACCCTATGGCTCCTATTACTCCTAGCAAAGTGTTCCAAATAAATGCTCTAAAGAGGTGTTCACAAGTCTATCATAGTACTCCGCAAGTTTCCCTTCCATGTGAATGGGTTTGTGAGGTGTGGTTGAGCTTAGAAGTGAAGTACTCATGGGGTATTCTAATGGGAGTATGATAGTGCCTTGGTAGAATATGTTGGCATTGTACAAGGGGAACTCAAATTGCTCCATTTTTTACATTGATGGTCTTTTGGTAGGCAAATTTCCACCTCTTTCATTCATTTTTGTGGAAATTTGATGATCCAAGTCATCTTGAAATGGATCTAAACCCTCCAGGAAAATTCCATTGTCAAAGTTGGAAACAATGAGGTGGAAATCTAAGTTCTAACAAAATCCAATACAATATTTGTAGGCAAATTTTGATGGCTATGGGTGCGTCTTATCCCATGCCAAATATGGTTTCTTGGGTTGGAAAATTGTGAAGCGGGGATGAATATGGGAAGATCTAGATTACTCAAGAAGCTCAGAGAGTCATTAATATCAGTCATAAGACCTGTTGGTAGACAAAGATCAGCTTCAGATAAGAGTTACAGTTGTATCTCCACTTCTTACATTCATTTTCCCTCAAGGTGTAAGAATTTCCTATCCTATGAGGCATTGTAATTCTGAATGCAATAAAAATATTACAAGATGTATTATGAAGTTTATATTTAGACCTATAGCCGCTAAATAATATATATCAGAAACTTTAATCATCTCAGAACAGATTTTAGTGAGCTATGGAGGTATTTTGGAATTAAATAATGAAAGACTAGCTTATTGAGCCAATTTTTATGACTAGTTTTACCATAATTACTGCAAATAATTATTTGAGCATCAGTTTTTGTTTCTGTAAGTTGTAGGAGTCTTATAAAATAGTATAATAGCCATCCCAACTCATTCCCTGAGTTTTTGGGAGAATCCAGCACTGTTTGGAATGACTTGGAAACCTCTTGGTTGTACAATCCCCAAGAGCGCCCTTGTCTTGCCTTTCTTCCAAATCCACTTAATACTTCCCTATTTCTTATGAACTCTGCTCCTTATGATTTTAATGAATATTATTGACTGTGAATGACTCATACTGCCTTCCAGAACCCTCACCCAGTCTAGTATGCATATGTTGGAAGCCTAGGAAGCGTCAAAGTAGGCAACATATTTGTTATGTTGTTGAAAAGTGAATGGCTCCAGTACATTGTGCATAGGACCACTGCTCAGACCAGAATTAGGTTGGTGTTGCACACTCTTCCATATAAATTCCAGAATTGAAAGTCTCCCCTACCATCCTTGCTCAATGTACTAATCCCCCTCACTTACATCCTGCTCACCTCAAAGAATTGTTTAAAATTTACTTGTAAAAATATTGATTAAATTGAGTTTGGAGATAATATTTTGGCCAAATATTGGCTAGAATATTACAGTGGTATCAGAGCCTACTCTTCAATTTTGGTTATTATTCCTAAGAGAATAACAATCCCCAAAGGAAAGAACCCTGAAGAACCTTTTGTGGAAGAAGAGGTAGAATCTACTGGAGGGAAAATACAAGGGGAAAAGAACATGTCTGAAATAGATGATAAGGAATAGTTCATAATTTTTGTGCAGAGTATGTTAAAAGGGTTGCATGGCATATCTCATAATATCATTCAATCTGGGAAAGAAATGAGAGAATTTTTAGCTAAGCAGTTAGGACAGAAAGAAGTAGAAGGGAGCTGCATTGGCTCTCAAAATGATGAAAGGAAGATCCCTAGTGTATTTATCTTTTCAAAGACTGGGCCTGATAATAGGCCTAATGATTTCAAAGATAAATCCAAGGAACAACCCCAACAAACCATGCTCAATTTCCTTGAAGAACATGAGGAGGATCCTAAAATTCCCACTGAATTAGTCAATGCATGGGAGGATCGGTATGTAGAATACCAGACTCTGAGTGAAGAGTGCAAAAGGGCACTGCCTTTCAAGGATTTCTATGATACACATTATATAAATCAGCCAAGAGGAGGACATAAGCAGTCAACAAACAATTATGAGCCAAGGAATACAATTGGTAGGGTCCAGTTACCCTTCTTTGATGGGTCATCAAAATCTTTTGCTAGCTCTTGGGTGCAGAAGCTAGACACCTATTTCCAGCTGAATGCAATGGTTGAAAGGGATGCCATCAGAATGGAAACCTTACATTTGCAAGATGAAGCTAATGACTGGTGGTTCCATGGCATGAGGACCTTGGGCCATGATCAAGTGACCTCCTATGCAGAATTTACCAAGACAATAATGGAGAGATTCGATAGAAGAGACCCTGAAATCTCCTTCAGGGAATTGGCACATGTTAAGCAGACCGGAACTCCCGAAGCTTATATCTATGAGTTCCAAAAGTTGGTTGTAATGGTCACTGATATATCTGAATTCCACTTGATCCTCCTGTTCAAAGAAGTATTAGCATAACCATTAAAAGGGTTGGTTAAAGCCTACTGACCAACCACCTTACAAGAAGCAGTGAGCATAACAAGGAATCTGCAAGATGCAATCCCAAGAACTAGATATCCACCAAAGTTTAATGCACCTGCTAAATTTCATAACCAAAATCTACCATTCAGAAATGTGGCTGCCCCAAGCAAGAAGGAATACTCACTCCGAGATCGGTATGAGTTAAGGAGGAAAAAACTATGTTTTTCCTGTCAAGAACCTTGGGTTTTGGGGCACAAATGTGCAAAGGGGAAGGCCCATTACATAGAAGTTTTTATGAAAGTGATGAGGAAGAAATGGGTGAAGAAGTACAAGCAGAAGTATGATCATAAGAGTGGTATGAGACAACATAAGAACAACCCCCACAACCAGAATGCAAAATTGCAGTCTTAAGTGGAGTTCCCCGCTACCACACCAAGAGATTTAAAGGGGTTGTGCAAGGGTAGCAAGTGTTAGTTTTGGTCGATGGGGGTGCCACCCATAAATTTATTGATGCAGCCATGGTAGAGAGAAGGAAATGACAAACTAAAAAATTTGGAGGTTTTACAGTCATTATTTCTGGAAACAACACTATGCAGTGTGATCGGTGGATTCCCAAACTGCAAGTGACTATTGGAGAGCATACTGTGACTCATAGTTTTTACATTGCTGATGTGGTTGATACAAATGTGGTATTGGGAGTACAATGTCTATTCTCCATTGTTGAGCATGTGTTAAAATACCAAATCCCTCAGATGTGGTTCAAAGATACTGAAGGAAAACAAGTGGTTTTGAGGTGTGTCAACACCTACCCAAAACAGGTAATTTCTAACATAGTATGAGATCAGTTTTGAGGCATGGTGACATAGAGTGGGATGCTAAATGTTTTTTCACCACTGAAGGGACTTTCTTTTATGTATCACATCATCTGGAAGATATCCAAAGATTGCTCCACAAACACAAAAAGTGTTTGCAAATCTGCCACATGGAAGGCCTCCTGACAGGGGTACTGAGCGTTGGATAGAGCTGGAACCTGGTACTTTTCCTATAAAAATCCATCCTTACAAACACCCCAAGAGATTCAAGGATGAGATTGAGAAAACCATCAAAGAGCTTCTTGAGATGGGGTTCATAAGGCCAAGCTCAAGTCCATTTGCTTCATCGGTGGTTTTAGTCAAAAAGAAAGATGGAACAATGCACATGTGCATTGATTATAGGGATTTGAACAAGAAGGCCATCAAGCATAGATATACTATTCCAAGGATCGATGAGCTGATGGATGAGCTGCATGGAGCTAAATAATTCTCCAAGGTTGATCTTTGTTATGGTTACCACCAAATCAGAATGAAAAATGAAGACATTCAGAAAACTGCTTTTCGGTACCATTATGGGCATTTTGAGTTCCTTGTTATGCCTTTTGTCTTGACCAATGCACCAGCAAATTTCCAATCTTGCATGAACAGAATTTTCAGTAAGTAGCTACGTAAGTATGTCCTTGTATTTTTTGATGATATTCTGATTTATAGTAGGACATGGGAAGAGCATCTGCAACGTTTGGACAATGTCTTAACACTTCTTGTAGAACAGTCTTTTTATGCTAAACTGTCAAAATGTGAGTTTGGCTTGAAAGAGCTCCTTTATCTTGGCCACATCATTGGGAAAGAAGGAGTCAAAGTACATATGGAGAAGATCAAATCCATCCTTGAATGGCCAAGCCCAAAGAACATAACAACCCTAATGGGATTCATTGGCTTGTGCACCTACTACAGAAAATTTGTAAAAGGATTTTCTAAACTCACCTCTCCTTTGACAGACCTCACCAAGGGTGCTTTTTGCTGGTCAGATGAGGCTGAAAAATATTTTAATAGAATGAAGGAAGTCATGAGCAGCTGCACAGTACTTGCACTTCCATATTTCAATCAACCTTTCATATTGGAGTGTGATGCCTCAAGTGAAGGAATTGGAGCAGTATTAATGCAGAAAAGGAATTCTATTGCTTATGAGAGCAGAAAATTGCAGCCACGTGAGAGGCATTATTCTATATATGATAAAGAGATGTTGGCCATCATGCATGCCTTGGGTAAATTCATACAATATCTAGTGGGAGGCAAGTTCATAGTCAAGACTGATCACAACAGCTTGAAGTATTTCTTAACCCAAAAAGAGCTGAATGACAGACAACAAAAATGGGTAAGTAAAATTTAGTCTTATGACTTTGACATAGAATATAAAAAGGGTAAGTTGAATGTGGTGGTTGATGCCCTCTCTAGAAAACCTGCTTTTTCTTTGCTTCAAGTTCCTACTGATTGGAAAGATCAACTAGCTAGAGAATATTCGAAAAATCAGTTTGCTTGTGAAGTTTTGGATAGGATGATTCAGGATGATTCTTACCAAGTTATCAATGATGTTATTTATGACTAGAACAAAAATTTTCTAACCCCTGGATCCAAGTTAAAAGAGCATATTTTGGTGCCTTCCCGCAATGTACTAGTAGCAGGCCACCCTGGATTTTTGAAAACTTACCAGAAGGTAAGAGAGAGGTTCACTTGGAAGGGACTCAAAGATGATGTGTTAAGGAATGTGAGGGAGTGTACTGCATGTCAGCAGAATAAGGTTGAGCACACTCACCCTGCTGGTCTCCTTCAACCATTTCCAATTCCAGAACAGAAATGGGAAAGTGTGTACATGGACTTCATCACCGGACTGCCAAAATATGAGGGTAAGGACAACATTTTTGTAATTGTTGATAGGTTGACTAAAATTTCTCACTTTTTTTCTATCACATCAATTATTACATCCAGTCAAGTAGCTGCATTGTTTTTCAAAGAAATATTCAAATTGCATGGTCTTCCCAAGACTATAATCAGTGATAGAGATACCAAGTTTACTAGTGCTTTCTGGAAAACCTTGTTCGAGCTGGTTGGTATTGGTTTTAATCTTAGTACAAGATATCACCCTCAGACTGATGACCAAACTGAGAGGGTGAACCATTGGTTGGAAGTTTATCTCAGGCATTATGTGACCGGAAACAAAAGGCATGGGTCAATTGGCTACACTTGGGAGAATTCTGCTATAATACCACATTCCATATGTCCATCGGAATGACCCCATTCAAAGATCTGTATGGATATGAATCCCCCACTTTTGAAGATCTGATTTTTGGGGATTGTAGAGCACAAAAGGAAAAGGATTGGCTACAAGAGAGCCAAGACATACTCAAGGCACTTAAGAAAATTTGCAAGTTGCACAGAACTAACAAAAACTATATGCAGACAAGAAGAGAACATATTGAACCTTACAAGAAGGTGACTTACTTTATTTGAGGTTGCATCCCTACAGGAAATCCACTTTGAAATCAAAGGGGGATGAGAAATTATTTCCACGGTTATATGGTCCTTACAAGATCACAAGAAAGGTGGGTGAAGTTGCTTATGAACTAGATCTGCCATATGGAAGCAAGATACACAATGTTTTCCATGTGTCATGCCTGAAAAAAGCAGTTGGCCAACAGGTGACTGCTTCATAAATATTGCCTCCTCTTGATGATGAAGGACACCTAGTCTTAGAACCATAATATATTTTGCAGGTAAGAGAGAGGAATTTGAGGAGCAAAATCATTAAAGAATATTTAGTGCAATGGAAGGGGTTTCCCAGTGAAGATGCAACCTGGGAAGACGAAAAGATTCTGCAACATCCTAGTTTGAAAATGCTTGAGGACAAGCATTCTTGGGGAGGGAGGACTTTCATGTCCCTTCCCTAGTGGCCTTGGTAACTACTTGGATACTCCCATCCCTAAGGGATCTAAGTTAATTAATTAAATGAATATTTAATTAATGGGGTAATTTTGAGGCACAATACTATAGTCATTAATTAATTATTATTATTTTGAGTTTGAATTATTTTAATAATAATTTCATCATCATTACTAATGAATTTTGGCAAGAGTTGATGATGAGTTGGCTAGGATGGTGCAATAGGGTCAAGTGGACCACACTTGCTTAAGTGGAAAATCTCAGAAAATCAAGGAGCTAGAGAAAGGAAAGATGGAAACAAAGAGAATATGGAAACTGTCAAAAGCAAGCAAAAAAACAGGCAAAAGAAAAAATAAGGAAAGTTAAAAAATAAGGAAAGCACGGGAAAAACAGTCAGTTAGAAAGTAGCAACACTCATAATAGCTAAAGGAAGGCGCACTTGCTAAGTTCAGTGAGAGGACACACAAGGAAGGAAAGTTTAGAAATCAAGCAATTTCTAATTGGCTCAAGGAATGTACCCTCCCTCTCTCACACGTGTGGGTGACTTGGATAAGAAGTTACCTCATCCTATAAAACAATGCTTCCAACTCCCATTCACATATTTTGGTTCATAATTTTTGCTAGTGAGAGCTCTTGCTTCTCCATTGTTAAGAGTTGTGCCTCAACTCTTTTCTTGGGAGATGATCCCCAAGGACTTTGATGTTCCAGCCAGCCAGTATTCATATCCAGAGGTTTAGATTTCTATTATTCGGGTTGATATCAGTCCGTGGTGGAATATCTACAAGCATACAGAGAGGAGACTATAGTTCCAGTGCATTGGAGCTAGTTTCGGAGGAGATCATCCTGTAGAAGAAATGTTTTTCAGTGAATGCACCCAGGACAGTCCAAGGAGGCCATTTTGCCTTTATCTTCAGATATCATAGCTTCTAATTACTAGAGATCAACTTCATATCAGATCTACATCATCCTCCCACCCTCTTGCACTCATTCTCAACTAGTTTTGGAGGAGATTACACAGTAGGAGGAAGACAATTCAATGAATGCGCCCAAGTCACTTCAAGAAGATCAGAGAGTCATTAATATCATTCATCAGACCTATTGGTAGAAATATATCAGATTCAGATCAGATTTACAGTTGTATCTCCACTTCTTACATTCATTTTCCCTCAAGGTGTAAGAATTTCCTAGCCTGTGAGGCATTGTAAGTCTGAATGCAATAAAAATATTACAAGATGTATTCTGAAGTTTATATTTCAACCTATATCTGCTAAATAATATATATCAGAAACTTTAATCATCTCATAACAGAGTTTAGTGAGCTATGGAGGCAGTTTGGAATTAAATAATGAAAGACTAGCTCATTGAGCCAATTTTTATGACTAGTTTTACCATAATTACTGCAAATAATTATACGAGCATCAGTTTTTGTTTATGTAAGTTGTAGGATTCTTCTAACATAGTATAATAGCCATCCCAACTCATTCCCTTATTTTTTGGGAGTATCCAACACCGTTTGGAATGACTTGGAAACCTCCTGGTTGTACAATCCCCAAGAGCGCCCTTGTCTTTCCTTTCTTCCAAATCCACTTAATACTTCCCTATTTCTTATGAAATCATCTCCTTATGATTTTACTGAATATTATTGACTGTGAATGACTCATACTTCCTTCCAGAAGCCTCACCCAGTCTAGAATGCATATGTTGGAAGCCCAGGAAGCCTCAAAGTAGGCAACATATTTGTTCTGTTGTTGAAAAGTGAATGGCTCCAGTACATTGTGCATAGGACCACTGCTCAGACCAGACTTAGATTTCTGCTGCACACTCTTCCATATAAATTCTAGAATTGAAAGTCTCCCCTACCACCCTTGCTCACTCAGTGTACCAGTCCCCCTCACTTACATCCTGCTCACCTCAAAGAATTGTTTAAAATTTACTTGTAAAAATATTGATTAAATTGAGTTTGGAGATAATATTTTGGCCAACTCTTGGCTGGAATATTACAGTTTTTCTCATTTTTATGGATTTTTAATGTTTTTATTAGTTTTATTTAGACCTTTATTATAATTTTAAAGTAGGGGAATAGAAATAGGAATATTACCTTCCTTACTTACCACTTCCATCTCATTCTGTTATAGCATGCTTGAAATGAATTATGTTTTTGACATGGGCTTATGACACAACTTAAGTCTATGCCAATTCACCAAAAAAGAAGTCTAATTTTCATCAATGGTTTTAACATGAACTGATCCATTTTCGAAGATAGTGTCTATTTTGTAAGGCCCCATCCAATGAGTGGTTAGTTTCCCTTTAAAATGCTTGAATTTCGAATGAAATAGAAGTGTCAAATCACCGGGATGAAATTGTTTCTTCTTAATCAGTTTATCATGCCAATTTTTTCTTTATTGTTGAACCAGAGTGGTCTTCTGAACAACATCTTGTCTAATCTTGTCCTACTGTTTCAGTTGCAATATCCTCTATTGTTGATCCTCTATTAGGTCCATCCTGAGCTCTTCTATAGTATTGATTTGAAACTCTATAGGAAGTAAGGCATGTTTTCCATATACTAATTCATATGGGGTGAATCCTATAACATTCCTCCAAGCAATCATGTAATCCCATAATGCTTCCAGTAGTCTGTACACCCAATCCATGTGGTGTGAATGTCATGTCTTTATCAGAATAGCATCAAGAACCTTATTAGTGGATTCAACCTGGCCATTTTCCTGTGGGTGATATGGATTTGACGTTCTATGTCAAATTTGGTATTGTTCACAAATGGTTTGATGAGATTTGAGGTAAATTAGGCTACTTGGTGTGTGACAATATCTCATAGCACTCCAAACCTAGTGAAATGTATTCATACAAAAAGTCTGAAAATGAATCTTCATTAGCTCAAAACAAAGCTTTGGATTCCACCCATTTAGTCATGTAGTCATTACAAAAAAGAATGTATTTCTTTTGTCTTGACATTGGAGGGATGGGCCTTATGAAATATAAGGCCCATTTTTCAAAGGGCTCAACCAACACTTTTGGGTGTAAAAACATATCACTGGAATGCATTGGTTTCCCCATTCTTTGGAAACTGTCACAAACTTTAACATATTGCTTGGAATCCCTAAAAAGGGTGTAACAGTAATACCCTACATGTAATACCTTGTAAGTTTTCCTTTGATCTACAAAATGGCCTCTGAATGGTTCATCATGATAGGTCCTTAAATTTTCAAATGTTTTGTCGTCATGGACACATATTCGGATAATGAGATCTAGTCCTATGCAGAACAAATCACCACCAATCCAAGAGTAGGAAACACTTTCTCTAATAATCTTTTTCTTTTCTCTAGATGAAAAATGCAAAGGAAACTTCCCTGAGGCTAAATAATTAGCAACATAAGCAAACCAAGGGAAATGAGTAGAAATTGTAAATAAATGTTCATCAGGGAAGTTATCGTCTACAGGAGCAACATTACCTTCACTTTGCAATCTGGAAAGGAAATCAACAACTAAATTTTCCTTACCTGGTCTATCCATAAGCGTAATGTCAAATTCCTATAGCAATAAAAGAAAACACGTAATTCTTCCATTTGTGACTGGTTTATTCATCAAATATCATATAACAAAATGGTCAGTGTGCACTTAGACTTCATATCCTATAATATAATGCCTAAATTTAATAATAGCATATGCCACTACTAAAAAGTCTTTTTCCATGACCGTGTAATTTAGTTTATCTAGTGTAATATTTTTACTAATATAATATATGGAATAATGAATCCGATTTGCTTTCTGCCCTAGGACAACACCTAAAGAAAATTATGAGGCATCCGTAGATATGTGAAATGGAAGGGACCAATTAGGCCCCCTTAATACAAGAGTGATAGAAAGATTCTTTCTCAAAGTCTGGAAAGCACATTGATAGTTACCATCCCAGAGAAAAATAGCATCTTTGGACAACAATTTAAATAGAGGGGCAGCAGTCTGAGTGAATTTCTTAATGAATCACCTGTAGTACTCGGCGTGGCAAAAAACGATTCTTACCTCTTTCTGAGTTTTGGGGACTAGTAGCTTTTTAAGGATTTCAATTTTAGCAGGATCTACTTCAATCCCTACAATAGAGCTAACATCTTACACCCCTAGCCAACAACATCTTACACTTCTCATTACTCAAGGAAAGGCTTGTCTCTTGGCATCTAGTCAACACTTTTTCAATATTTTCCAAGGCTTCCTCAAATGTATCCTCATAGATGGGAAAATTTTCCATGTACACCTCTACACAATCTTGGATAAGGTCTGAAAAGATTCCCAAAACTTCCCTTTGAAAGATGGTGGGAGCATTACACAAGCCAAATGGAAGAACGCGGTAAGAAAAAGTTCCACATGGGAAAGTGAAAGTGGTCTACTCTTGATCTTCCAGTGATATTTAGATCTAGTTGTACCTGCTAAACCCATCTAAGAACGAGAATATCTCTTTCTGGCCAAGGTATCTAGGACTTGATCAATGAATGGTAGAGGAAAATAATCTTTCATTGTAGCCTTGTTCAATTCTCAGTAATCTACACATACACGCCATTTTCCAATCTTTTTGGGAGCTACAACTAAAGGGGAAACCCACTTGCTATCAGATATAGGGTAGATGAAATGGGAATCCAATAGTTTCTGTAATTCTTCTTTAACCACCTCCTTAAGGGATGGGTTCATCCTTTTCTAGGGTTTCCTAATAGGTCGAGAATCAACTTGTGTATAAATGTGATGGGAAAAAGTCCTAGGATCGATTCCCTTCATGTCGTGGTAATCCCAAGAAAAGGCATTGGAATTCTTACACAAAACTTAGATCATTTTTTCTCATTGAAAATTAGATAGCTGATTGATAATATTCAAAAGCTTACTTGGTTGAATCTTCATCAGAATGTTATAACAACTTTCTTCTTGCATGGTGGATGTACTGCAAAAACAAGACAATGCCATTAGATCACTAGTCTTTTGTATGTCTTCTTCCACAATCCAATCTAAATGCAATAAAAAAGAGTTATCTAACTATGAAAAATCAGAACCACAAAGAAAAGTAAGAACCTGATTATCCTCTATTTCTCCTTGAAATTTTATTACCTGAACAATTATGCAAATAGGTTGAACCATCTCTTCATTATTGGTCGAGTTATCTATCCATGGAATATCTTCATTTTTCGCCAGAGGTTTTTATGGTGGGAACAATGATATATGTTTGATTGCATCCCCCTGATAAATAATCATATTGCCGAATCAACATCCTATGAATGAATTGGAAGTGGAAATCCAAGGCCTCCCAAGAATAACGGGGTGTCCTCCTGAGGAAGTATTGGGTTGTAAGACCATAAAGTCTACTGGATATGTCCATGAATCCAAAGCCATTATCACGTCTTCTAGGATCCCTTCTGGTTTGATCTTGGAATGGTCAGAAAACTCAAGGACAATAGGAGTTGGGCGAATGTTTGTCAAATTCAAATGTTTCATAGTTCCCACTGTCATATTGTCCCTAGGTCAATCAAGGTGTTGGGGAGGAAGATACCATTGATTTTCACAGAGACAACAGGGTTCCTAGGATCTAAGTATTTTTCAATGAGGTTCCTACCACTTATCCAGTTAGCGGTCTCTCCAACAAAATGGATCGTAGGTGGATCTTTTCTTTTCCTCCCTAGTTGTTTTACATATAATTCTTTTACCGTATTAGCATAAATTAGTATATATTTTAAGGCCTGAAGCAAGGGAATTTTAATGCAATTTTTTTTAATTTAGGTAACCAGATAATATTTAGGAGCTACCACTAGCTTTCTTAATTGTAATCGTTATGGATATGGTGGTTCTCCTTAAGTAGGTGGATGCTAAGGTAAGGTGACCATTTGTTTAATCATAGTTGGGGGTTAATTATTAATGTCTGGATTAGGAATCAGATCTTCTTCTTCTTCTTCTTCTTCTTCCACAATGAAAGGGTCTGAATTTTGGAGGACCTTCCCAGAACATAGATGAATATCCTATATCCCTACAGGAGTAACTGTATATGTTGGGAAGGTCGGAAACTCAGCTTTAAGAACATGTTGAGTGGGTTTATTATTTGGGTTAGCTACTGGTTGGATGGGAAGTTGGTGTTTTATAGGGGTTTTCAAAGCAGGCAGTTGAAGCTACTGAGATTGCATAGTTGGAGGCTATGATTTGGTAGGCATTTGAGAGTAAGGTTGAGGAATATATTGTTGGTGTGGTTGAGGAAAAGGTGGGTATTTTTGAGGTTTCATAAGAGGATGGTTTTTCATAGGGTAAGGATATGAAGGCATAGGAACAAAACCAGACCCTCTCCATCCTTGGTGCTAAGGATGAGTCTGAGTTGGCTATTGGGACCATGCTTTCCAAGGGGTTGTTTGATTCCAATTATACTGATATCCCAAAAAATATGTAGAATTTGAAAGAATAGGATCAGTAGGCATACCCGTCGGATAGGGTTGCCATGGATTTTTAGGTGCTAATGCATACAATTTCTCTATGGCCTCCTCTTCCCCTTTGTACATTGATTTCAATCTAGGATGCAAAGGACATTGATTTGTGGGATGACTATCTACAAAAATACCATAAACAGAAACCTTGTTTAGAGGACATTCTTGCAATGGATGTTTTTTATCACACTTAGTACAAAATATAGCTAGAGATGCATTCTCTTCATCTGTCTTTTTCTCGCCTAAAATGCATCTAATTGCATACTAAGGGTGCCAAGAATACTAGTCTTAAATATTTCCAAAAGGTTACCCAACTCTATTTTAGTGACCCTTCTTGATGAACTCTTAAGATTTATAGGGAGAGGCTCTCAGAGTCCTTTACTTGTTCTTTCTAGTCCCCTTGAATATTTCATGCACAACTCACCAATTTTATCAATAGGAAATCGTGAAACATCCCCATATCCCATCAAGTTGAGTACGTTCATTGATTCATTTGAAATTCCTCTAAGGAAGTTGACTATTATTGTCTCTTGATCTAGTCTATGTTGTTTGGAATGCTGGAGGTTATATTTAAATTGTTCAAGATAATCCTCCTGGCTCTCATCTTGTGCTTGTTTCATTCAAAATATTTCCTCTCTCAGTTCCCTTGCATTGCAATATTCATGTTTTTTTTGGAGAAACACCCTTCTCATTTCTTCCCAAGTCCTTATTGTGTCTCCTCCCAATCCCATAAACCAACGTAATGTTGAGTCTTTGAGAGGTTAGAATTTTTATTTTTTTTGGTGCATCACTAGAATAATCATAGCTTCTACACAAAATAACAAATTCAAACAGAAAGGAATCAAGATCATCACTTACCGGACCGTGGAAATGAGGAAGTGCGGAGGGAGGAATAATATTCATCTGTACAATTGCAAGAGGATCAGTAATAGGAAAAATAAAATTTACATCTTCCTTAGTCGTATGTTCTTTTTCTCGATGATTATGTTCCTCCTCCCGACGATTGTGCTCCTCCCTATGGTTTTTCTCCACCCTACGGTTGTGCTCCTCCCTACGGTTGTGTGTCTCACCTTGATTTTCAGCCATATTTCCCTCAAATATATTGTATTGTGTTTCAATGTGGGGGGATTATTATCCAACAATTACCTCTTTAGGATGCCTCTCTATATTACCAGCGATGGTTTCCTTTCTTATAGGATATTCTGAATAACTCAAAATTTCCACCTTAGGGTTCATGGTAGTCCTATGTATAGAAGGTTGTTCAAGTTTGCTTACTGGACTTTTCCCTACAACCCCTTTTATGTTCTTCCCTACCAATGTGTTAGTAGGTAAAGGGGTTTTAATATCCTTACCAAAAGAAACAGTTGTAGGAATATTATCTCTAACAAATCTCCCATTACTATACCAACACCATCTAGATCCAACAAAACTATACCAGCACCATCTAGATCCAACCAAACTGTACCAGCACCATCTAGATCCAACCAAACCGTGTACTTACCGAAGCAAGTTAGCACATAGGTTCTTACCTCTCGTCTTACCAAACCACCTTATTGTTCTCTAGGGAACCAGACTTCCTGCAAAAAAAGAGAACCCATGGCACACAATTAATCAAACTCAAATGAAATAAACATGTAACGAAGACCTAGTTCTTTGACACGTCCTCGACAACAGTGCCAAAATGTTAGGAAAAATAATTGATTATTTTGCTTTACATAAATTATCAACTAGGGTTAGTAAACTGGCGAGGTGACGTGAAAAATATATGTAGAACTAAGCCTAATTAACCACACTTATCAAACTGCACAAAGGAAATCTCAGACAGATTGAATGAATTCATTGCGTGTATATCAACAATCACCCTTCAATTTTATTATTCAAGAATTAGGATCTTGTTCACATTATCACAATGTTCAGGTAACAATATAGCCTTTGGAAAATATGCACACAACAAATAAATTATACTTTGATTCTCTATGTAATAACCAATAGACTGTGTAGATTCACCCAATATATCTCACCAATTAGCTATTGAACCAACACAAATATTTCACCAACTATTAGAATTATTAGGATGTCCAGACAACAATCAATATTTTATCATTTCCAATCAGAGAAGTATTCTAATTACACTGTGCATGAAAGATAAACTAGGTAGATGAAGGTTCATATGTCTACGTCCAATGTCGGTTAGATTCACATAAGGAATTATCATGTTTGTGTCCTTCGGCTACTAGAACACACCAATAGGTAAGGATCCTGGTAAATTTTTGAAGAGAAAATGAAATAAACCTAGGCATTAACCATTATCGTACATGTTCCAAATTAAATCTACAAATGTTAGAAATCCTGTACCAAATCAAATTACAAAACAAGGAAACAAATTCGCAATAAAATCATGATCACACTCAGAAACTTGTTTCATAAAAATCCAAGGTAAAATATGAACACCAATCAAATTTGAAATATAACCTAAGCAGACTATAACCGTTGACCACACACACATAAAGTAAATCTATAATCTAACACTATGGTGCAACTTAGAATAGGGGGCCTCCTGGTCGAGTGCACTATAGTGGTAAAGAACTCATAAAAATTATCAGAACAACAGAGTCTTCATTAATCAGAATAAAAGGTACATTATAGGAGTTGAAAAGAGATCTGAACTCATAACCCAAAACTCCTAGTCACTCTGCATGTACTTAACACAATTTGAGCTAACCTCCGTACGTAACTATCTCAAAATATTTATGAGTTCATATCTGACCAATTACAACGGTGATCCATTTAACGTGGATCTCAATTTCCATATATAGACATGGAATGACAAACATAGGAATATCTATTGATATTCGATTTCATGATTAACAACATGAAATCATGACATGAAACCCAAATTACATATGATTCCATTGGTTATTAATCATGAGTATAGTTAGTAAGATCGTCGAATATCTTAATGTGAAATGCCATGCGCACATCAAGGAAAAAATCTCATCTTCTACTCCATGCTTTGAATCCTTCCAGAACTGGTTCAAGTGTTGTGTGATTCACTTCTTTAATTCCGGTAATACACATCGTTGAAAAATAGAAGGGATGGATTAGCTGGATGCTCAGTTTCAGTAGCATTGATTCATCCCAAGACTCGACGAGATCCATTGACTATTTGCTAGTCCCATTTGACTCCTTGATCAGGTCCTTGACTCGATCTTCCCATCATATGAGTTGATTCTGCAACTTGACAACCGATGGCACATGACTAACAGAACATGCTCGATGATACATGCCCGACGGTAGTTGATGATTCTTATACATGTCAGACTACATTCTGAGCTTTAGGAAGGAATCTGAATCACCATCGACATGGTAACAATGACTCTTCATCTTCTTCTAGCTGGAAAATAGGAAGAAGACACATGATCTCTTTGTAAATGTCTTTTTGTAACTGAAATGCAGTAGGTAGTTACCCAAGCACCCCTTAGAATTATATAAATACTTGTAATCTTGAAGATGAAATAATATTTTGGTTCTTTTTTCTTGATTTCATTAAGACGATTTCCTAAAGAGAAGGCTGAATTGGTTCCTGAGGGTTCCTACATTCGACCTCTTATGATGACTGCTCTATACAACCAGAGTTTTCACTTGTAGTGTTTCTCCATTATAAATTCCTATATCACATTCTTCTATGATTTGCATTGTCTATTAAATTTTGAAATTATTTAGTGTTTGGTGTATGCTATTCTTCATTGTTGTTTCTCTTATCAAACTAATCCCTATAACGTCCTCCATAACAGTAGCTGACTCAGTCAGTCAACACTGTTGTCCTCCTGTCAACCTCCTAGGAGACAAAGATAATTGATATCATAGCCTATTTTCTCTAGCCTTGTTTAAACACTACTTCATAGTTAAACCAACATATGCATGTTTAGACACGCTCTAAGACTCAGTCATCCAAAATACATCTACCTTTGACTTATGAGTATTTATCTTCCTACAACCCCATACCGAAGATGGCAATTGAAACAGAGGACGACACACCTAATAGAAAAAATGAACGACTCATTAAGGAAGAACTTGCTCTACAATGACCTAAAATGTATGAGCATTTCAATGAGATTCTTGCTCGACTCACCAGTTCACTTGGCTCAACTTCGGTTAGCAACTTGACGAGAAATTCCTTTGACAAGGTTATCCCCTTTAACATGTAGATGAACTTGGATATACCAAACTTGGAAGGAAATATCGATGCAAAATATGTACACAATTGGATACAACAATTGGAGTCCTAATTCTCTGTGAACCAACTTTCTGAGGTTGAGTGTGAAGAACCTGCAATAATTAATTAATGAAAACAGACGAAATAGCAGAAATAACAAAACTCAGAATCACTTTTATATTGATCGCAGGCCACTTCGAGGGGGCAACCTCCTTTGAGCAAGCTCAATACAAATAACTTCGCGGTACCTTCATTAGTCTCAACACAGACTTATATACTAAGTCTAGGCACAAATACCATGGGTCAATACCATGTGTCAATACAAACCATGGGCCAATACAAACTATGGATCAACAGTTACTATGGGACAACTTACAAAGCATATGCGCCCAACAACAATAAGACAAACTATGGATCAACAAATACTACGGGACGAATTACAAAGCATATGTGTCCAACAACAATATACTAACAAAGTAAAGAGAAGGGTTGAAATGGGTTCCTAACATCCCCTCTCCCTTAGAAAAAGATTTGTCCTCAAAGCTTTAGATGTGGAAATTGATGCAGAATCTGAAGGAGTGGTTCCCTTGTAGCATCCTCGGGTTGCATTCTGGGCCATTGACGCCTTTTGAGTTTCAGGGATGGTTGCTTGGAAGGCTGCAGATGAAGAAGAACCATATTAGCTATATGAAAAGTACGCTCAGAACGGTGCTGATTGGCTTGTTGTTTTAGTCGAATTCTTTCCATGTGAAGATTGTCCTGCAGAATGAGAAGAATCTGATCGCGATTTCAAAGAACCGAGTCAATTTCCTGAACTGGGGAGTTGCTGAGGGTGTATGGAAGAAGAACTGGTGGTGTCGGTCCATAGACTCCTTCATATGGTGTCCTTTTAGATGTGGTATTGTACCACTGAAGCGCTTCGAGGAAATCCATAGAAATAGTTTTCCAAATCTGTGCAAGGATGGGCAAGGGTTCAACTAGTCCCAAAAGGAGTGTCATTTCACCCTTGTTGACCTGGCAAGTATCACAATCAGCCACCATTTGTTGAATTGTCATTTTCAGTCCCTACCAAAAGAATTTACATTGTTCCCGGTCATACATTTTGAGGAACCCAAAGTGCCCCGCTGATGAAGAAGCATGGAGTTCATAGAAGAGATAGCCCTGTTGAACAGATTGCAACCAATTTGGAACAAGCAGAGAAATAGATGTAAGAAAAACTGGGTCATCAAATGTGGGAGAAGGAGCATCTGCCACCATATTTTCCTTACCCTTCTTGTAAGTGATCGCGTAGGCATAATCAAGGAGTTGGATAACCCATTTCAGGTGTGCTGGGGAGGAGACCCATTGTTCCAGGAAATTTTCCAAACTCTGGAGATCAACCTTGATGCGGAAATAATTCCCTAATAGATATGGCTGCCACTTCTGTACTGCATACAAAATAGCCATCATTTCCTGCTGAGATGTAGATGCAGCTAAATTCTTACCGGAAAGGTCTCTTGAAGGCAACAAGCCCACTGGTTTAGCAAGGACACCTGCATATCTATCCAAGGAAGTAGGGGAGACCATTGATGGGTGCATCTGAATGGAATGGAGTTGAGCGATGACACCATGTGAATTCTTCTTAAGGATATTTTCCAGGCGGTGTGAACTGATGATGTGGAGAGACCCTTGTTATAATCCCTTAAATTTGTGTTGCTTCCCATTGACTGAAAATTGCATCCAAAGTTCAGCAAAATCCCATAAGATGGGGCCAAGTGTGTGTAACCATTGAACACCCAAAACCACATCACATCTGCCTAGGGACAAGGGAAACATGTTAGAGCACAGGTTATAATCTTCCAGAGAGATACGCACATTGTGACACTTCCCCTTGTAAGGTAAGGTGCCCCCATTGGAAACCATGACTTCAAAGTTGGAGCAAGGATGGACAAAAAAATCAGCATGTTTGGCGATCTGAGGGTCAATGAAGTTATGAGTGCTACCAGAATCAATGAATATTGTAAGAGGAATCTTCTTGAAGTAACCCCTGACCTGCATTGTTTGGGGGGTGGTGACGCCAGATAAAGCATGGAGAGATATCTCTGGTTGTTCATCCTGAGATGGGGGGTCAATAGGCGGCTCTTGAATGTCGACTTGATCATCCATTGTATCTGGAGCTTCTTCACCAATTTTAGAGGCAGGCGGAGAATCCATATCCAAGAGATAGAGCTTTTGTTGAACACATATATGTCCCCGAGAGAATTTCTCATCACCATTTAACAAAGCCCTTTTTCTCTGCGTGCCTGCATCTCTGTTTCAGATAAATGCTTGATAGGAGTTGGTCGAGGAGCTGGCGGGATGGGAGGTCTTTGAGAACCCATATTCCGGAAGGGAACAAAAGTGGGTTTGGAGTGTTGTTGGGATGCAATCTTGTCTTCTGCCAACTTAGCCAACCCTAGGACTTCCATCATTGTTTTGGGACAGAACATTTTAACCTCTGACCGGATTTCATCCTTAAGACCACTGATAAAACAACTCATGTAGAATTCATCAAACAATCCTTCTATGTGATTGGTTAGTTTCTCAAATTCTGTCTAATACTCTCTCATAGTGCCACTTTGACGAAGTTTAGTGAGTGCTCCGGTGAAGTCATCAAAAGCACTAGGACCAAATCGTTGCAAAATGAGTTGGCAAAAATCTATCCATTTTGGCGCGCCATGAGCCTTGATGAACCAACGGTACCATTGAAGGGCTTCCTGTTCCAAATGAAAGGATGCAAGTGGAACTTTTTGGACATCAAAAGTATTATGTAGGTTGAAATACTGTTCTGCACGATAGATCCATCCAGTCGGATCAGTACCATTGAAGCGAGGAAATTCAAGCTTCGGACCACGGAAATTGCTGGAAGAAGAGAACCCATTGGCTGCAGAAGATTCTTGTTGTTGGTTATTGTTCATGGCTGAATGCTGAAGATGGAGGCTAAGAAATTTTTCATCCAGATCTTGGAGTTTGGTTTGGATGGCTGCAAGTGCTTCCTCCATGGTTTTTGCTCCTGTGTAGGTGACAACCAAAACCAAGAGTTTTTTTTTTTTTGAATGGATAGAAAAACACAAACAAAATCTTATTTAGTAAAGGGAAATTTGGATTTGGGAAAAAATCGGATGGGTAATTGGGGTTTGACTAGATTTTGGACACTTTCTAATGGACAGGGAAGCAAAAAATGGGGATTTCAGAAACAGGGTGAAATAATGAGAAAATTTGTCAAAGAGGGACAAAGAAGCAGAAATAGGGAATGAACACGGTGGCAAAATTTAGAGGTGAATGGGTGATAATTGAAGAAGTTATGGCAAGCCTTAAAAATAGACAAATGTGAGATTTATGGCTTTGGGAAGTAGAATTTGGGATAGGATCCTTAGGAATGAAATATGCAGAATGGGATTGCAGGGGTGTTCGAAAAGTTTCAAGGAAAACAGAGTTAAAACAAGGGAGATATGGATCTGCAACAACGCAGAAGGGATCAGAACAATTTGATCTGAAACGGCGCGGAAGGGATCAGCAACAGATGGATCTGAAACGTCGCCGAATGGATCGAAAATGGTTGGATCTGAAATGAATTTTAGAATGGATCTGAACCGGCTTTCAGAATGGATCTGCAACGGCGCGGAAGTGATCGACAACAGATCGGAAATAGTTCAGCTAAAAATAGATATGGACGCCAGATATGTGTGGATTCCTAACAGTTCAGGGGTTTCACTCGGCCATCAATGTTGTCTGACGGCTTGCGTATTGGGGCAGTACCCCTTACTCCAAGGCTTAGGTAAAACTGATAACCGCTTTGCCACAAATGACAACTCTTGGTTTACCTCACAGGTGGGAACTAGTCAATCAGGTAGGGTTCGTTGCCCTTTTCGCTAGCAGGTCCTCTCAATGGGCCAGCTACTTTGGGGTTCCTGTGGTACTCCTCACAATGAATTTTAAGGCTTATGCCCAAGTACTTCCCATAGTTAAGTGGATAGGGATTATTCCCAAATCCTAAGCTGCAATAGATGCGAAATTTTTTTTGGTAGAAATTCCACCCAACGAGCCCAATAAAGTGCTCTGATACCAGTTGTGAAGAACCTGCAATAATTAATTAATGAAAATACACGAAATAGCAGAAATAACAAAACTCAGAATCACTTTTATATTGATCGTAGGCCACTTTGAGGGGGCAACCTCCTTTGAGCAAGCTCAATACAAATAACTTTGCGGTACCTTCATTAGTCTCAACACAGACATATGTACTAAGTCTAGGCGCCAATACCATGGGTCAATACCATGTGTCAATACAAACCATGGGCCAATACAAACTATGGATCAACAATTACTACGGGACGACTTACAAAGCATATGCGTCCAACAACAATAAGACAAACTATGGATCAACAAATACTACGGGACGACTTACAAAGCATATGCGTCCAACAACAATATACTAACAAAGTAAAGAGAAGGGTTGGCATGGGTTCCTAACATTGAGAAAGTCACCCTTGCATCTTTGAAGATATCGAATTCTGTACATTGTTGGTGGGAAAATATCTGAACGAAATCCAATGAAGACGGTAACCCCATTGACACATGGAACAAATTTATTGAACATGTATGGAAGGAATTTTATCCACACAAGTACATATAACAACAGTATAAGAAATGGCAGCAGTTGAGACAATAGAAGGATCAAATTGTACATAGTTATACTAATGAATTTCACCGATTAATGGCTCGACTTAGTGTTAGGGAGGATTGAAAAACTATTTGTTCTAAAATATATCAATGGTTCAACTCCTTATATCCAACAAGAGATGGAATTTCTCACTATCGGCACTCTTGCAGACGCATTCCATTACAACATCAAGCTCAAGATGAAATTGAAGGTGAAAGTGTGTTTCTCGACCAAACCGACTGGTCGACCTTTCGATAACAAATCTCAATCGACTACTGACTTTGTCAATTAAAAATGGTCTTTTCCGACTACTACCCAGAAGTCGGAACATGCTAAGAATCCTTTCAAGAATATAAAGGAAAATTGAGTAAACAACCTCCTGCAGGAAAATGGTGTGACTACCACAATTCAGCTTGTCATGATGCATCAGAATGCAAATCTTTGAAGACATTATTGGCACATATGTATACTTCCGAATCAACTGACAAGACAGTTGTGGATTCTGACGATGACTCTTTGGCCTTAGTAGCATCGCGTACGATAGCCCTCACAAACTCAACTATTATTGACAAATAGGAAAGGGAACGAGTATTTCATACACAGATATGGGTTCATAATCGACCATTGCATCTGATTGTGGACAATGGTAGTCAAAATAATTTTGTCTCGAAAGATATTGTGAATAAATCGGGACTTGTTACTACTCCACAACTGAAACCTTACAACATCGGTTGGATGAAAGATGGACAAGACCTCAGGATCACACAACAGTGCAAGTTACCTTACTTCATCAAGCCTTTTCGTGATGAGGTGCTATGCGATGTCGCTTCATTTTTTATAGACAACATACTATTTGGAAAGCCTTACTTGTGGGATAGAGATGGAAGTTATCAATCGAGACCACAGAAAGAGATCATCAGAATCCATAATTAGTGGTATGGCACTCCTGAACGTCAACCCACACTAACAATCGAGATGGTTTCAGCGAAGCAATCCAAGAAGTTGATTAAACATGCTTAGAAACTTATGACGTTAATGATCAAACTTCAACACTCTCGGAAGATCAGACGGAAACCAATCGTCTCTCCACCAACTATGACTCTCGACAACAACAACAAGTTGATATAATACTGGAAAAATACAACTATGCGTTCAAAGATCCAACTGGAGTACCACTAAATTGCCAGGTAAAACATTCCATTGATATTGTTTCTAGTTCTTCAT
This sequence comes from Larix kaempferi, assembly GCA_027924585.1. Taxonomy (NCBI): domain Eukaryota; kingdom Viridiplantae; phylum Streptophyta; class Pinopsida; order Pinales; family Pinaceae; genus Larix; species Larix kaempferi. Next base: position 12,642,460 of record BSBM01000322.1, on the reverse strand, counting down.
TACCCAATTCATCTATTTACAGAAGGTCTGTTTTAGAAAATGTAGAAATCTGTAGACAAATTCATTACTTGATCGACAAAGAGCATATTCGACCTAGCCCCTCTCCTTGTGGAAGTCTAGTCATCTTAGTTCCCAAGAAAGACGGAACATGGAACATGTGCATCGACTACATGGATATCAATAAAATTTCAGTAAAGAATCGGTATCCTCTACCTAGAATAGATTATTTACTTGATTATTTGAAAGATGTTCAATTCTTTACCAAAAATTGACCTCAAGTCGAGATATCATCAAATTCCCATAGAGTCCTCATATGTATGGAAAACTGCTTTCAAAACTAGGGAAGGTTTATTTGAATGGTTATTCATGCCTTTTGGTATAACTAATGAACCTACGACTTTCATGAGATATATGGATGACGTTCTTAGACCTTTTTCAGGCAAATGTGTCATTGTTTAGCTGGATGACATCCTGATTTTTAGCACATCATGGGAGGAACATTTGCAATAGCTTCAACAAGTGCTTAATGTTCTCAAATGAAACAAACTATGTTTGAACTTGGAGAAGTGCTATTTTTCATTAACAAGTATCAAATACTTTGGGTATGTGATCGAATCAGTGAGAATTTGAGTCGAACTAAAAAATATACAAGCTATCAAGGATTGGCCCACTCCAAGAAGCATTCAAGAACTAAGGAGTTTCCTTGGTTTGGTGAATTTTTACCATAAATTTGTGTTGGGATTCAGTCACATAGCCTGGCCTATGAATCAATTCATGAAATGAGGTGGAAAGACATTTTTCAAATGGACTACAACACAAAAAAAAGATTTTGAATAGGTTAAGAACAAGCTTTGTACTGCTCTAGTTCTTATACTCCCTGATTTACATCAGCCATTTGAAATTGAGACCGACGCATCCAACTATGCCATGGGCGTCATGATTACGCAAGTAGTTAACCTAGTAGCATTCCACTTGGAAACTTTCAGTGATACTGTTTGTAAGTATTCTACCTACGAGAGGGAACTGTATGCCATTGTACAAGCTCTTAAGAAATGGATACAATATATTTTAAGCAAAGAAATGGTCATCCATACCGACCACAAGCCTCTACAGTTCGCTCCATCATAGTCTAAGTTATAGACGCTGAGAAAAATCAAGTGGATTGGTTACCTACAGTAGCTTCAGTTGGTAATTAAGCATCGGAAAGGCAAATCCAACGCAACATCTGATTGTTTTAGTCGACCACCAATTACTTCACTTCTTACAGTGTTAACTATGCATGGTTATGACACCATTACTTGGCCGCGACTTTATGAAGAAGACGCTAATTTTAGGACAATGTATCGACAGATATAGATAGAACAGTCGATTGTTCTCTACTACCACATGAAGGACAACTTGCTTTACAAGCTAGGACATCTTTGTGCACCTTCTAGTGAGAACCGACAAAAGCTCGTCTGGGATGCAGACTATACCAAAACAACAGGACACTTTGGAGTGGCAAAGACACTTGTTGTGCTCCAGAAGTATTTCTATCGGCCTTCGCTCAAAACAGATGTCGACAGATACATCAATTCATGTGTGGTTTGTGCCATTACCAAGCCACCGAACCGACAACAAGGTTTGTATACACCCTTGCTCGTTCCTATTCAACCATGGGAATCTATTTCCTTGGATTATTTGACTAGATATCCTATTACCTGACACCATCATGATCCAATATTGGTAGTGTTTGATAGATTTTCCAAAATGTCTATCCTCATTCATTGCAAGAAGACCACAATAGCCTAGTAGACTGCTCAACTCTTCTTTGAGAATGTTTGGAAGCACTATGGCTTTCCGACTTCAATCATCTCCGACCGCGACTCCAAATTTGTTAGCACATTCTGGAAGACACTCTGGAAGTAGCTCGACACACATCTATCTATGTCGACAACGTTCCATCCTTAGAATTATGGACATATGGAAGTTGTGAATTGCATGGTGGTATAGTTGCTTCACATGTACAACCACAACCATCATAGAACATGGGACAAAAGTCTTCCATACATCCAGAATATCTATAATTGAGCACAACACGGTTCAATTGGCAAGATTCCATTTGGAATATGTTATGGATTTCAACCCCCAACGCCTATTGACTTAGTCAGCCAACCGACTGGCTTGGTCGACACCGACCATGGGAAGCGAGAAATCGACAAGGCACTCAAGTTCAAGGATCAATTGGTTACATTCAGAAACAAGCACAGGAGATGTTGCAGTGAGCCAATGAAAAATCCAAGGCTCGAAAAGATAAGCATCATATTCCTCATTCATTTAAAATTGGGGATTAGGTCTAGTTGCATATCAAGAAAGAAAGGTTCAGTGACCCACACAAGAAATTGAAACCTTTATGATATGGTTCGTATACCATTCTTGAGAAAATTGGGGAAAATTCTTTTAAGTTTAGCATTCCACCATACTTGGGTCTGCATACAGTATTCAATGTGGACTTGCTTCAACCGTATTTTCGGCCATTATTAGAACAAATCGACTTACATCAAATAGATCCAGAAGATATAAACCTAGCCACTCAAGATCTCTTGCCACTAACACGATCATTGGACAACAAGCACGCCATACAATGACACAAACAATTCCCTTGTTTCATGTGGCCAAGGCAAGACAACTCCCATCTCAAGGAAAGTGGCATCCTCTCCCTGAATTAGAGATCAAGTTTCTTCATCTATGCGAGCAAGAAATAGGGACCATTTCCACTTAAATGGGGAAGTATGATCCATCCCAAGAATTGACTGGATCCATCAACTATTTCCTAGTCCCATATGACTCCTTTGCCAGATCCTCGACTCCATCGTCCCATTAAATCAGTCGATTCTACAACTCGACGGCCAACTGCACATGACCGATGGCACATTCCTGATGAAACATGCCCGATGTAACATGCCCAACAGATCATCATACATTTCCGATGGTAGTTGATGATTCTCGTACATGTCAGACGAAATTTTGAATAGTAGGAAGGCATATGAATTGCCATAAACATGGCAATGATGTCTCTTCATCTTCTTCTAGCTAGTGAAAGGGAGGAAGACACATGATCCCTTTGTAAGTGAAACGCGGCGGGTAGTTACCCATGCATCCCTCAGAATTGTATAAATACTTGTAAGCTCGAAGATGAAATAAGATTTTAGTTCTCTTCTCTTGATTGCATTAAGACAATTTCCTAAAGAGAAGGCTCGTTTGTTTCTCAATGGTTCCTACATTCGACCTCTTATAATGATTGCTCAATAAAACTAGAGTTTTCACTCATAGGTTTTCTCCGTTATTAATTCATGTCTCACATTCTTCTGTGATTGGAATTGTCTATTAAATTTTGCAGTTTTTTAGTGTTTGGTGTATGCTATTCTTCATATTTGTTTCTCTGATCAAACAAAGCATTATAGCGTAGATACCATAATAGTATCCGACTCAGTCATTCAACTATGTTGTCCTCCTATCAACCTACTTGGTGACATGGATCAAGCACAAATTGTTTGAAGGATACAACTACTGAAATACTGGAAAACCCAATTCCAGTAGCCTCCAGTCCTATAGTAAAAAAGAGATAGCTTCTGCAATCCCACAATGGTTAGGCTAATCAGCCCATATTTTAAAATAAGTAACAAAACATGATAAATCATATCTAATTAAGAGTAGTTACCTTAGATAGATGAGGTGATGACAATACCATGTAATGTAAGGAAAACCATAGAATTATGGAATAAAAGGTAGGGAATGGAAGGTGCTAAGTACAAAAGGATAGCTGTCATAAGTGCAAAAACTGATAAGAAATGAGGCCCAACAGGAATTCAGGGTGATGGGCCCAAACGATTGAGCAGTTGTAGGAGGAGCTTGAAGATGTCAGAAACACCATTCTCTCTCTACAAATCCAGTGCAATAATCTCATGGCCCAAATCTTAGTAGTGTTAGAATTATTAGCGTCTCAAAATAAGAAAATATCAAAGCTTAAGGATGAATGCACTGCCCTTTGTAAAAAATTGGAATAAATGCGAGGATGACCTCAACAAACTATGAAATTACAATATGATAAGGAAGCACTAGGGAATTCTGATGTAGCCTCCTCTCCTATAGCAGCCCCTGTTTATTTGGACTTGAATGACCCAACTTCAGACATAGGATAATGGAATCAACCTGGTCCCACCAGCTAAGCCCCTTTAGAAAATGTTCCATTTTTGTTTATTTGTATTGGGAGTATTTTATAGACAGTATACAGGGAAAATCAAGGATGTATGCCCTATGGGGAAAAATATTGTTCCTCTTAGTAGTATTAAAGGTCCCTCAACATGGTTTTTTTAGTAGTTTAGAGTTAAATTTTGGACTGGATGTACTACTCATATGCTTCTTAGCGTTGCTTTCATACTAATAAATTTACCCCCTCTTTCTGTTAAAAAGAATCCTACTACAAATCTCATATTTTGTTTTATTCTATTTTACTTTGAAATTTAACACTAACTTTGCAATAACATCTTATTAAGCTCTATAGGGAAAAATTATTGTTTCTATTAGTAGCATTAGAGGTCCATTAGCATGGTTTTTTGGGTAATTTAGAGTTAAATTTTGGACTAGATGTACTACTCAGATGCTTCTCAGCATTGCTTTCATATTAATAAATATTTTCCCCCTCTTTTTGTTAAAAAAAATATCTTACTATAAATCTCATATTTTGTTTTATTCTATTTACTTTGAAATTTAACACTAACTTTACCATAACATCTTATTTAAATTTGCAAAACAATATGTTAAACAATTATGATACTATGTACACTATAAGTAAAAACAAGTTCCTTGTATGAAATCATGTTGTTAAATTAATGGTCTTATATGCCCTTTTTAAAAGTAAATGAGATAGGATCCCCTTCAATGTTACCTGTATTTCTGGAAGCATACTAGTATTATACAGAAAAGCCATATTTGCTGCAGCACTCATTGAGTTAAAAAATTTCGTTGCCTTTGAACCTGGAATCTCATAGTCTCTTGGTGGGTTGTTAAGACCTGCATATCAACAAAAAAAAAACATATTACTAATAAAAACCAAGTTTGTTATTGAATCTTTATGATCCAAATTTAAAATGCTATGTATAACAATTATAAAAAGTAACTTGCTAAATTTCAACATGAAAAATAAAAGAGATAGATACATACCATCTTTTATAGATAATACAATAGTCACAATGATATATATGAGACTCAAGAGTGTCGAAACACCAAGCCACAACCTTAGAGATGATAAATGTGGGATGCCAAATGCAAAAATACTACAAACAAATCCTGTAATTATAATGCAGTAAGGTAACTTCAATATCTCTTCATTATCGTAGAATGTGTATATCGCCTACACAAAAATCAATTAAATATAAGAATCCATAATGTATTGTTCGCAAATTACTTCACTTTTAAATGTAAAACTAATATCTATATATATATATAATTTCTCTCATTTAAAAATATATATAATTTTACATCTTTCTTTAATTTTCAAATTATATTGCATTGATCTCTTTGAGATGTATACATAATTTTTATCTTTATAATTATTTTTATTGTTATAATTTATATTATTATTTAAATTTTTTTACTTGTTAAATAAATTGTCATTCATGTCAAAGGTATGTGTGTGACTATAAAAAATAAAAAATAAAAGGTGAAAGTGGATTAAAAGTAAAAGATGATTAAAAAGGTTAAAGGTAAATATTTAAAAAGTGGAGTAAAAAAAAAGTTACATAAAAGGAAAGTTGTTTTGAAGGCCCATGTGGTATTTGAATATTATGTAAAAGTGGAGTAAGAGGAAAGTTGTATTGGCCCATGGTTTTGAAGGATTATGATATTTTTCCCATAAAGTATAATAAAAAGGTGGACACACTTAAATAAAATAATGGTGTGAAATAAAAAGGAGGAAAATTAATTATTAATTTAATGAAAGTCTTGTCTTTTTTAATAAACATGACTTTTCGTATAAAATTAAATTAAAAAGTATAAAACGAGAAGGGTATACTGAAAATTTGTAATGTCCCCATTTTGACCCCATTACATTCAAATGTAAATGATGTAATATTGTTATAAAATCATGGTGAGGAGCTCAAGGCCAAGGCCCCGCCATCGACTTAGTGATGCATATGGTTTGCGTGCTAGCTAGGCACATTGGAATTGTAAATATGCATTTTAATAAATTACCCACAACTAGCTATGCAATGCAACAAGAGATGGGGGAATGATTTTACAAGGAATTGGGAGGGAAAACATTCAAACCCTTCGATCCAATCAAGTCAAGCCAAATGTCAATGAGAGAACCCATCAAACCCTCAACTACCCATGTTGACTTTTGTACCCAATCATTGATTTCTCCCAAGAGTTGGTTGAGGTAGTTAATGCCTTGGGGAATGGAAGGTATGGCTATCCAAATTCGAGTATGGTGTTGGGCCTGGCCCAAGTTGGGGAAAATTTTGATAACAGAAGGAGTTTTCAACAAAAATACAATTTTGTGCAAGTGTTGGGGATGTTGCGAAGTTGCGCGCAGCAACCAAATTTTGGCAGTACTTTGAAGGGTGTTGCGAAGATCAATGCTGCGAGGAAGCAGTGCTGCGAAGTGACCAGTTCACGTGGAGCCGGCAAAGAAGAGTGCTGGACGGAGGACGGGCATGGGTACCGGTTAGACCATCGGCGGTCTAGTTTTGGCAAAGATGCTCTGGGGAGGCCGAGCGACGGCGATGAGCAAATCAGGAAGGCGGCCAGCTCTACGAGGCCATTAGAGGAAGAACGACTTGATGAAAGCAACTGGGAGCTGAGCCAGCTGTACGAGGCCATTAGAGGAAGAGCGACTCAAGGAAAGTGACTTGTTGGCGTGCGCACAACAGAAAGGCCGATAGCGACAGGATGAAGGCGTGGAGGACCGCCACAATGGAGCACTCGCTACCAGAGGCCAGTAGTTTGGTTTAGAGAAATTGTAGCGGTTTTGGAAGCCCTAAGGGTTTCGGCCTTTAGCATTGTAAACACATGACCTACCGGCATGATCTATAAAAGGAGGCATTTTTGTATGGGAAAGGGTTAGAAGGTTAGCACTGAGCATTGTAAAATATTTTCTGAGTAAAGATATTGTAAAGGCTCTGCAGCTGAGTGCGCAGAGACTATTTGAGAGAGTGTTAACACCTAAAAAGTGCTCACTAGCTCATTCCCTTATTCACATGACCCATTTGTCCACTTTTCCACCATCTGAGCCTCTGAAACCAACAAAAGGTCACCAAAAGACCTTAGTACACCCCTTTTTCCCACTCAAAAAGATTATTTTTTTTTTTTTTTCTGAAAAGCATAAAAAACCCTCGAAAAGGGTCCAAATTCCCAAAAATATTAAAAAGGGAATAAAAATATTAATTTTATTCAAAAAAGGAAAAAGGAGGGAAAAGTACCTAAACCATGTTGGTCAATACCATTTGGTTTCCACAAAACCACAAATGGTATTCCCCACCACCAAAACCTATAAAAAGGTGGTAGGGGCTCCTCATTTCACATCCATCCATTATCTCATCCTCATGCTGCCGAAATCTCTCTTGAGTATTTTGGCCATTTCGGCAGCATGAGGATGAGATAATGGATGGATGTGAAATGAGGAGCCCCTACCACCTTTTTATAGGTTTTGGTGGTGGGGAATACCATTTGTGGTTTTGTGGAAACCAAATAGTATTGACCAACATGGTTTAGGTACTTTTCCCTCCTTTTTCTTTTTTTGAATAAAATTAATATTTTTATTCCCTTTCTAATATTTTTGGGAATTTGGACCCTTTTTGAGGGTTTTTTATGCTTTTCAGAAAAAATAATCTTTTTGAGTGGGAAAAAGGGGTGTACTAAGGTCTTTTGGTGACCTTTTGTTGGTTTCAAAGGCTCAGATGGTGGAAAAGTGGACAAATGGGTCATGTGAATAAGGGAATGAGCTAGTGAGCACTTTTTAGGTGTTAACAGAGAGAAGAGAGTCTGCAGCTGAGTGCGCAGACTAAGAACTGTTGTGCCCTTCCCAAAAGATCTATATATAACAACAGTTCTTGTGGACGTAGCTTCCCACCCGGGGGAGTGAACTAGGTTAAATACTGTGTAGTGTGATTGTGTTGTGTATTGTGCATTTATCTGCTTCCTGTGAATGAATGTCTGAATTTTCCCTTGCATACTGTTATGATAGGACTTTTATATGTATTTGCCATCAGGAGAATATGGAAATAATATGTTAAGTTCTGCATGAATAGATGAATGGTGAATGTTTGGCCTCTACTTATGAAGCAATAATGAATCGATTATTCGGCTAAGTGTTAGATATTGTTTAAGCACTTTCACATTATGTAGTAGGAAGAATGCATGGTAGTTGGACTGTCTCCGCGGCACATGCTTGAGCAGCGAACACCCCAAGTGAATGAATGAATGATTGAGTGTTAATAAATTCAGTACTCTAGTTAACTGCAAGCATTTCGAATCTTAGTGTGAACTGCATCGGTCGCAGTCACAAAGAAATCCCATGGAAGTAGAATTTAGAGGCGCGGACCGCGGTGTCATCTATCGCCGTGCAGTCCTTCCCTACAGCACACGTCCCATGTCACACTGCGCAGTACGTCAGACTAAACAACTCATCACCTACTGTGGAAACCTGATTCTACAGTACCCCATATACACCCCGGGTGAGACCTCAACCTGGTCGCAGGTTGTTGCCGAAAGGGCCGGTGCAAAGGGGTTTTGTTGGTCAAGGGGAAACCGCGAAGAACCTGGGTCTTTATTGAAAACCCTCTGGGTCAACATACAATAAGCCAACATATGGGAAAGCCACCCTGCATGGAAAATCGTGTTTGGCTTCTTGGGCAAGAAAAGAGCCATGAATTGCTCCCCAAGTCATCACCCATAAACCAGCTTTTCTCTCCCACGAGTTTAGAGCTACCTGGGCATTTTTCTCCATGGTTTTGTTGTGTTTCCTTCATTCTCCTAGTTGGGAAGGGCGTTTTTGTGTTGTAAAACAGTGGGGAAGAAAGGTAAATCGATTTGGGGACCATAGAGGTTGTTTTGGCTCACTAATTGCTTGCATATCTATGGGAGAAATCATTTTCTTCCCTATGGTCGATTTTCCCTCTCACAAATCCGCTTTGGTGTGCCTACGTTTTGGGGAAAAACCCATGGCCATCCTGTTTGTAAACCCCATTGCTGGAAATGTGTATCCATGCCCATTTTTTGAGTTTGCTGTGTGTGAGAGAATGTTGGGGTCGAGATGGGTATCCATTGTTTTGGCTTGAGTATGAGTGCAAGCATCCAAGGTTTAGCTTTAGCCTGATAAACCCAGCAGTGGGATGGCTTGGCTTAAATGAAATGATTAATTGGCTATGAATGAGCTTGAATGTCCCATTTTCCTTGTAAGAATCATGCCCAGCTCGGGGGTGGCAGTTGTGTCGAGAGAATTGATGAACAAAACTGGCCTATGGTTGGGTGGAACGTTGCAGCGAAATAGCTAGTTTCTTGGGACAATTGCACAATGGAGATAAGTGTTTTTCTATCTATGTGTTTTTTCCTCTACAGTGTTTAAATTAATGATTGTTATTGACATATTGAATGCATATGAAAATATGTGTGTGGATGAGCTTATTTCCGCTATGCATGTTTGCTTGATTTGCATCTGCACACATTTGTTTTTAACTGTATGAATCTAATGAATGGGCTGAGTTTTTATGAAAAGCCCCATAGATTGGTAGAATGTTCCCTTCCTCGAATTGGGTCCACAGGTGGGTACATTACAAAAATGAGTATGTGAGTGAAAAATGTTATATAATCATATATAAGAAGAATCACTCAAGGAGAAAGTGTTTGTGAAAAATGTTGAGAAGTGATGATTGAACATTATACAAGAAGATAATGGCTACAAATTGAACACCTATTTAAGGGTGGCAGGGCAGTGCAAGGTAGGGATTTGGTGCTTCCTTTCAGTTGCTTCTAAAGAAACCAAGGAGTTGGTGCTTCCTTTCACTTGGTGCTAAAGAAACCAGGGAGTTGGTGCTTCATTCCAATTGATGTTGAAGAAACCAGGGAGTTGGTGCTTCCTTCCAATAGGTGTTGGAGAATCATTGTAATCTTTATTTATTGAAAGAATATTATTTCATGGGTTTCTTCCTTTTTGGTTTTCCACGTTAAATCTATTTGTGTCTTGCATATTAATGTGATGATTGATTTTGTAAAAAGTTAGTGTGGATGGTAAATAAGAATTGAAACTTAAAAAATATGTCCTATACTGATTCAACCCCCCCCTCTCAGTATAGCTGAATATTTCAACAATTGGTATCAAAGTGGGTTCCTTCAGAAATAGTCTAACCACTGGAAGGTAGATCTTAGGAGTACACATGTCCACTTACAAAGGTTTCTCTATAAACAAGGTTCTTCTATTAGATGGAATAAACTATGATTTTTGGAGTATAAGGATGTGGACATACTTAATGGCTCTTGGTTTCGATATTCGGAAATCGATCAAAGATGGTTATACGGCCCCAACAACTCCACTAATAGATGTGGCCAAGAAAAAGGCAAGTGAAAATGACGCAAAAGTCATGAATGTTATTTTGTGTGGTTTGTCAGAATTAGATTGTGTCAAAGTAATGCATTGCAAATCAGCAAAAGAAATGTGGGACAAACTTCAGAACATCCATAAAGGCAATGGCAAGGTCATGAACGATAAACTCCAAACTCATAGAGGACAATTCGAGAAACCAAAAATGAAAGACAAAGAAAATGTTGCAGCCTATCTCCTGCATGTGGATGAGATTTTCAATACCATCAAAGGACTTGGTGAAACAATTGAAGAACCAGTGATTGTGCAAAAGGTGTTAAGGTCACTCTCTTCAAGATTTAATCCCAAAGTCTCTTCCCTTGAAGAAATTAAGGATTTGGATAGTTTAACAATGGATGAATTGCATGGAATTCTCACTACATATGAAATAAGGATCGAAAAGGAAAATCCATAAAAAGGGAAGCAACTTTCAAAGCCTCAAAAAGACAAAGAACAAAGAGCACAAATCAAGTGATTGTTCAAGTTGTGAATCAGATGAAGAAGAAGCAAATTTTATGAGAAAAATCGGAAAGGGATCTGGAAAATACAAAGGTAAGTTTCCCTTTAAATGCTTTAATTGTGGAAAAGTAGGACATTATTCTACTAACTATCCATATGCAAAAAATGAAAATAATAATGACGAAGAGGACTATAAAGTAAAGAGAAAATATGAAAACAAAAATAAATATAAACATAATAAACATGAAAAGAAGAAGAACTCTTATAATCAGAAGAAGAGCATCTACTTAAAAGCGGCTAGTGACTCATATGAAGAAAGTAGTTATGATAGTGTTAGAGAAGAAACTCTACTTATGGCAATCGAAACAGATATTGAGGAATACAAAGAGAAAGAAACAAAGGATTCGGAAGAAAATAATGAAATAGATGGCGAAGTGGATCTTGAAGGAGAACTCATATGTGCCCTATATGAAATCAAGAAGCTTAAGAAAATAACTTGAAACAAAAGGAGCAATTGAAGAAATATGAAGAAGAGGACCGTGATTCAAAAGCAAAAATATCACAAAGATTTGAAGAAACATAAAATATTATCATGAATATAAAGGTTCAACTAGAAGAGGAAAAAAGGATAGAATAAATGGTGAGAATCCAGTTGAAGGAAAAGGAAGAAACTTGCAAGAAGCTGGAATATGAAATTCTTTCCTTAAGAAAAGAACTGGAGAATTCAACTACTCAGCTGAATAGAAGCGTGAAGTTTGAAAAGATCTCTAAAACTATGAATGAGATTCTCAGTGTTAAATTTTGAGCATTAATTCACAATACTCTAGGATCTTCACTGAGAGAATAACATATACAGTATATCAATGCATAACAATCACAATAAGCATGATAATCATCACAAGAATCAAAAGCATGAGAGACAAGAGACACAGAGTTTCCGTGGGGAAAACCGTAAGGTGAAAAACCCCACAACTTCCTCAGAGATAGAGAGAGCAATGGCTCAACCAAAGTACAACCAAAATACACTGAGATAGTATCCTAGTAGCAGATGATCCTCCTCCTCACTAGTGCGCCACTTTTTGAGTGAGAGAGAGATGACTTTCCGAATGATCTAAATAGAGATCACCTGATCTCTATTTATACTAACCTATTTTCCCAGTGACCTTATGGGGCCGACTTGTCTAGCTAGGTACATCCACATTATAATATATATATTTCAGGGTCGACCCCACACATGGTGGTCTAATAACCCATCGGCAAGTACACACACTTGCAACACTTGTCAATCCACATGATGACACTTCCTTATAGAGGAATAACACATCTCTAATAAGGGTACAATAAATATATATGAAATACATTCCGAAGTTACATATACATCAACACTCCCTCTTAAATAGGAAGGTATTTCTCGACATAAATCTGCTAGACAAGTCTTCTTCTCGGGATCAACGTCATCGATGCATCGTCATCATCGTCGTCACTGCTGCTGCTATCTCAACCAATCTCTGACTCTACTCGTCATAGGAAGTTCTACAGAGCCAGTCCTTTTTCATACTGGATGTAGGCCCACCACCTGCAAGTCTTTGTCATCACTGGCCATACTGTGGAATCCTCAATACTTATTACGCGCGTCACAAAACCTTGAAAGAGCATCCCAGGCTGTTACGAGCACATGGCTCTACCTATAGGATCTCCCAGGGCCATATTATATGTGACCTCACCACAAAACCTCGCAAGAGCATCCCAGGCTGTTACGAGCACATAGCTCTACCTATAGGATCTCCCAGGGACAGATTATATGTGGTCACCACAAAACCTCGCAAGAGCATCCCAGGTTGTTACGAGCATGCAGCTCTACCTATAGTATCTCCCAGGGACAGATTATATGTGTTCATGGAAAAACCTCGCAAGAGCATCCTAGAACTGATTACGGGCACATAGCCCAACCTATCGGATCTCCCAGGGACATATTATATGCCATAGGACAAAACCTTGAAAGAGCATCTTCTAGATATCCCAGGGCCGGATTATATGCCATAGGCAAAACCTTGAAAGACTATCTGCAGATCTCCCAGGGCCAAATTATATGTCCTCCCATAGCAAAACCTCGAAAGAGCATTTGCTAGATATCCCAGGGCCAAATTATATGCCATAGGCAAAACCTCGAAAGACTATCTGCAAATATCCCAGGGCCAAATTATATGCTCATTTGCACAACCTGATCCACGGCCATAGAGTATCAACCTGATACTCACCATACATCATCCTGATGTACACATGATCATCCTAATCATCATCACTGCAACATCCTGCTGCAAGTCATCTGGAGCAACATCCTGAAGCTCGTCATCCACGATCATCCTGATCAGACAATGCATCTACCTAATGCATACCAAGTATCTACCTGATACATATCATCATACATGATCCACCTGATCATACAGTGTATCCACCTAATACAAATACAAATACATGATACATATCACCATACATGATCCACCTGATCATACAATGTATCCACCTGATACATATACAGATACATGGTCCAAGCATCCAACATGATGCTTATACAAAAATACATACGCATGATCCAACCGATCATATCCAGCATCCAACATGATGCGTACATACATATAAATGATCCAACTGATCATATCCAGCATCCAACATGATGCGTACATACATATAAATGATCCAACTGATCATATCCAGCATCCAACATGATGCATACATACATATAAATGATCCAACTAATCATACAAAGCAGAAACCAGAACATCATCCTGATGCTCATCATCCAGTGCTTACATCCACAGCCATGTGAAGGATCCTCCTTCCAACATGCTTGGAATGTCTTCAACAGATGTGTCCATCACTTCTTCCTCGAAGTGTCCTCGATCTGAAGAATGCCAAGCCTCTCTCTAAAGTACTCGAACTTCACCTTGGCTAGTAGCTTCGTCAGCACATCTGCAATCTACTCGTCCGTCACAACATACAAGAGATTCACAGCTCCTCTCTGCACCATATCCCTGATATAGTGATATTTGATCTCTATGTGTTTCGACCTGTCATGAAACACTGGGTTCTCGGACAACTTCACACAACTCTAGTTATCACAGAAGATACCAGTAGCATCCAACGGGAGATCAAATAATTCAGACAGTAGCTTCCGTAGCCATACTGCCTCACAACTAGCTGAACAGGCTACAACATACTCTGCCTCAGCTGTACTTAGTGCTATGCAGGACTGCTTCCTGCTAAACCAAGAGATCACACCTGATCCCATACTGAAACAACACCCAGATGTGCTCTTCCTATCTGCAGCACTGCCATCCCAATCTGAATCAACATAACCCTGCAGGTTAAACTTTTGATTCGCTTTATACTTGAGCCCATAATCCACTGTACCCTTTAGGTACCTCAGAACATGCTTTATAGCAACCAGATGAACACTCCTCGGATCTGTCAAGAACTGACTCAATGTGTTCATCGCAAAGCAAATATCTGGTCTCGTGTTCGTCAGGTACATCAAGGACCCAATCATCTGACGATACATAGAGACATCAACCGACTCAGATGAAGCATCACATAGAAGCTTCAAATTCGATGACATAAGTGTGGCCATGGCCTTGCAATCCATCATCCCAAATCTCTTCAGGATATCTACTGTGTACTTCCCTTAACTAAGGAAGATCCCACCTGCACTCTGCCACACCTCCATACCTAGGAAATAATGCATCATTCCCAAATCTTTCATATCGAACTCGGAAGCAAGCTTCCTCTTAGTATTTGCAATCAATCTGTCATCTCCTGTTACAAATAAGTCATCCACATACAGGAGTAGAATCACAGGATTCCCTTCCTCAACCTTGTAGTAAAGGTTGGAATCCGCTTTACTCTTGGTAAATTCCAAACTAGATAGGAAACTGTCCATCCTACCATACCAGGTTTTGGGAGCTTGTTTCAAGCCATATAAGGCTTTCTTCAATCTGTACACATATGACTCCCTGTCATGTATTTCAAAACCGAGTGGCTACTCCACATATACTTCCTCTTCAACTACACCATTCAAGAAAGCAGTCTTGACATCCATCTGGTGTATTTTCCATTTCAATGCTGCAGCCAGGGCAAGTACTGTTCTGATGGAAGTATACCTGGCTACAGGTGCAAAAGTTTCTTCATAATCTATTCCCTCTTTCTGAGAGAAGCCACGAGCTACGAATCTTGCCTTGTATTTCTCTACACTGCCATCTGCAGCATGCTTGATTTTGTAGATCCATTTGGAAGTCACAACAGACTTCTCTTTAGGTCTTGGGACAACATCCCAAACATCATTCTTCATTTTTGATTGGTATTCCTCAACCATGGCATCCTTCCATTCTTTCTTTTCCACTGCTTCTTCATAACTGGAAGGCTCTTTGTTCATAATGTAACAGAGTAAAGCAACATAGCTGCTATGAGATCTGGTTCTCTTCTTTGCTCTGTGTTCTTCTTCTGGAATGCCAAATCTTTATGCATCTTGAATGAACTCTCTAGCCCATGCAGGTTTCCTCTTGTGAGAGTTATCCTCACGGGGTGGATCTACAGGTTCTTGTGGATCTTCAAACTCACGAACAACTTCTGGAACTGCTTCAGTCATGGTAGTGTCTTGAAATATAGTTTCCTTAGGTTCTTCATAAACTTCAATAGGTGCCTTCCTTGATTTGATGAATGCTGAGTTTTCATCAAATGTTACATCCCTGCTAACATCAATATTCTTGAACCTTGGAAAGTATATTCTATAAGCCTTCGAGCTTTCACTGTAACCCACAAAGATACCCTTCTTTCCTGAAGGATCTAGTTTAGTCCTCTTTTCCTTTGGGACATGAGTGTATACTGGACAACCAAATATTCTGAGATGGCTAACTTCAAGTTTCTTACTAGAAAAGACCTCTTCTGGTGTCTTGTTGTCCAATATCTTGTGGGGTGTTCTGTTCTGCACATATGTAGTTGTTCTAGCTGCTTCTACCCATAGATGCATAGGTAGATACTGTTCATGCAGCATTGCCCTCGCTGCTTCCATAATAGTTCTGTTCTTCCTTTCTGCAACTCCATTTTGTTGAGGATTATAAGGAGCAGTCAACTCCCTCTTAATCCCTGAATCATTACAAAGCTTCTTGAAGTCACCTAAGGTGAATTCTCCACCATTGTCGGATTTGAATGTTTTGATCTTCTTGTCAGTTTGATTCTCCATCAAAGTTTTGAATTCCTTGAACTTATCAAACACCTCATCTTTGCTCTTCAAGAAGTATACCCAAGTCTTCCTGGAGAAGTCATCAATAAATGAGACATAGTAAACATATCCACTAACAGAACTGGATGACATAGGACCACATACATCTGAGTGGATGATTTCTAGGATATCTTTGGCCTTGCTTTCACTGCTTGGGAAAGCCTTCTTAATGTTCTTACCTTTTGCACATCCTTTGCAAACACCTTCATGTTTGGTCTTGATTTCAGGAAGACCTTCTACAGCCTTGCTTGCAATTGGAAGTGCCCTATAGTGCATATGAGCAAGTCTTCTATGCCAAAGTTCACTTGGCTCCATGGATTCATGCACCATGGCATGTTCAGGTTGACCCTTCAATTTATACAATCCTCCCTCTTGCTCTCCAATCACTACTGCATCATCTATGGTCTTTCCCTTTGTCCACATTAGGACTTGGCCATCCACAAATGCAACCCTCATACCTTTTGCATCCAATGCAGAGATGGAGAGTAAGTTCTTCTTGAGCCCAGGTACATAAAGGACTTCTTTCATCTTCAAAGATTTTCCATAATCTAGGTTGTAGGAGGCTTCTCCACTTCCTTTGATTGGGTATTGATAATCATCCCCAAGGTTCACCTTATGGGGTGATTCATGTTCAGATCGACTCACAAAAGATTCCTTAAACCCAGTCATGTGTTTGGAATCCCCACTATCAATCAACCAATCATTACAACCATGGGAGATAGTACCTGTGAGAGCAGAGATTAGAACATACTCTTCTTCACTTGATGAGTCATCATCACTTTCTGCCCTAGCCTTCTTCTTTGGAGGTTCATCATCCTCGACAGCATGAGCATGGAACTTTCTTTTGCTGCCCTTCTTCTTCTTGCTGAAGTTGTTGTTATTATCCCTTTTGTTCTTGGGACAATCTGAAGTAAAGTGACCCTTCTAATTGCATGTGAAGCATCTTAGATCCTTCTTATTCTTTTGATAGGATCTTTTGTAGCGAGAGTGCTCCTTCTTGGGCTTGCTTCTTTTGGTGTGAGTTGCAAGAGCTTGATCTTCACCTCCCATCTTTTCCTCACGAGCTACAAGTCTAGCTTCTTCTTGATAGCATTCCTCCCATAGTTTACTGAAAGAGATCAATTTCTTTCTTGCACAGATTCCTTGAATAAAGGAGTCCCATGACCTAGGTAGGCCATTCAGAGTGGTCTTAACAACTTCACCATTGTCCACTTCTTCATCCACAGCTTCAAGTTGCTCCTTGATCTGAGAGACCTTGGAGAAGTAAGATTGAATGGTTTCTCCATTCAACATCTTGACCCCTTTCAATTGATTCCGCAGAGTCATCTTCCGATTTATGTTCTTCCCTTCAAATAGCTTGGTCAAAGAGTCAAACATCTCCTAGGGTGTCTTTTAGAGAAGACACATGGGGTATGAGATGGTCTTTGATAGAATCAGCAATGATTCTCTTTGCCTTAACCAAGTTCTTCTTATGCAATACCTTGGCCTCTTCATCCTCTGGGATAGGGATGTCTTCTTTTATATATGAGTCCAACTCATTCTCTTCCAGGATTAACCCAATCCTATACTTCCAAGCTCGGAAGTTATCAACCCCTTCAAGCTTATCCTCAAGCTTGGTATGGTGAGACATCTTAAAGAGTACTTCAAATGAAAATAGAAAAGATTTAGGTCTTACCACTGGAAATGCTGAAAACTGGATCTGGTCCTGGATTAGGGTTTGTCGAAAAAACCCTAAAAATTCAGAATGTGAATTTCAATTTTCTGAAAGGATAGAAAGATGCGCTTTGATGAGCTGATCAGCCTGGTGCATTCAGAATTTGAGATCAGCAAAGTTTTACCCTTCAGATTTGTCTTTTTGTCCTCTCGGGTTCACTAGGGAGAGCCCTGAATTAGGGTTTGAGTTTCCCGGAGATCTACCCAGCCAAAAATATTGATCCAAATCTCTAAACTTCGATTTTTGCAAGGAGCTTCCAGCTATGTCTTCAGATTTCAGAAATTCCTATTTTTGAGGAAACCCTAATTTTTAGGGCCAAATCTAAAAATGCTCGGAATTGAATTCTGATTGGACATATAGATGCGCCTTGATGAGTAGAGTCAATATACTATACTGATTTTCCAAAATCTGTGGAGAGAAACCCAATAAACAAGAAACTCAAGTTTCTGTTACTGCAAAATGTCTTCTTCTCAGGTTAGCTCTGATACCATGTTAAATTTTGAGCATTAATTCACAATACTCTAGGATCTTCACTGAGAGAATAACATATACAGTATATCAATGCATAACAATTTACAATAAGCATGACAAGCATCACAAGAATCAAAAGCATGAGAGACAAGAGACACAGAGTTTCCGTGGGGAAAACCGTAAGGTGAAAAACCCCACAACTTCCTCAGAGATAGAGAGAGCAATGGCTCAACCAAAGTACAACCAAAATACACTGAGATAGTATCCTAGTAGCAGATGATCCTCCTCCTCACTAGTGCGCCACTTTCTGAGTGAGAGAGAGATGACTTTTCGAATGATCTAAATAGAGATCACCTGATCTCTATTTATACTAACCTATTTGCCTAGTGACCTTATGGGGCCGACTTGTCTAGCTAGGTACATCCACATTATAATATATATATTTCAGGGCCAACCCCACACATGGTGGTCTAATAACCCATCAGCAAGTACACACACTTGCGACACTTGTCAATCCACATGATGACACTTCCTTATAGAGGAATAACACACTCTAATAAGGGTACAATAAATATATATGAAATACATTCTGAAGTTACATATACATCAACACTCAGTAGTCAAAGATATCCATTCATCAAGTTGGGTATTGGGCATGATGAAGAATTCTAGAAAGGGAATTCAAGCAAGGAAATTGTAAATCCTTCAAAGAAAGTACATGAAGGAAGCTATGCTACAAATGTAAAAGGATCCATAAACAATTTAAGCAGCAACAGGAAGGTAAGGTCAATCATATTCCAGAAGACTTCAAGTATGACTTCAAAAGAGTTGTGCCCCCAAGGAGGTATGTCATTAAAACAAGGTACCAAATTCAATTCTTTGGTTATTGATTTTATTGTAACAAGTATGGTCATAAGGAAATAGACTATAGAACTCAAGAAAGAGATGTGTATTTGAAAAACAAAGTTCAATCTAGAAACATGTATATGAGAAACAATACTCAAAGTAGAGATGTGTATAACAAAGCTTACGCTATATATAGATATATGAGGAACAATCCTTGAAGTTATCAAAGCTTTGGTGACATAAGTTACAATTCATTTGCTCCATTTATTGATTATGACATTGAATCTTATAAGTGCAACAACCTTGGCCACAAAGCTCATGATTGTAGAATCTTGATGAAGTCTCCTATGGAAGAACATGTTCATATTAGGCATAATAAAGAAAATACTAGCATATGGAAAGAAAAACAAGGAAGAATGTGAATTAGATTTGTATGCTCAAAACAAAATAAGCCAATGGTACATTGACAGTGGATGTTCAAACCATATGACTGGGGATCAAAATAATTTTCTCAGACAAGAAAGAAAAATGAGGTAGTGCTAATTTTGGAGATAATGCTTTTGCTATGATAACTGGAAAAGGTACAATCATTCTTGGAGATAAGAAAACTAAAGTAGAAAATGGATTTCTTGTTGAGGACTTGAAGCACAGTATTCTTAGTGTTATCCAAATGTGTGATCAAGGACACACTCTCACTTTCAACTCCCAAAGATGTGATATAAGAAAGGAAATCTCAAGAATATTGGTGGTAACAACAAAAAAACTCCAAACAATGTATATATTCTTAATGTATTAAAAGAAGAAAAATGTTGTATGGGACAAGTAGATGAAAGATGGTTATGGAATAGAAGAATGGGACATATGAGCTTTGACAATCTGGTCAAAATTAGAAAAAAGAAAGCAGTTAGAGACATGCCAAAAATAATCAAACCTTCATATTTTATTTGCAAGCAATGCCAACATGGGAAGCAAACAAAAGTGAGTTTCAAGACAAAGGAATACTAAACATCAAAGCCACTGGAACTTGTTCATACTGACCTTTGTGGGCCAACAAGATCACAAAGTTTGCAAGGTGATTACTATTTCATGCTACTCATTAATGATTATACAAGAATGACTTGGGTAACCTTTCTCAAACACAAATCAAAATAATTTCAGAAGTCCAAACAAAGCATTTAAAGCATTAGTTGAAAATGAAACTGACCTGGAAATCAAGTGTTTAAGATCAGACAATGGAGGAGAGTTTACATCAAATGAATTTGAATAATTTTGTGAGACTCATGGAACAAAGAGACATTTTTTAGCTGCAAGAAATACACAAAAAAATTGAGTGGTAGAGAAGGAAAAATCGAACTTTACAAGAGATGGAAAGAACAATGTTGAATGTGTTGGAATATTCACAACATCATTTTTATATTTTGCATGACTGCATGCAAATCTGCATGTTGCATGCAATTGCAGGCATCCAGTCATCATCATGGTTGTCTCCCCAACACCTAGACCTTGCTTCTAGCTCTCCAGAGCCTGTCTTTAGCCCCCATTTGGCTTCCTACCTACCTAATGCGCCCTCCTTGACTTCTCTGCATGGCAAGTACAACTTTCCCACCTACCACAACTAGTTTGGGTGCCTTTGCTCACCCACCACCAGTTATCACTCAGTTAAGGCACCTCTTCTCACCTACCGAGAGTTATCACTCAGTTAGTGCATTGATTGAGCCGTTGTTCCACTGATTTCTCATGCTGACTGCTTGTAGCTTCTAGTTAGCTAGTTATGGAGTTCCACTTGACTATTTGACAGCCTCATGTGCCCCACTTGGAGTCTCCATTCCCTGATTTATGCCTAGATGGTTCTGTTAGACTCAGTTGGACACACTTGATCGGCTCTTACCATTTGTAACTGATACTACTGAATGGATGATGTCTCCATTGTTCTCCAAGCTAGACTCTGAGCTCAGATTCAAATGCCCTACTTGGATAATTCGAATCCTATATGATGCTCCTTTATAGTTCATTGTATCACATTCTTTACATTCATCATTCATTGTATGATATTGACATTGTCCATTATTCTGTGTTAATGAGTGATTATTGAGTGCATGCTTCTCTTATTCTTTGCAAATATTCTTGAGAGTTTGATTGTGAGTTTGTTACAATTGCTAGATCCCTGCAGATTATCACAGAATGAAGGAAAGCTATCTGTAGACAGGATTTGGAGAGAAGCAATCAACATTGTTTTCTACATTTTGAATATAGGGCAGATCATAGTCAACAACAACAAAACACATTATTAATTATGGAAAGGTAGACCAACAATAGTTAAACGCTTCAATGTTTTTGGAAGCAAGTGCTACATAAAGAGAGATGATGAAGATTTGGGAAAATTTGACTCCATAACTGATGAAGGTATATTTCTTGGTTATTCATCAAGAATAAAATCTTATAGATGTTACAATACAACATTGAGCAAAATCGTAGAGAGTGCCAATGTAAGAATTGATGAAGCAAGGCATCAGAAGGTGAAATCACAAGCAGATGTTCAAACATACTAACCAAGTTGCAAAGAAGAAGAAGGAGAAGAAGGAGAAGAAAATGAAATAGAAGAAACATATAAGGCCAAGGTACAAAAACACCATCTAGTTTTTTTAAAAAGAATCATTTGAAAAATCTAATCATTGGTGATAAAGATACAGGAGTTCAAACTAGAAGAAGACTGACAAGTGTACCAGAACATGCAAATTTCTCCTTGCTCTCTGAAATAGAGCCTAAGAATTTTATAGAATCCTGTGAAGACAAGCGTTGGATTGGTGCTATGGAAGAAGAGTTGAATCAAATTGAGAAAAATGAAACATGGGAACTTGTTCCAAGGCCAACAGATAAAAAAATTATTAGCACCAAGTGTGTTTTTTAGATCAAGTCAAATGAATATGGGAAAGTAAAAAGAAATAAATCACGATTGTTTTATAAAGGGTACACTCAAGTTGAAGGTATTGATTTTGAAGAAAAAATTTCCTTGGTTGCAAGACTAGAAGTTGTTAAAAAAAAATTGGCATTTACATGTTTCAAGAACTTCAAAGTCTATGAAATGGACCTCAAGTCAGACTTTCTAAATGGAAAACTAGAAGAAGAAGTATATGTTGAACATCCATATGGGTTTCAATTGTTGGAGAATGAGGATCATGTATGTAGATTGAAGAAATAACTTTATGGGTTAAAACAAGCTCCCAAAGCTTGATATTCAAGACTTGATAAATAACTATAGCAACAAGGTTTCAGAAGAGGAATTGCAAATAACAATATCTACATAAAAGTAGAAAGTGGAAATTTGTTAATTGTTGTATTTTATGTGGATGATATAATTTTTGAAAGTAATGCTGACAGAATGAGCCAAAAATTTGCAGAAGAAATGAAAACAGAATTTGAGATGTCCATGCTTAGTGAATTGTTGTTCTTCTAGGTTTGCATATTTCTCAAACCAACAAATGAATTTTCATTTCTCAGACCAAATACATCAAGGAGGTGTTGAAGAAATTCAAAATGGAGGAATGTGCACTTGTTAGTAAACCCATGATCACAAGTTGTTAATTGAGAAAAAATGATGAATCTACATAAGCAAATCAAACACTATACATGCCAATGATTGTCATCATATTGCATGTGACGGCTTCAAGACCAAATATCAAGCACACAGTATAATTGATTTCCATATTTCAAGCTACACCAAAGGAAACACATGTGCATGCAGTGAAAATAATATTTAGATATCTAAATGACACATTGGATTTTGGCTTTTAGTATTCAAAAAGTAAAGATTTCACTTAACAACACATACAGATGTAGATTGGATAGGAAGTGTTGATGACATGAAAAGTACAAGTGGAGGAGCATTCTTTTGAGGAAAGATTTTAGTGTCATGGTTTAACAAGAGACAAAATTCAATCTCCTTATCCACAACAGAAGTCGAGTATATTGTAGTAGCAGCATGTTGCACACAAATTCTTTGAATGAATCAAACATTGAAGGACATCAAGTTAGAATATGATCACCCAATATCAATCATCTATGACAACACAAATGCAATAATCATTCCAAAGAATAATGTTATGCATTCAAAGACAAAGCATATTCCCATCAAGTATCATTTTCTAAGAGAATGGGTAGCAGAAAAAAATGTCAAGATGGAATACATTGCCACTAAAGAACAAGTTGCAGATGTCTTTAAAAAACCCCTTCCCAAAGAGACATTTGAAATCTCAGGCATAAATTGGGAGTGATATCACTTTCATCTCACCACTAAGTGCTTAAGTAGAGGCACAAGTTCAGGGGGAGCATCCCTTTGCCATTGATGTCAAAGGGGGAGAGTTGCAGACAGGGGGAGAAATGCAGCAAGGGGGAGAATATTGTAGGATTATGTGTGGAGTATGTGTTTTGGATTGCCATCAATGACAAAGGGGGAGACTGCTAAATAATTTTCCATTGATGTCAAAGTTATGTGTGCAACTTTAAGAAATAAAAGGTAAAAGTGCATTTAGGGTAAAAGAGGATTAAAAAGTTTAAAGGTGGATTAAATTTGGAGTAAAAAGAAAGTTATGTAGAAAGTGGAGTAAAAATGAAGTTATGTAAAAAGTGGAGTAAAAAGCATTATATTTAAAAGTAAAGTTGTTTTGAAGGCTCGCGGTTTTTAAGGCTCATGGTATTTTTCCCATAAAGTATAATAAAAAGGTGGGTACACTTCTGTGAGTGAAAAATATTATATAATCTTATATAAGAAGAATCACTCAAGGAGAAAAACGCTTGTGAAAAATATTGAGAAGTGGCGATTGAAGATTATATAAGAAGATAATGCCTCCAAATTGAAGATCTATTTAAGGGCGGTGGGGCAATGTAAGGCAGGGAATTGGTGCTTCATTTCAGTTGGTGCTGAAGAAACCGAGGAGTTGGTGCTTCCTTTCAGTTGGTGCTGAAGAAACCAGGGAGTTGGTGCTTCTTTCCAGTTGATGTCGAATAAACCGGGAATTTGGTGCTTCCTTCTAGTAGGTGCTAGAGAATCATCGCAATCTTTATTTATTGAAAGAATATTCTTCTGTGGTTTTCTTCCCTTTTGTATTTCCACGTTAAATCTTTGTGTCTCTTCCGTATTAATGTGATGATTGATTTTGTAAAAAATTAATATGGATGGCAAATAAGAATTAAAAGTTTAAAAATATGTCATATATTGATTTACTCCTTCCCAATATAGTTGAATATTCTAACAACATTTTTTTAATTCTATATTTTTTTTTAATAAATAATATTAAAAATTATTTTAAAAAAAATCAATTTCCTAAATAATAATAATGTTAATTCACACCCTAGTTATCACTAATATAAGAATAAAAAATTAAATGTTATAGGTAAATCCCATGTCTTATCACTCACTTTCAATGCTTCTCCAACTAAAATAATAATAAAAAATAAATAAAATATTCTAGGTGAGTCCCATTCCTTACCACTCACCTTCATAGCTTATCCAACTAAAATAATAAGAAGAAAAAAAAGATAGGAAAATAAATATTCTAGGTGATATTCCATGACTTGAGACTCACCTTCATAGCTTCTCCAGCCAAAATAATAAAACCAATGTTACCCATGAAGAGATTGATATATTGTAGAGCCCATGTAAAGTAATAAATGTTGTCACCTACAACATCCAATAATAATTCACAATCACAATATTAAAGATATAAAATTTCAAAAAAAAAATTACAAATATAAATATAAATTGTGTAACATAATATTTATAAAATTTCAAAAAAAATAAGCAAATATAAATATAAATGGTGTAACATAATATTTAGTAATAATTTCTTTGGAGAAATATTTAATAATAATAATCCAAAATCATAATATTAAATAAATAAAAAAAATTATTAATTTTATTATATAAAAGTACGATAGGATAATTAAATATATTTTTTATTACTAAAATATTCAATAAAAATAAATTCTTGCTATTTTTATTTTTTAAAAAAAAAAAAATTACAACATTTTTAATTAACTATAAATAATAAAAATGTTTCAAACACTTCAATCAAATAATGTATATAAAGAGAAAGTTATACATGATAACTTCACTAATCAAATATTGTAAACGAGGAAAGAGTTATAAAAACTAAATTCTATGGCTAATAAAGCACAAAGTCGATCAAATAATATATATAAACAAAAGGTTGTACATGATAAATTCAATAATCAAATATTGTATTATAAGGAAAGAGTTATAAATACTAAATTCTATGACAATAATAAAGCACAAAGTCACTAAGATTTATAAATTGAATTAATTCGTATGTCATTTAGTAAATTAACCAAGTCTAAACTCTTTGTTTTTCACTTGATATTTGATCTATATCATTATTGTTATTTCCAATAATATAAGATCATCAATATATAATATTGTATTATTTATTCTTATTGGTGATAATAATAAGGTCATAAATATATAAGATGGTATGATTATTATTAATTAAGATCTATCTTAAACCTGGATTTATCAAACAGAGAAGGATCTAATTTCTTGTTGTATAAAAATATTTTATCTTAAATTTTGTATATTTTATGAGATGATGTGGATTTTTTAATTACTTTTATTTTATAAGTCGACATGATTTTCCAATTACTTTTTAATTTTTAATTTTGGTAATGTAGTGTAATGTTACATTATGTGTCAACATCTCCCCCATACTAGGTTGTAAAGCACCTCACTCTTCTTGGTGCAATAATAAGATCATTTAATCAATGTTCTTCTTATTATAATATGAAGATATTTGTTCTATTAAAATATTTTAGGATTTTTCTCTCTAATTACTTATCATTTATGTAAATGCATTATCCTATAAGAAGTAAACATATTTTTGAGAAAATTTGAAGCTCGGTAGAGGGAATAAGAACATTAAGATGGTTTATTAATCAACTAAGTCTCCACTAAAAACATCATTATTGCTATCTATACTTTTGATTTTTATATATAAGTTTAGATGTAGGGACATTTTTCATTCACTCATTTGATACCCATTAACTTTGAATTGATCACTAATTCCTCCATACTAGGATTTATAAGAAGATCTGTGACTGTATGGTACTTAACTTATAAAAAAGATTCTAGTTTAAAAATTATACAAATACTTGATGGTGACTTAGTAGTGAAAGAAAATCAATATGATACACTGAGTAGCTCATTTTAGACCAAAAATTGGTTGGAATAAGGGGCCAACTTGGGGACTCTATCTTTGGGGATGGTCATGCATATGAAGGAAGAATCATAGAGTTCTCCAATACACTAGTAAAGGTTATATAAATAGTACCTACAAGGTATAAAACCAATACTTAAATTAACTAGTATGTATAAATAATAAACACATCAATCACATAATAGATACAAAGATAAGTTTGTCAAAGGCAAGGTTTTTTGAAGGACTTTAATATTATACTTAAGTATAGTATCCTAGGCGATTATTTTGGATTGAAAAAAACATGTATATAGATAGGTAGGCAAATATTAAATATGAAACATACAGTTTACAACTAAAACGTGTATTTTTTAGCGAATATTATGGTTAAAAAAAAACATATTTTATGTAAATGTAGGCAATATCAAAGACTAAAAATGACCAAAGAGCGAATTTATTTTTGAAAAAAAACTCAGAAAATAGCCATTGGTGAAATTTCGCCCTTAAAAATTACCCTAGTCAAAGGAAAGAAGATATTCATAGGCAATAAGAACTCCAATATAATATTATCACAAAATGAGTTATAAAAAATATATTAATTATAATGGTAACAATCCCATAAATCTCAAAATAGAATGTTGCATAACTAAATCGCAATTGAGCCATCATGCTTGAAGTAATGTTGTTTCCAAGAATGAGTGACACAATTGTTCCATACCATACTACTATGCCAATTGGATGGATGTTGTACTAAGTGGAACCAACCAACCCCAGATTGGAATAATGTTCATCCTCAAATATTAAATTATGCAAGAATTAGTTACTAACATTTGAAGTAGTCCAAATGTTAGATGATTTGGTCTTTTTTGGCTATATAATCTTTGGTCAAATTACAATTCTTCATTGTGAAAATTGCATTTTTTGATGGATAAATAGATCAAACACCCTCCAATACCCCTTTTGCACTTGAATTGTGTAATATTAACAACTGATATTTGCAATTTCAACAATTCGCCTAAACTTTTAACTGGAATTTGGGAAAATTTTGATTGAATCCTTAACGACATGTTTGGGCAAGTTAATAGAAGGTCAAGAACTTGGTTTGCAATATGAAGATCAACATGGACTTTATTTTGTGAATATAGCAATCAGTGTGTTCAAGGTTGTAGCGCTGGCTAACATCAATGCCACCCATAGTCTTGTTATTGAAAGAACCATGACACCACTTCATATTAAGTCTAAGGGAAATGATTCCAGTTTCAAGGTGGTAAACTCAGCAATAAAGTTGTTAGCTAGAGTTGTTCGTACAACACCGATGAATGTTGGAGATCGGCTTGGCATATTAGACTTGGAAGTGGCTCCATTAGATTACCATGCATTTTTCTTAGGGAAAGACTTCCTCAAGCTTGCCAAAGCAATATTAGTGCCTTATAAGAAAATTTTAGTGTTCTTCTATATGAAGCCAAGACTTGGAGCATGTCGATGATGACAAGAAGGAAGATGGGGTGAATACCTAAGATGTCATCCATGAAGTTGGTTGAGACAACCAAAGTTCCCATGGAATATCCTTACATAGGTGCACACGAACTGAAAGTAAGGGGCTCGAGCAAGAGAACCTTGGGTACAACAGACATCATAGTTCACTTGGTGAACCAATTAGCAACATTGGAAACTCGGGTAGACTTGGTTTTGAAGTGGACCAAATAGTTAGGGATTTTTTTTTACCAAGAGAAAAATGTTGGAGATAAGGAAATTCTTATACCAATAGAGGCATCGAATGTTGGGAAAAGAGGCACTCCCGGGAGCGACTTGTGATACCCAGGATAATACAAAAGATAAAGCAGTTCAAGTGGACTAGGACTCAATTGAACTAGAAAAGGACCAAGGCCTTGAGGAAAAGCAGTGCATTGAGGTACTTGAATGGTTGGATGTACCATTGCAATAGGATTAGTTGGCAACTGCAAAGGTATCCAAGGTGATGGATGCACGGGGGATTCACTAGAAGGCAATATAATACCATGTTCATTCATATTGCAGTATTAAATATTCATGAAAACCTAAAAATTATATTGCTTATATATTAAGGGGCAAAGGGTTTTTTTTATTTAATGTAACAATACAAAAATACTTTGGGGTCTTTTTTATATGGGAGGGCTAACAAATATCCGCCAAATGGAGATGGAGGGATCACGACCAGATGAGAAATCGGGTTGAGGCAAGGCTCGGGCTTACCAGTACGCAGGGAAATCACGTCTTGAGGCATTCTTGAGGCCAGTGGTTTCGTGGTGAAGTGGGTTTCCAGTCGATCATAGTCAAGAGATAGTGGTCATTGACAACTAATTGTTACCAATAGCACTCAGCCAGTTGTTACCAATAGCCTTTGGAGGCTCTAAGCCTCCACAACCTGTTATAGGCCCTCGATAGGCCTTGGGGGCTTGAATACCCAACCACTCGTGCCTATTACAGGCCTTGGGAGGTTTAGTCAGCCTCCTAGAGCTTGTTACAGGCCCTGGGGGCTTGGATACCTATCCCATAACAGGCTTAGTCAGTGATTAGGGAACTGCAACATGAAATCTAAATGTTGTACTATGTGCATCGGCTCTAGTGACATACAAGAAGTGATCTCCTATCTCTTCATTAGACCATTAGATGTTGCAAATCATAATGATATGTGGTTGAGTAATTGCATTGTGGGTGAAGTAATGTGCATCCACAATATACATCGAAAAAAGCAAGGTGCATTATAGAATGCATGTGGGGTCTAAGAGGGGTATCATATCAATATACTAGGTAGAAATATAAAGGGGTGTAAAAAATGTTAATGAAAAATTTGATACATACAATATCTAGTTAAAATAGGTGTTTTTTTTAATTGGGAAGGCATATTGGGAGGGGGTTAAAAAAAACGATTTTGGAAGGTATTTTCCAATATTTAGTGAAATTAGGGGTATTGTTTCATATGCCACGAACGAATGTGCTATGATGGCGGTTTATTGAGTGAAGCCCCCGTGGATGGATGCACCTTTGTAGACTACAATCCTGGCTCATGATGAATCGAGAGATGAAGGCATTCCAAAGCATGATGCCATGGACATTCTAGACTTTTGCATGTTGGTCATTGGAATACCTGAAGCTCAAATAACACCCAAACACTTGGAGAAAGTGGGTTACAGACCAATGGAAATGAAGGCAATCATGAAGTACATGGGAATGAATGAATTCATTCAAGAATAGTCTTTCTTGTAGAATGGTAAATCAGTTGAAAGTAAGAGTAGTGTGTCGGATTCCACCTTGGGAACACTTCAACATTACGGAGACTGAAAAGAGAGAAGGTTGTTTCAGTTGGATTGCAACACCTAGTAGAGGTTTCCAGATAGAATCAACCACCTTTTCAAGGTTTGAGTAAGTCAGTGAAGCAGTGAGAAAAGAGGAGACAATAAAAGGCTAAGAGTATGAGGAACCTTTGGCCATAGAGTAATATTGTAGCGATGATGAAGAGTCATGGAGTCCCAAACAAACATCTTGGGATTACACAAAGGCTTGTAAGTGGATCTATGGTGTAGGTTATCAAGTGTCGCTCTAGGAGTTGGAAGCATTTACGAATGATGACTCACATATGGACTTGGGAAGTAGCCACAAGTCAGTCATACATACCATTGGATGCTTTGGGGGCAGTGGATTTGGAATCCACTCACCATCTCACCTAAGTTGTTGAAGAGCATGATGAATCACTGCCTTTGGTTTTAGAAATGGGGTCGTGGGTGCCTAGTAAAAGGTACCTAAGAAAATTCAACCGAAAAGATGTGGAAGGAATGAAGGACCAAGAAATTGGTTCCTTAGACAAAATTGTTGAAATGAAAAAGGTATTTTAACAACGATAGAGCAAAGTTAGTGACCTTGCCTTGGATTAGAGATTTGTACTAGGTGATAGAAATGTAGAAGGAATTGAATTTTTTTGTATGAGGAAGTAGATTTCTCGTGCATTGAGCATGATGGTTGGATTAGCAACCCAACTAGTTCAAGACTTGGCAAGTACTAGTGTATAGAAACATGGACAAATTGGTTGAATCACAAATGGAGTAGTAGGTTTGGATAAAGAACAACAGTTGGACCAATGAAAGTATCTCACTTTAGAGGTTTGGTTGCAACAAGAAAAGGTAGTCACAACAACACTTGGAGTTGCAGCATGAAGGAAGCAACAACGATGGTGGTATGACTTGAGAAAAATAGTTCTTGAAGACGTTGTTGATCATAGAAACTACTTTAAGTGGGGGCGGATGTAATAAATTTAGTTAGAGAGCAAAAATTAGGTGCTCCTCACGACCACTTAGGATATATTTAGTTTTTGGAAGAAAAATCAACAAAAGGATTTGGAAAAGAAACCAACGGGAAGGAAACCATCTTATTTGGGCACATGCGGTGGCATAGAAGGAAAAAGACATAAGGATGGATTTGTTATTGAGCACATTAGAAATGAGGGAAGTCTGAGTGTGGTCAGGTGCACACTCACCACACTCGAGCAGTTGGACACCCTTTACTTGACGAGGAGCTAGGAGCCCATTGCTGTGATGAACCTGCAATAATTAATTAATGCAAATACACAAGATATCAGAAATAATAGAACTCAGAATCACTTTTATATAGATCACGGGCCACTTCGAGGGGGCAACCTCCTTTGAGCAAGCTCAATACAATTAACTTCACGGTGCCTTCATAGGCCTCAACACACACTTATATACCAAGTCTAGGCGCCAATACCATGGGTCAATACTATGTGTCAATAAAAACCATTGGCTAAGTCTAGGCGCCAATACTATGAGTCAAAACCATGGGACATATAATACTATGGGATGACTTACAAAGCATATGCATCCAACTCTATGGGTCAATACTATGGGATAATATAAACTATGGATCAACAAATACTACGGGACGACGTACAAAGCATATGCGTCCAACAACAATATAATAACAAAGTAAAGACATGGGTTCCTAACATCCCCTCTCCCTTAGAAAAAACTTTGTCCTCAAAGCTTTAGATGTGGAAATTGATGCAGAATCTGAAGGAGTAGGTCCCCTGTAGCATCCTCGGGTTGCATTCCGAGCTACTGGCGTCTTTGGAGTTTCAGGGAGGATTGCATGGAAGGTTGTAGATGAAGAAGAACCATATCAACGATGTGAAAAGTGCGCTCAGAACGGTGCTAATCGGCTTGTTGTTTCAGTCGAATTCTTGCCATGTGCAAATTGTCCTGTAGAATGAGAAGAAGCTGAGCACGATTTCGAAGAATTGAGTCAATTGCCTGAACTGGGGAGCTCCTGAAGGTGTATGGAAGAAGAACTGGTGGTGCCTGTCCAGAGACTGCTTCATATGGTGTCCTTTGAGATGTGGTACTATACCACTGGAGCGCTTCTAGGAAATCCATAGAAATAGTTGTCCAAATCTGTGGAGGGACGGGTAAGGGTTCGAGCAGTCCCTAAAGGAGGGTCGTTTCACCCTTGTTGACCTGAAAAGTATCATAGTCAACCACCATCCATTGAATTGTCCTTTTGAGTCCCTGCCAAAAGAAGTTACATTGTTCCTGGTCATACGTTTTGAGAAACCCAGAGTGCCCTACTGATGAAGAAGCATGGAGTTCATAGAAGAGATAGCCACGTTGAACAGATTGCAACCAATTTGGAACAAGCAGAGAAATAGCTGTAAGAGAGACTGGGTCATCAAATGTGCGAGGAGGAGCATCTTCCACCATATTGTCCTTACCCTTCTAGTAAGTGGTCGCATAGTCATAACCCATGAGTTGGATAACCCATTTCAGGTGTGTTGGGGAGGAGACCCGTTGTTCCAGGAAAGTTTCCAGACTCTGGAGATTAGTCTTGATGCAGAAAGAATTCCCCAATAGGGATAGCTACCACTTCTGTACTGTATGCAAAATAGTCATCATTTCCTGCTGAGAGGTAGATGCAGCTAAATTCTTACCGAAAAGGTCTCTTGAAGGCAACAAGCTCATTGGTTCAACAAAGACACCTGCATATCTATCCAAGGAAGTAGTGGAGACTGTTGGTGGGTGCATCTGAATGGAATGGAGCTGAGCGATGACACCATGTGAATTCTTCTTAAGTATTTTTTCTAGGCGATGTGAACTGATGATGCAGAGAGACCCTAGTTGTAAGCCCATAAATTTGTGTTGTGCCCCATTGACTGAAAACTGCATCCAATGTTCAGCAAAATCCAATAAGATGGGGCCAAGTGTGAGTAACCATTGAACGCCAAAAACCACATCACATCCGCCTAAAGACAAGGCAAACATGTGAGAGCGCAGGTTATAATCTTCCATAGAGATACGCACATTGTGACACTTCCCCTTGCAAGGTAGGGTGCCCCCATTGGCAACCATGACTTCAAAGTTGGAGCAAGGATGGACAAAACAATCAGCCCATTTGGCAATCCGAGGATCAATGAAGTTATGAGTGCTACCAGAATCAATGAGTATGGTAAGAGGGAGCTTCTTGAAGTATCCCCTGGCTCGCATTGTTTGTGGGGTGGTGATGTCGGTTACAGCATGGAGAGATATCTCGAGTGGGTCGTCCTAAGATGGAGTGTCAACAGGCAAGTGTTGAATGTCGACCTGATCATCTACTGTATCTGGAGCTTCTTCATCAAGTTCTGAGGCAGGCAGAGAATCCACATCTAAGAGATAGAGATTTTGTTGAACACATCTATGTCCCCGAGTGAATTTCTCATCACAATTATAACAAAGCCCTTTTTCTCGGCGTGCCTGCATATCTGTTTCAGACAAATGCTTGATAGGAGTTGGTTGAGGAGCAAGCGTGATGGGAGGTCATTGGGAACCCATATTTCTAAAGGGAACAAAGGTGGGTTTGAAGCGTTGTTGAGCTGCGATCTTGTCCTTTGCCAACTTAGCCAACCCTAGGACTTCCATCATTGTGTTGGGACATAACATTTTGACCTCTGAGCGGATTTCATCCTTGAGACCACTGATAAAACAACTCCTGTAGAATTCATCAGACGATCCTTCTGTGTGATTGGCCAGTTTCTCAAATTCTGTCTGATACTCTCTCACTGTACCCATTTGGTGAAGTTTAGTGAGTGCTCCTGTGAAGTCATCAAAAGCACTAGGACCAAATTGTGACAAAAGGAGTTGGAAAAAATCTGTCCAGTTTGGCTCGGGATGAGCTTTGATGTACCAACGGTACCATTGAAGGGCTTCTTGTTCCAAATGAAAGGATGCAAGTGGAACTTTCTGGACATCAAAAGTATTATGCAAACTGAAATATTATTCTGCTCGGTATATCCATCCAATTGGATCAGTACCATTGAAGCGAGGAAAATCAAGCTTTGGCCCACGAAAATTGCTGGAAGAAGAGAACCCGATGGCTGCAAAAGATTTTGGCTATCGGTTATTGCTCATGGTTGAATGTTGAAGATGGAGGCTGAGAAATTTTTCATCCAGATCTTGGAGTTTGGTTTGGATGGCTGCAAGTGCTTCCTCCATGGTGTTGGCTCCTATGCGAGTGACAACCATAACCAGTAATTTTTTTTTGTTGGGGGGGGGGGGGGATGGATAGAAAAACACAAACACAAGCTTTTTTAGTAAGGGGGAATTTGGATTTGGGAAAAACTCAGAGGGGTAATTGGGGTTTGACTATTTTTTCGACACTTTCTGAGGGACAGGGAAGCAAAAAATGGGGATTTCAAAAGCGATAACTCTATGGTAAAATTTGAAGGCAATCGGGTGAAAATTGAAGAAGTTATGCCAAACCCTAAAAAAAGACAAATGTGGGATTTCTGGTCTTGGGAAGTGGAATTTGGGATAGGGTCTTCAGGAATGAAATATGTAGAATGGGATTGTAGGGATGTCAGTGAAGTTTTAGGGAAAACAGAGTTGAAACAAGGGAGATATGGCTGAAATGGATCGGCAACAGCGGTGCGGAAGGGATCCGCAACAGATGGATCTGCAACGGCGCGGAAGGGATCGAAAACGGATGGATATGAAATGACGATTGGATCTGGAACGACTTTCAGAATAGATCTGAAATGTCTGGATCTGGAGCGGAAGTGATCGGCAACAGTTCAACTGAAAATAGATATGGACCCCAGGTATGTACGGCTTCCTAATAGTTTAGGTGTTTCACTCAGCCACCAATGTTGTCTGACGTCTTGCGTATTGGGGTAGTACCCCTCACTCCACGGCTCAGGTAAAACCGATAACCGCTTTGCCACAAACGACAGCTCTTGGTTTACCTCATGGGTGGGAACTAGTCAATCAGGTAGGGGTCGTTGCCCTTTTCGCTGGCAGGTCCTCTCAATGGGCCATCTACTTTGGGGTTCCTATAGTACTCCTCACATTGATTTTTAGGGATTATGCCCAAGTACTTCCCACAGTTAAGCGGATAGAGATTATTCCCAAATCCGAAGCTGCAACAGATACGAAAAAAAATTTGGTAGAAATTCCACCCAACGAGCCCAAGAAAGTGCTATGATACTAGATGTGATGAACCTGTAATAATTAATTAATGCAAATACACAAGATATCAGAAATAATAGAACTCAGAATCACTTTTATATTGATCATGGGCCACTTTGAGGGGGCAACCTCCTTTGAGCAAGCTCAATACAATTAACTTCACGGTGCCTTCATAGGCCTCAACACACACTTATATACTAAGTCTAGGCGCCAATACCATGGGTCAATACTATGTGTCAATACAAACCATGGGTTAAGTCTAGGAGCCAATACTATGAGTCAAAATCATAGGACATATAATACTATGGGACGACTTACAAAGCATATGCGTCCAATACTATGCGTCAATACTATGGGCTAATATAAACTATGGATCAACAAATACTACGGGACGACTTACAGAGCATATGCGTCCAACAACAATATACTAACAAAGTAAATACATGGGTTCCTAACAATTGCAAGGAAGGTGCACTTGGAAAGAATCCCATGAAGTGGTATGATGGTTAAAGTTCCCAAACATGAGGGTGATTTGGGAAAGAGCAATCACGAAGAGTGGAGTGACCAAGGGACTCATTGATTCGAAGCGCCGAATGGGTACACTCCTTGAAAAAATGCCCAAATCCAAGTTGGCCTAAAGATGTGAATGGTGGCATGCAAGGAAAGTTTCCTGGTAAAGGATGCACCTTAGGGACACACCCTTGCGTATAAACACCAAGCATTGCATTGAGGAAAGGAAGCAAGCAACAAGAAGAAAGAAGAAAGAGAAAGCAAGAGAAATAAAACAAGAGGAAAGTGACCAAGTGACAGAGCACACTTTAGGAAGTTGATCACAACCAAGGATAGGTGAATAGGTGTCGCAAGAGGTAGACCTACAGTTGTGACAGGGTAAAAGTGAAGATGCGTTGAAGGAGAAATTTGAGAAGCCTATCGTAAATTTGTAATAGAGTTGCTTCCAATTGGAAAAAATCTAGAGTTGTTTCCATTTTGGACGCACTCTGACTATGGTCACCATTTCACTTGTCATAATAAAACTTGGGCGCATCCTAGTTGGATGTCTCGTTTACTTTTGGTGTTCTTGTTTACTTGTGCATTTTTTGTTCTAAACATGAATATGGATAAGTAATGGAAAACTAAGAAGACACCTAAGTAAAACAATGAGGGTGTAGTCTGGTTTCCTTCCCACTAGGGTGACCAAGTCACTAGTAGCAAAGCTAGGCAATGTTGCACTACTAGAAGAGGAGACGATACCTTTAGTTTTGGGATGGAATTCTAGTCCCGTGACATGTGTAACCAAAGCACACTCCTTGGAATATGATGCAACTAGCAGTTCATCCAACCTTGAGCAAGATGAACTTGATGTAGTAGGCAGTTGATGAATTCCATTTGCACAAAAAATCATTGTGAGTTCATTTGTTTTTCATATGTTATACTGAAGTGAGTGATTCCTTGATGTGCCAAGAGGCTCAAACCCATCCTGAGGTGCGACATGAAGAGAAAGGAAAGGAAAAGTCATGGGAATCCAAGATAAAATCTATGACCATGAGTTTGGAACGATGGAATTGTGAGATTCTTCATATGTTTCAGGAACATGTGACAAAGTTGGTGCAGACCAATGATTGGATGGAAGCTTGGGTTCAAAAATTTCAATCCGTGGAAGATCAGGTGAATACTTGGGAAATTCTTAAGTTGGGGTCATTAAATTAAGTAAAGGATGCCCATAAGAAGACAAAACCGCAATTGAAACCATCTATGAACAAATTTAAGAAAGTATGTTGTTTCCTTTGCGATGGAAATCACTTCGCAATTTCTTATCCATTGAAGGTAAAGTTGGAAACATGCTTGGAAGAAGGACAAGGGGGACAAACCATTCTAGTGTAGAGACCATCAAGGGAAGCATTGGAAGCATTTGAATCCTTGACAACGGGTTTGGGAAAGTTGATAGAAGGTCAAGAACTTGGTTTGCAAGATGAAGGTCAATATGGACTTTGTTTTATGAATATAACAGTCATTGGGTTGAAGGTTGCAGCGTTGGTTAACACCGATGCCACACATAATCGTGTTACTAAAAGAACTGTGACAACAGTTCATAGTAAGTATGAGAGAAGACAGTATACTTTCAAGGTGGTAAATTTAGTGATGAATTTGGTAGCCAGAGTGGTTCAACCAACATTGATGAAGGTTGGAGATTGGTTTGGAAGATTAGACTTGACAATGGCTTTGTTAGATAACTATGCAGTTGTCTTAGACAAGACTTCCTCAAGCTTTCCAAAGCAGTACGAGTGTCTTACAAAAAAAATTTGGTCTTCTTGGATGAATCCAAGGCTTGGAGCATGCCGATGACAACCATGAAGGAATATGGGGAAGATGCTTAGGATGCCATCCATGAATATGGTTGATATAAATAAGGCTCCCACAAAAATTTCTTACACTGTCATATAGCAGTCGAAAGTAAGGGGCTCGGGAAAGAGAATTACCTTGGATGCAACAAACAACATAGTTCACTTGGAGAACAAGTTGGTCGCAAGTTGGATGAACAAGTTGGTCGCATTGGGTAGATTCGATTTTGAAGTGGACCGAACAATTGGGAAATTTTGTTGACCAGGAGAAGAATGTTGGAGACAAGGAAAGGATTATACCAATAGAGGCAATGAAGTTTGGGATCAAACACATTCCCCAAGGACTGAGTTGTGATACAACGACTGTACAAAAGATAAAGCAATTCAACTGGAGGGATTAATTGAACTAGAAAACAACCAAGGCCTTGAGGCACTTAAATGGTTGGACGTTAATTTGTGAGAGGATTCATTGGCAACTACAAAAGAATCCAAGGTGATGGATGCACCTTTGGAAACTACAACCATGGCTTAGGACGAATCAAGGGACGGAGGATTCATGGAACGTGTTGTTGCGGACATTGCATACTTTTGCACATTGGTCATTGGAATACTTGAAGGATAACTAACGCCTCAACAATTGGAAAAAATGGGTTACAAATTGATGGAAACAGAATTAGTTCTAAAGTACTTGGGAAGGAATTCGTTTAAGAAGAGTCTCTCTTACATAATAGTGAATCGATTGAAAGGAAGACTAGTTATTCAGAGCCAAAACTGGGAAAAATTCAACATTATGGAGACCAAAAAGACAAGAAGATTGTTTTGGTTGGATTGCAACACCTAGGAGAGATCATTGGGAACACTCAAATTCCTTTTGAAGGGTTGAGTAAGTCATTGAGGTGGTGAACCAAGAAGAGAAAAGAAAAGGCTATGATTTTTGAGGAACCTTTGTCCACAAACAAGTATTGTAGTGATGACAAAGAGTCGTGGAGTCCCCAACGAGTAGCTTGGGAGTTTGTAGAGACTTGTAAGTGGATCTATGGTGCAGGATACCAAGTGCCACCCGAGGAGTTGGTAACACTTACAAACAATGACTTGCAGATGGACTTAGGTATTAGTCACAAGTCAGTCATTTAGATTGTTGGCAGGATTGTGGGGGTTGGCTTTGGAAGCCAGTCACCATCTCACCCAAATTGAAAAAGAGCATGATGGCTCAATTCCTTTTATGTAGGCAGTGGGTCCATCAATGCTTAGTAATGGGTACCTAAGAAAATTAATCCAAAATTATGCATAAGGCATGAAAGACCAATAAATTGGTGCCTTAAAAAAATTGTTTGATTATAGAAAGTAGTTTGATAGTAATAGGGTGAAGGTAGTGACCTTTCCTTGCTTCATAGATTTGTACTAGGTGACCAAAGTGTGGAAGGAACTGACTTGTTTTTCATGAATAAGTGCATTTATCATGGATTGAGCATGATGGTTGGATTGTCTTCCCATGGTAGAATTTGTTGAATCATAGATGCAGCAATAGTTTTGGATAAAACAAAATGGTTGGACCTGTGAAGGAATCTCACTTTATAGGCCGTTTGGTTGCAATAGTAGAAGGAAAATGAAACAACACTTGGATTTGCAACATGAAGGAAGCAACA
Organism: Larix kaempferi; assembly: GCA_027924585.1. Classification (NCBI taxonomy): domain Eukaryota; kingdom Viridiplantae; phylum Streptophyta; class Pinopsida; order Pinales; family Pinaceae; genus Larix; species Larix kaempferi. The sequence goes on along the minus strand of BSBM01000322.1, from coordinate 12,603,407 downwards.
AAAATGGTGGTATAACCTAAGAACAACAATTCTTGAAGACATTGTTGATGATGCAAAATACTCTAAGTGGGAGGGGATGTAACACCCTTGGTTAGAGAGAAAACCATGGGTGCTCCTCATAACCAATTAGGTGATATTCGGTTGATGGAAGATAAGTCAACAAGAGTATTTGGCCATGAAACCAATGTGAAGGTGACCATGTTGTTTGGGAACATGCGGTGGCATGATGGAAAAAAGAGACAAGGATGGATTTGTTATCAGGCACATTGGACATGAGTTGTTATCGGGCACATTGGACATGAGGGAAGTATGAACCTGGTTGGGCACACACTCACTGGATGTAATCATTTGGACTCCCATGAATTGATAGGCATCTAGGAGCCTACAACAAGGAAGGTGTGCTAGACAAGAAACCTGTGAAATGGCATGATGATCAGAGTTCCCAAATGTGAGGGTGATTTGGGAAAGCGTGAGTGTGGATAGTGGAGAAACCAAGGGACGTGAGCATGAATAAACCAAGGGACTCATTAGTTCTGAGTGCCCAACAGGCGCACTCCTTAGTGGAGCTCCCAAATCTAAGTCATTCCAAATAAGTGAAGGATGGCATGCAAGGCAAGGCGCTCAGCAAGGGACTCTCCTTAGGAACACACCCTTGCATATAAATATACTAAACATTGCATTGAGGAAAGGAAACAAGCAATAAGAAGCCAGAAGCAAGTTTGAAAATAGAATGTGAACAAGAGGAAAAGGACCAAGTGACAGAGTTCACTTTGTGAAGCTAACAACAATCAAGGACATGTGAACAAGTGTTATAGGAGGCGGACTTGTGGTTGTGGTTGGGGAAACATGACGACAACTTGAGGGATAAATATATTGTAACTTTGTAATAGAGCTTCTGGAAGTTGGGTGCACTCTAGAGTTACTACCGGTTTTGTCACACTCTCTATATTGTAACCATTTCACTTCCAATAATAAAAATCGAGAACACCCTATTTGGGTGTCACGTCTAATTTTGGTGTTCTTGTTTACTTGTGTGTTTTCTATTCTAAACATGAATATGGATAAGTAACAGACAAATAAGAAGACACCTAAGTAAAATAATGAAGGTGTAGTTTAAAATCCTTTGCACTAGGGTTACCAAGTTACCAGTAGAAAATCTAGGAAGTTCTGCGCAACCAGAAGAGGAGACGAGACCTTCGGTTTCATGCTATACTTCTAGGCCTGTGTTGGAGGAGCCTAGTCAACTAGCCAACTAGGTCCTCCTCACCGACTAAGAGAATAGTCAGCTCAGTTGGTCAAGTTGGTCAGGTCGACTGAATAGAAAGTTAGGAAATGATAATTGTGTAATTGTTTATATGCAATATATAATAGGTTGTTGAGTTAGAAGATGTAATGTTGCTTTGTACATGATGGCCTAATAACATAAGACTCGTTTTGCTCATATCACCACTACTTGTATTCTTTCTAGTACCTTTTTGTATGTATGTATGATCTTGCATCTTGTTATGTATTGTTGTGCCACTAGTTACCATATATAATCCCTTAGATTACAATATTGGTTCCATTGTCGGTAGTACTAAATCGGGATAAAAAGATGATCATGTCTGCATAAATGGAAAGCGAGGAGGAAATTAAAGAGTGGTGGAATTGAAATATAATGAATTACATCCAAAATTATGCTAGAAGGAACAAGTTGAGGATTGCTAAGGCCAAAGAAAATTTTTTCATTGAATCACATGAAAACTTTATAGAAGTTGTACCTCATAAGATAAAGAAGTTGGTCGACTGGATTCATGAGAAAACTCGGCCCTCAAAATGAAATATTGTTGATGCACAAACTGAACAATGGAGGATGAAAAAATTTGCATGAGTGGTTTGAGTAGATAAGCGATGAATAATATGAAGAGACTGCTATTGAAGAAAGGACGTTGCTTGATGAAATCAAAGCCATATTTTACAATGATTTCCATGACTCCTTTTTAATCACAATACGACTTTGTTGTTTAAATTTTTAATTACAAAAAGGATTTGGTCACATAGTCAAGCCTCGACCTGCATTGGGCCCCATGCAAGTTGAAATGGGTAGTAGAACAAAAATACTGGGAGTGCTTCATCTGGAAGCAAGATTGGGAGTACTTCCTAAATAAATGAATACCTATATTGATTCCAAACTTGTCATTCGTCAGTAGTCGAGTCAGCAATGGGGGGGTTGATGACCGCATGATATGAATAGAGAGATGATGCTAGTTGACAAGGAAATACGATAATGAATCCTTATAAGAATCTAAGTCCACATCGGTGAAACAAATGTTCGGCTAGCTATAACCAAACAATAGACATTCAAAAAATCAAAAGAGAAAAGAGATTCAAGAGATAGGAAGCATTGAGAGACATTGAAATTACACTATGTGATAAAAGAAGCATAAATAAACCGGTTAAGATTATCAAGTAGCCAAAATAACTACCTGAATCGATGGAAATTTAACCAAATGATAGAAAGGGTGAGGTGCTAACACCGGATGAAGGGTCACAAGAAATGGTGTTGACCCCACAGTATTTTCACATTGCAATTCCTGATGTCTCAACTCCTGACGATTATGTACCTATGATAATGACAACTAGCCCGAGTGCGACCTGGGACTTGTACCAAGAGACAACAGTATATGGTTTCTACTAGATCCATATAGAGGAAGTATGGACCGAATGATGATTTCAAGAACCCCACATGGTAACTGGATCATCTTTACACCATAATTCAGAAGAAATTTTGTTCATCTTTTCTATTCAGAACATGTGGAGGTACCCCCCTGCCAACATTCCTATCTATTGAGGCTAGAAGTCCGTCAGAACCCTGACCTGTCAATCAAGAATCAATAGAACTAGTTATAATTTCTTGGTACAAAAATCACCCCAAAGAATAAATTCTATCTATAATCGGTAGGCCATCTCCAGTAAGTAATTTAAATAATAGTTCAAGTAAAAATAAAAGTCTTGTTAATATGGATTACACTCATCCTATCCACTTCAAAATTTATGAAGGGGATAAAGATCCCCACAAAAAATGGTTTGTTTGTGAGACAATTTGGGATGCTAATGTGAATGATGATGGGAATCATCAGATAGCCCAGTTTATAGGTGGCTTTCGCAAGATAGATTTAACGTGGTACATGAACTTTACTGAAAACTAGTCAAGAAAAAAGCAAGAAACCAAGAAGAATTTCTTGGAATTATTCCATACGTTGGACAACAAACATCTAGAAGCCCAAAACCTCAAAGAAATTACTCAAAGACTGGGCGAAACAGTCTGTAAATGTGACAAAATATTTAAAGATTTATTAAGTCAAATGTCAGCTAAGATGGATGAATCTATTCTAATTCAATGGTTTGTTGCAAGCCTTCATTCCAATATTCAAACGCCTCTTAGTATACCTGAGTTTACAACATATGAGGATGCTTTTAAAAAGGCTTAAAAATTTGAGTTGAATGTAGACTTTTCAGTCGGCTCTGTTGATAGGAGAGTAGAAGAGAAGCTAGAAATGATGTAGAGATCACTACAACAACTTGCATTATGGAATAACTACTTATGGTGCACAACTTGCTCGACGGAGGGCCACACCAAAGATAATTGTCGATATAGTGAACATCGACATGATGAAAGAAGGTCATTTCCCGAAGAAGGAAGATATTTGCAAGAAGAACCAAGACTTTTTTCAAAAGAAATATGATTAGAAAAATTATGTAATTCCCAAACCAACTATTTTTGTGATATATGCGAAAGATTTGAACTACATTTGACAGCAGAATGCCCATACAATGCTCACTGCTAAACCAAAATGGTGTGGCATTTTCCAAACTACACAGCATAGTACTGCAAAATGTATAAAGAATTTGAAGAATAAGAAAAATTATCAGATAGTCTACCAAACATAGGTCGTCGACCAGAATAATCAAAGAGGTTGGGACAACAAAAACAATGACCAGTGCAATAATGGATATAACCGATGAGGAGGCTACCGAGGTCGTGGAAGATAGAAAAAAAATCGTGGTAACATGCCTCAAGGTCGAGGAAAGTCACACTGTTACACATGCTTAAGTGACGAACTCTTCAGTCCCAACTGTCCCTAAAGAGACAGGATGGATCTCAAGTTCTGTACAAAATGTGGGGTGGGGGGACATTCTCTATAATATTTCCCCATCATACTTGAGAAAATTATTAATAAAAAGAATGCTAACGTCTTGTCTATTGTTCCAAAGCATGAAGTACTAAATCATAAAAATCTACAAATCATCACAAGACAAGGCACAAGGATTGGAGACGACAATCCTCAAACCACAAAAATAAAGGGAGATAATTAGCCAAACCTTCACAAGTAGAGACAAACTTTTAATAATGCTTCAAAAATATTTGAAGAATTAGCACATGAAGAATAAATTGTAGAATCTAAGAATAAAAATATTAATGAATTATTACAACTTCTTACCAAGGAAGAAGTTGTCGTTGGATTCATTGATTCATGTATATGATAGCGAATAGTATAAGCAATGAAAATTAGCTAAGAATTTATGTCGTATTAACCAAAAATAAAAAATTTAATTTGACCCACAAATCGACTTCGAAGTCAAAGGATACTACATCTCGTAAGTCGTCCTCGACTTCGGGTCGTAAGCCAATATAAGGACAAGATTGACATGGGAACGACTTGGTCAACCACAACTATTAGAGTAATATATCTATCTTAAGCTCTTTGATCAGGGCCTAATCTAGCCCATTAGAGTTTTGAAAAATATTAGCACTGGCATCATGGGAATTGACATGCAAATCGACATCGAAGTAATCGACCCAAAGGAAGGAGAAAATCCTTCCCGATGTTGGTTGAGAGACCATGGGGAAGAAATATGAAAGCTTCAATCTCACTCGAAAAAGATAGAATAAAACTCAAGGGAGATGGTAAAAATATTATTGTCCCCATTTATCCATCTCAAGAGAAACCATGGGTAGAGCCAAATGACCATGATGCAAATATAAGGATATTATATCAAGTTATGCAAAACAATGAAGATTTAATCCAATCCAATGAGTATGGATAAATTCACCTAAGGTCACCCATGTCAGTCTTTCAAAATTGTGACTCTAAACTTTACGACTAGCAAATAGAAAATTATGAAGCACATGCAAGAGAATGTTGGTCAGTCAAGGTAATCCCCCATTTCCCAGTAAAGAAGTGTTTCACAATATCTATTATTCCTAAAATATTCAATAAAAGAACAAGGGAATATATGACCCTTGTGCCGACAAAAAATGAACCGACTAAATTATCTCCCATGCGGTACAAAGAACGAGCATCACCTTTGACACATGTCGAAGATGTTTCCAAAATTGTTGGTGAGGAAGGACAACAACAAAGTCTAGTCAAAACTTTCACTTAAAAAGTGGCTAGATGGTGGGACACCCATTAGTCACACATGCAAACTTAGATGACTACTTCAACATACTTTATTATAAGATTTGGCAAAGAGAAATTAATAACTCAAACACAAATTCAAAAATTCTTCCAAGAGTTATACCCCATTGTACACATTAAAAACTATGAAAAATAGTGGAAAAGACTTGGTTATCGGGATGAAAGAGTATGGCCACATATGTTCCTAGGCACACTAGAATACCTTCCTAAAAAATGGTATAATATAGGAGAAACAATAGGAGAGAATTTCAACTAGAAAACACTTAAGAGAAATTTATTAATGATTTTTAAGTCTCCCCTATAGAAGAGAAGCAGTCCAAGAAATAGATCAATTTATCAAACCATTGCAACAACCAATCAAGATAACCGACAAAACTGGCCGACCTAGCTCATACTGCAACATAATTATGATTACTCAAAATCAATTGGCCCATTGTCCCACCCGACTGGGTATGGAGAATGAGAATACCCTAGGGAAAAGTTTTCAATGGAAAAGGGACCATCCCTATATAACCCGTCCAATAAAATAAGTTTTGAAAATTTCCACAAAAGACAAAGAGGATGATGATGGATGAAAATACTTTGCTCCATCGTTCACAAAATTTAAATAAGGAGAACGACCAATTGATGAGTCGAAAGCACCAAAATGGATGGATGCTGAAATAAAAATAAAAGAAGTCGACATCTCGACCAATGGAAAACCCAAGTTAGTGAAAATAGGCAACTACTAGTATGAACAACAAACCATAGAAATAAAAAACCTTTTGAAGGAATATCAAAACATCTTTGCCTATGATTATAAGTACTCGAAAGGGATAGTACACGAGATGGATGAAATGAAGATCGAAATAATTATTGACACAAAGCTTGTGAAGAAGCGACCATATCAGCTAGCTCATAAGTACACAGACATAGTGAAGAAAGAAATAGAGAACATTGTAGCCATTGGTATAATATACCATATGGATCAAGCGGAATGGGCTAGCCCCATGTTCAATCAAACAATGAAGCATAGCCCTAAAATACTATGAATATGTGTTGACTTCAGAGGTTTGAACAAAGTAACACTTACAAATCAGTTTCCAACACCCTTCGCCAACAAAATTCTTAATGAATTTATCGGACATGAGTGTTATTCCTTTATAGACAGATTCTCTGGATACAATAAAGTACCCACGGTGAAGGAAGATCAACACAAAACAAAAAATTTCTATGAATTTGGATCATTTTCATACAAGGTTATGCTTTTTGGATTGGAGAATGCACTAGTGTTTTCTCTTGAATCCTCATAAAATCCTTTCAAGATATTATGTATAAAACAATGGTTGTTTATTTCGATGAGTGAACCATTAACACAATGCTCAGAGACCATGTATAGTGGCTTTGACTGATGTTAGAAATATTTTGACAAATCTAGTTATCCATAAACATAAAGAAATGCATTTTCGCCATGCCCATTGGAGTATTGTTGGGCAATGTCATTTGTAAAGAAGGAATCAAAGTGGATTTATAAAAAATTAAATTCATCCTTGATAATGAAACCTTTGGTGAACCTCAAGCAGGTCAGAATTTTGTTGGGTTGTATAAGGTACTACAAAAATTTCATCCGACATTACTCAGATATGACATTTCCTCTAGAAGGATTACTTAAACTAAATATTAAATTCAAGTGGACCCCAGAATGCAAAGACTCGTTTTAGTTAATCAAAAGAAAATTGGTAGAAGCTCCAATAATAAGATTTCTGGATTCTCGAAGAAATATCATGTTCACATCGATGCATCGAGTATTGCAATCAGTGCAATACTTACTCATCTAGGAGATGACGGGATAGACTATCCTAACCCATTTATTTTATTCACAGGTCACCAAGCACTAAAATATCTAGTAAATAAACCATTGCATCACATCGCACATGTCGATGGCTTCTTTTATTCCAAGAATTTGAATTTGAAATGCTAGTTCGACCAAGTAAGTCGAATGTGGGACCTGACCACCTATCTCGCATAGAAAATAGTGACGAATCATTCAGAATAGATGATGAACTGTCTGATGCTCACATTTTTAGAGTCGAGGTTGTGTCGACTGAATTATCAGACATTGTAGAATTTTTATAGGAAGGACAAGTGCCGCAAGGAACTTCAGAGTAGAAGAAGAATATTTTATTAATGAAGGAAACCCCTTATCTGTTAATTAATGGGTATCTCTATAAGCTAGGTCTTGATGACATACTCCATCGGTGCACACTAGAACATGAGCGAGACGCTATTGTTGAAGAAGCACATTTTGGTCCAGCAGGAGGACACTTTCATGCTGATACGATTTCCAAGAAAATATTACAATCTAGGCTATGTTGTCCATGCCAAAATAAAGATTGTAAATCCTATGTGAACAAATGCGATAATTGCCAACATATGGGTCGACCCCTACGACAGAAAGAAATGCCTCTCATCTCTTTCAAACCCAACCTTACATTTGAAATCTGGGCAATCAACTTCATCGGTCATTTTCCGAATACGGGTCGATGGATGGGCACATGATATATTATCACTACGATCAAATATGTAACGAAGTGGGATGAGGCAGAACCAGTCAAATCCTTCACTAATGAAGTTGCAACCAAACTTATATATGAAAATATAATTACAAGATTCAGATTTCCACTAAATCTAATCAACGACCGAGACACACATTTCATCAATAAGACCATCAACATACTACTCAAAGAATTTATGATTGATCATCATAAAATTTCAACATATCACCCACAGTCGAATGGAGTAGTCGAGTCAATCAACAAAACATTGACAAAAGGTCTAACAAAAATATTTAGCATCGTCAAGGACGATTGGGATGAAAAAATACATGCAATACTATGGGAATATAGAACAACATATAAAAGATCGACGGGTCAAACACCGTTTCAACTAGTGTATGGTTAGGAAGCAATCATCCTTCTACACGTCAAGAAACAAGCTCCAACCATTGCTCAAGTATTAGACTTAGACACTATTTAAGCTACACAAGACAAAATGTTTGAGCTACAAAAGTTGGAAGATCAAAGATTGCTCACCATACATCATCATGAAGTACAAAAACTACATAAAAAACAATGGCATGACAAAAATATCAAAAGGAAGGATATCTCAGTTGGTGATTTAGTGCTCTTGTATAACAATAGAATAAAAGGAAAACCTAAAATCCTTCTATAAACTGGTTGTTCAGGACCCTACATCACCGAAGTTCTTAACAACAACAGTTCGGTCAGGTTAAAAACGTTGCAAGGTCAAGTATTCACTAAGGTCATGAATGGAGCACGACTAAAATGCTACCGACTATAAATGAGGCATGATGTTGACTAGTGACCGTGCCATCACTAGTCGAATGGCGTGTCCCCAGGTTTATGTAGAATTGCGAAAAAATAACTAATTCTATGTGTGAAGTCTTGGTTATATTTAGTTCAAAGTCTTGCTTATTTCAAAATAATCCCTGATTTTAGTCAATTACTTACTGCTTATTTACAAAATATACCCCAATTCCAAACTCTCTGCAACATCCCTGGAATAGTCACTTATACCCCTTATCCAAATTTCTATTATCCCTTCGACCACTACTGAAGTCCCTTCTCAATTTTTTTTCCAAGCAACTTCAACAGTAACCCATGCATTGGCCCCACCTAATGTTACTTGTGACTTACTATGTCGATACCTCTATCGACTGCAACAGACTTTGCCATCATCACTATTTCTCCATCATCCCTGTTGACTTCAACATTATGTGATTACATTGTTGTCATGACCCCTCCACTTGTTCTGGTATCGAGTATCCCTTCATCGACATCCTCTAAGTTTCATTTTCCTGCATTGAACCCTCCTACTTCACCTCCACCTATGTCATCCTTACTGCCATTGAATCTACCTCAATTGACCTCTCTTTCAACATCTCTACCACCTTCGACTATGACTACATCGACTCCTACCACTTCAACTCCATAGACTTCCACACCACCCTCATAAACTGTAGCTACATCAACTACGCCACAGATGACCATGACTTCTAGCAACAGTAAAGAGAAGTCATCTAAGAAAAATAAAAATAAGAAGACCAAAAATGTCACCTAGCTCACTTTGATAGTCCATCCAGCAGTGAGATCAAAAGTAGACAAAATTGTCTTTATTCCCTCCAAATCATCAAAACAAGAACTTTATGACTTCATCAAGGTGGCTACCAAAGAACGTGGAAAAAGATAGTCAGAAGACACCAAAAGGTTGAAAACATTAAAATAGGAACAAGAAAATGTATGAAAAGTGTGTGCAGCAAAAGAAGAGCAGATCATTGGGCCATTGCCAGAGCCCTACCCAAAGAAAACAATTGATAAACTACAAACTCTAGTTGAATTTGTACTTGAGAGTTATCAAAAAATTCAGGACCAGCGTGCCCAAAAACAAAACAACGAAAGTGGTCTATTAATTGTCGACCAGTTTAAACCATTCACATAATGTGACCAAAAGTTGAAAGAGTATGAAGTACGAGCAACCAGGGCCATGCTCCTTCTCAATAATGGGTACTCATATTATGGGAAAATTTGTGTTGATATTCAGAATGCCCAGAGCATGCTGTTAGAACTATATAAACAGAAGCAATCAACCGACCCAACCACATCACAGACTCTATATGACCAAATTCACATGGAGGAGTAGTGACAAGACCGGTTAAGGAGAAAATAATATCAATGGCTACATGAGGGGAAAGAAGAACAAGAAGAAGTTGGTTGGTTGACTAACCGCATTTACAAGCTAATGAGATTGACAAAAATCTAGGTACAAAACTTTGGCCCAGACATGTAGAATATGGTGGATCGGCCTATGCAAGTAAAGATAATCAGATTATCATAACTCACTAGCGTAGAAGCAAACATCAGGATTGTCCTCATTGAGTGGTACAACTTTCAAGAACACATCGTGATCATTTCCCTAGCCATTGTTGAAGCATGCATTGAATTTACACCACCAGGTGAAGCATCTAGATCGTAGCAGCCTTGAAGACTTTTTATTATTCTTGTAATTTTGTCAAAATTGTACTTATACCCACATCTCTTTGTTCTCTTTGGGATGAAGAAATGTTTTGAGGTGGGGGAGACGTTGGAGGAGCCTAGTCGATCAACCGACTAGGTCCTCCCAACTGACTAAGATAATAGTTGGCTCAGTCAGTTGAGTTGGTTAGGCCGAATGACTAGACTGTTATGAAGTTATAACTGTGTAACTGCTTATATGCAATATATAATAGGTTGGTGAGCCAAAAGATGTAATGTTTCTTTGTACATGATGGCCTAATAATATAAGACACTTGTTTCTCCTATCACCACTACTTGTATTATTTCTCGTACATTTGTGTATGTATGTATGATCTTCTATCTTGTTGTGTATTGTTGTACTATTGGTTACCATATGTAATCCCTTATATTACAATATCCCCTGATAGGTCGAACTAGAGATAATAGCTTCAACGCCCTTCACCATGGAAAGGAGGGGGCACACTCTTTAGAACTCAATGTAGCCAGCAGTTCAGGAAACCTTCATCAAGATGAACTTGATGTAGCAGGCAATCAAGAAATTTCATCAACATAGAACAACATGGTGAGTTTGTTTGGTTTTCATATGGCATATTGAAGTGAGTGATTCCTTGATGTGCCAAGAGGGTCAAACCCATCCTGGGGTGTGACATGAAGTGATAGGAAAATAAGAGTCATGGGAAGCCAAGATGGAAGGAACGACCATGGTTTTGGAATGACTGAATGATGAGATTTATCAGATGTTTCGAGTACATGTGACAAATTTGGAATAGACCAATGAGCAGATGGAAGCTTGGATTCAAAATTTACTATCCACAGCAGATCAAGTGAAGACTTGGGAAATGCCTAGGTTGACCTCGCTCAATGAAGTAAATGACGCCCAGAAGAAGACAACACTACAACCGAAACCATTTGTGAATAGAGGTAAGAAGGTTGGTTGTTTTCTTTGCGATGAAAATCACTTTGCAATTACTTATCCATTGAAGGAAGATTTGGAAGCACGCTCGGAAGAAGACCAAGAATGAACAACCATGATAGTGCAGTGACATTCAAGGGAAGCATTGGAAGCGCTTCAATCCTTGACAACAGGTTTGAGCAAGTTGAAAAAAGGTCGAGAACTTGGTTTGCAAGATGAAAGTCAGCATGTATATTGTTTTATGAATAGAAAATCAATGGATTGAAGGTTGCAGTGTTGGTTGACACTAGTGACACCCATAGTCTTGTTAATGAAAGAAATGTGACAATGCTTCATAGCAATTTTGAGGGAAAAAAGTCTACTTTCAAGGTGTTAAACTCATAGATGAAATCGGTAGCCAAAGTGGTTTGTGCAACACCAATGAAGGTTGGATATTGGTTTGTTAGATTAGACGTGATGGTGTCTCCGCTAGATGACCATGCAAATGTCTTGGGGAAAGACTTCCTCAAGATTTCCAAAGCAGTGTTGGTGCCTTTGATCTATAATAGGGAGGCTCGGACCAAAGAGGAGACTCACCTCCTAGCTAACTCAACTCAATAACGGAAAACAAAATACACAATGCACAAGAATAAGGAAAATAGGCATAAACTGGCTTGTATTAGCATGAGGCTTAAGAACCTTTATAAAGTATTACATATGTGTCCACATTTGACAAGTCTACCATTATTTAATATAGATACTAACTAATCTAACTAACTAGTGGGAAAGAGTTCCTTGTATAATAAATAAGAGGGGGACCTCTCATTATCCCAAGTCCTCCCAAATTAGACCGGAAAGCATCCCTGTTTTCCTCCTCCTAGTTTAAGTGTGAGAACACTGAAATCTTGTCTGAAAAGTTTGGCAGAATAGAATTGTGTATGCAAAGAAGATTGAGTGTTGCATTGAGGTTTGAGGTTTGTGTTGAATTGTGCTATCACATAATGAAGACAGTGAGGATGTTGTTGCGTATGGAAGATGCATTGGTGAAGCAGGTGGGGTGTAGAGCCGGACTAGACAATATTGAGCCAATGTAGTTTGGGTGGGGCACAGAGCTAGATCGTATGCCAGAGTTACATGATTGATGCATATATGTGACCATGTGAAGAAGAATGCTCTTCATGTGGTGTATGCATGAGAGGAGCTGATAGAAACCTCAAAATGATGGAGACATCTCTGCAAACAGGGTTGTGCGGTGTTGTGTGATCTGAGGAGAGGAACTAGAGCTTGAACTATGAGAAGCTACGTACTGCTGAAAAGAAAAATCGTGGCTAGTGATGGACCACTGAAATAAAACCCGCTAGAGGCAGTTGATAGAGAAAAAACTTCCATCCATTGGAAAGGATGTCGTTCTTTGCATTAGTTGTGTTGGATTTGGATAAGAAAGGCTGCAAAACATGTATGAAGATCATGAGATTTTTTTTTTGAGAAAGTCAAAGATTTGAAAGTGGATGGGGAAGAAGGTGGATTTCATGGAATATGTCAAATATTTATACACTCAAATTGGTATAGTGCAAAGACTGGGGAAAGACGAGACATTGTGGGGACTCGAGCGAATTCAAACGTTTGATCGTGCAGGAGCAGTAGAAATGGTAGAAGAGGGAAGGGAGGGACCACAATTGATGCATCAACTATCGAAGTGACTTGTTGCTGACCTGGCACTGAAAAGTGCAGAGTGTAGCTGCATATGAGGTGAATATGATAATTGAACTAGGCGGATTGATCAGGTAAAGGCCACGAAGATAAGATAGATGAAGATAAAAAAAATAAAAATCAAAGAAACATGGATATGTTGGAGGACTAGTATGAGTATTAGAGATCCTTGTGCATTGTGCAAGGAATGGGGAGCGAAGACCTACAACCATATCTAAAGGAGATGCAACAGATATGGAACATGGGAAAATTAGGGTGGAAAATGGCCCGAGGAAGAACATAAGAAGGAGCCGCATGGAAGAACACGAGGCTAGGGTTGGAATAGGTTTGAAAACAAATGGGAGTGGCCAAAAAATAAAATAAATTATGGAGAAGGAATCATGGAATGTGGGGGTGACAAGCCAAGGACACACATCGGTGAGGTTTAGGTGTCCGAGCTAGAGAGTGGTGTGATCTAGAGCAGGAACCTGGTGCTTGTGTAGCTAAATGGGAGCATTGAATGGTAGCTAGGGAGAGAGGAAAAATGAAGCAGAGCTTCTTGATAAAGGCCACAAAGGAGAGTGGCAATGGAGACAAATAATAGTGGGCAATGAATATGGTAAATGAGAGAGGATGAGGAGGATGACAGTTGGAGATCATATATGCATGAACAGTGGCGATGTGAGGGAAAGACATAGGATGTTGGTGGAGATGACAACGAATGGGCCCCTTTTGTTTTTTTTGTTTTATTCTGCAATGTTTGAGGAAGATGGCAACGTCAACCAAGGTTAGAGGTGGCAACGACTATGGTTCATCAACTGAGTAGTGTAAAACGCAGATAAAGAGTATGAGAGCGAGAGGTGGATGAGGGCATGTGAAAAAGAGATGACTAGAAAAAGAGGGGCTTTAACAGTTAGATACAACTGTGTCGAATCAATAATGGATGTTACCATGAAGGGAGATGAGTAGATCTGTGTCAAAGAAAGTGGTGATGACTAATAGTGAAAGAGATCACTTGGATGAAAATGAAATTAGGAGAGAATCGTTGGCAAGGGAAAAGGATAGGGTAGAAAAGAAAAGAGCAGAATGTGAAATGGAGAAGCTGGATCTCAAGAAGGCAGTGCAGTGGATAGAGAAGAATGAACCAGTGCTTGACATATGGAAGGGGGGTCAAAGATCTATGGTGAGTGGGGAGTGGAAAAATGCTAAGGAAGAGACCCCAAGAACTATTTGGTCTAAAAAATGGTGGCTAGAGATAGGGTTAGGGATTGTGATAGAGGGGGCTAAAGGTGGTTGGGATGAAAACACAACGGGATGGGCGGGGAAGAAGGGTAAAAAATAAAAATAAAATAGTTCAGATTAGGTGTTAGGAGCGAACTGCTATGATACCATTTGATTTGTAATAGGGAGGTGAAGCTCAAAGAGGAGCCTCACGTCCCATCTAACTCAACTCAATAATGGAAAACACAATACACAATGCACAAGAATAGAGAAAATAGGCATAAAGTGACTTGTATTAGCATGAGGCTTAAGAGCCTTTATAAAGGATTACATTTGTGTCCACATTTGAAAATTCAAAGAATTATTTAATATAGATACTAACAAATCTAACTAACTAGTGGGAAAGAGTGCCCAATACAATAAATGAGAGGGGGGGCTCTCATTAGCCTAGCCTTACATGAACAGTTTGGTGTTCTTGGATGAAGCCAAGACTTGGAGCATGTTGATGACAACAAGAAGGAAGACCGGGGTTATGCCTAGGATGTCATCTATGAAGCTAGTTGAGAAAACCAAGGTGCTTGTAGGAAGTTTTTAAACTATTGCATAGCAGTCAAGAGTAAGGGGTTTGAGCAAGAGAACCTTCAGTGCAGCAAATGGCATAGTTCACTTGGAGAACAAGTTGGAAGCATTGGAAATTTGGGCAAACTCGATTTTGAAGTGGACTGAATAGTTGGGTTCTTTTTTTTTACTAGGAGTAGAGTGTTGGAGACAAGGTAAGGATCGTACCAACAAATCTACTGGGTCAATTGCACCTTGAAGGGGGAGTAGAGGCATCAAAGGTTGGGTAAAGAGGCACTCCCTGAGGAGGGACCTGTGATACCAGTGATAGTACAAAAGATAACGCAATTAAAGTGGATGGCTTACTTGAACTAGAAAATTGTGAATGCCTTGAGGCAGAGTAGTGCATTGAGGCACTTGAATGGTTGGACATCTAGTTGTGAGAAGATCCATTCGTAAATACAAAGGAATCCAAGGTGATGAATGCACCTTTGGAGACTACAACCATGGCTCAAGACAAATTAGGAGATGAAGGATTCCCAAAACATGATGTTGTGGACATTGTATACTTTTGCACGTTGGTCATTGGAATACCCAAAGATCAACTAATGCCCAAACAATTGGAGAAAGTGGTCTGCAGAATGATGGAAACAAAGGTAGTCCTAAAGTACTTGGGAATGAAGTCATTCATTCAAGAAGAGTCTCGCTTGTAGAAAGATGAATCAATTGAAAAAATGACTAGTGAGTCAGAGCACACCTTGGGCACACTTCAACATTACAAAGACTGTCAAGATGAGAAGTTTGTTTCATTTGGATTGCGACACCTAGAAGAGGTTATTGGAAAGAATCGACTACCTTTTGAAGGGTTCAGTAAGTCATCAAAGTGGAAATCCAAGAAGGGAGAAGAAAAGGATAATAGTTTTGAGGAACCTTTGGCCAGAAACGAATATTGTAGTGATAATGAAGAGTTGTGGAGTCCCCAACAAGAAGCTTGGGAGTGTACAAAAGCTTGTAAGTGTATCTATGGTACAAGTTACTGATTGCCACCCAAGGAGTTGGAAACACTTACGAACTATGAATCGCAAACAGACTTGGACAGTAGGCACAAGTTAATCATTCAGATTTTTGGTAGCATTGGAGGTAGTGGATTTGGTATCCACTCACCATCTCACCCAGGTTGACGAAGAGCATGATGATTCACTGCCTTTGGCACATGAAGTTGGGCAATCGGTGCCTAGTAAAAGGTACCTATAAAAATTCAGCCAAAAAGATGTAGAAGGCATGAAAGGACCATGAAATTGGTGCACAAGACAAAATTGTTGGAATGTAGAAGGCAATTTGACAACAATAGGGTAAAGCTAGTAACCGTGCCTTGGTTCATAGGGTTGTACTAGGTGACTGAAGTGCAGAAGGAATAAACTTGTTATCCCTGAGGAAGTGCATTTCTCATGGATTAAATGCGATGATTGACTAGCGACCCAGCTAGTTCAAGACTTAGGAAGTACCCATGTACAAAAATAAGTTTGGATAAAGCACAACCATTGGACCAGTGAAGGGATCTCACTTTAGAGATTCGGTTGCAACAGTAGAAGGAAGCCACAACAACACTTGGAGTTGCAACATGAAGGAAGCAACAATGATGATGATATTATTTGATAAAAATGGTTCTTGAATACATTGATGAAGACAACAACTACTCCAAGTGGGAGAGGATGTAATGCCTTTGGTTAGAGAGAAAACCTCGGCTCTCCTCACGACCACTTAAGATTTGGCCAAGAAACCGACACGAAGGAAACCACCTTGTTTTGGCACATGCGGTGCCATGACGAGCAAAAGAAACAATTATGGCTTGGTCATTAGGCACATTGGTGATGAGGGAAGTTCAAGTGTGGTTGGGTGCACTCTCATTGGATTCCCTTTCCTTGACGGGGTGCTAGGAGCCGTAGTAAGGAAGGCATGCCTAGAAAGAAGCCCACGAAGTGGCATAACGAGCGAAGCACCCAAACACGAGGGTGATTTGGGAAAGGATGAGTGCAAAGAGTGGAGTGACCAAGAGATGCATCGGTTTGGAACACCCATTGGACGCACTCCTCATCGGAGTGCCCAAATCCAAATCATCCCAAAGAAGTGAAGGATGGTGTGCAAGGAAAGGTGCCCAATAGGGGACACGTCTTAGGAACACACCCTTGCATATAAATACACCAAGCATTGCGTTGAGGCAAGGAAGAAAGCAACAAGAGAAACAGAACAAGAGGAAAGCAACCAAGTGACAAAGCGCACTTTGGGAAGCTGACCACGGCCAAAGATAGGTGAATAGGTGTCATAGGAGGCAGACTACGATTGTGACAAGGGAAAAGTGAAGACGAGTTCAGGGAGAACTTTGACAATTTATTGTAACATTGTAATAGAGTTGTTTCTTGTTGGGTTCCCACTAGAGATGTTATTGTTTTGGGTGCACTCTCTTTATTGTAACCGTTTCACTTGTAATAATAAAACATCGGCACACCCCTTTTGGAGGTTGCACTTACCTTTGGTGTTCTTGTTTACTTGTTTTTTTTTGGTTCTAAACATGAATATGGCTAAGTAATGGACAACTAAGAAGACACTTAAATAAAATATTGAAGGTCACTATAGTCTGGAAACCTTCACACTAGGGTGGCCAAGTCACTACTAATGAAGTTGGGAAATGTCACATGGTCAGAAGAGGAGACGAGACCTTTGGTTTTGGGATGGAATTCTAGGCTTGTGATAGTTGGAATTAGAGTCGATAGCTTTAATTCCCTTCACCATGGAAAGGTGGGGGCACACTCCTTGGAACTGGGCACAACCAACCATTTAGGTAACCTTGAGCAAGACATACTTGATGTAGTAGGTAGTCAATAAATTTTGTCCACACATAACAACATGTTGAGTTCATTTGATGTGCACATGACATACCAAAGTGAGTGATTCCTTGATGTGCTAAGGGGGTTGAACCCATCCTGGGGTGCGGCATGAAGAGCAAGGAAAGGAATATACATGGGAATCCAGGGTAGAAGCCGTGATCATGATTTTGGAATGATGGAAGTGTGATATTCATTAGAAATTTCAGGAACATGTATCAAAGATGGAGTAGACCAACGAGCAAATGAAAGCTTGGGTTCAAAATTTGCAATCTGTGGTAGATTAAGTGAATACTTGGGAAATGCATAGGTTGGGACCATTTTTCAATGAAGTAAACAATGCCCAAAAGAGCACAACACCATAGCTAAAACCATCAGTGAAAACATGTAAAAAAGTTTGTTGTTTTCTTTGCGATGGAAATCCCTTCACAATTGCTTATCCATTGAAGGCAGAGTTGGAAACACACTTGGAAGAAGACCAGGGGAGACCAACCATGCTAGTGCAACGACCTTCTAGGGAATCTTTGGAAGCAATTGAAGCTTTGACAACAGGCTTGGGCAAGTTAACAGGAGGTCAAGAACTTGGTTCGCAAGATGAAGATTAGCATTGTCTTTGTTTTGTGAATATAATAGTCAGTGGGTTAAAGGTTGCAGTTTTGGTTGACACTGATGCCACCCACATTCTTGCTAGTAAAAGAACCATGACAAGACTTCATAGTAAGTCTTAGGGCAGCGAGTCTACTTTTAAGGTGGTACTCAACGATGAAGTTGGTAGCGAGAGTGGTTCGTGCAACACCAATCAAGGTTGGAGATTGGTTTGGAAGATTAGACTTGACATTATCTCCATTAGATGACCATGCAGGTGTCTTGGGGAAAGACTTTCTCAAGCTTTCCAAAGCGATACCAGTCCCTTACAAGAACAATTTGGAACTTTGGTGTTCTTGGATGAAGCCAAGACTTGGAGCATGTCAATGATGAAAAGAAGGAAGATGGGGCGGATGCCTGGGATGTCATCCATGAAGCTAGTTGAGACAACCAAGGTGCCCATAGAAAGTCCTTATACCATTGCACAACAACTGAAAGTAAGCGGTTCGGGCAAGAGAATCTTGGGTACAACAGATGGCATAGTTCACATGGAGAACAAGTTGGCAGCATTGGAAACTCAAGCAGAGTCGATTTTGAAGTGGATCAAATAGTTGGGCACTTTTGTTGATTGGAAGTAGAATGTTGGAGACAAGGCAAGGCTTGTACCAACAAAGTAAACAAAGGTTGGGAAAAAAGGCGCTCCCTAAGGAACGACCTATGATACCAGTGACAGTAAAAAATAAAGCAATTTAAGCGGAGGGATTCCTTGAACAAAAAAACAACCAAGGCCTTGAGGTAAAGCAATGCAACAAGGAACTTGTATGGTTGGACGTCTAGTTGTAAGAAGATTCATTAGCAAATATGAAGAAAGCGAAGGTGATAGGTGAACCTTTGGCAACTACAACCATGGCTTAGGATGAATCGGGAGATGAAGGCTCCCAAAATGTGATGCCACAAGCATTGTAGACTTTTGCATGTTGGTCATTTGAATAGATGAAGCTCAAGCGATGCCAAACAATTGGATTAAGTGGATTGCAGACCAATGGAAATAGAGGCAGTCCTAAAGTACTTGGGAATGAAGTCATTCATTCAAGAAGAGTCTCGCTTGTAGAATGGTGAATTGGTTGAAAGGAAGGCTAGTGAGTTAGATCCCACCTTGGGCACACTTCAACATTACAAACACCGATAAGATGAGAAGGTTGCTTCAGTTGGATTGCGACACCTAGGAGAGGTCATTGGAAACACTCAACTCCTTTTGAAGGGTTGAATAAGTCAACGAAGTGGCAAGCTAAGAGGAGACAAGAAAATGCCAAGAGTTTCAAGGAATCATTGGCCACAAATGAATATTGTAGTGATGATAAAGAGTCATGGAGTCTCCAATGGGAAGCTTGGGAATATGAAAAGGCTTGTCAGTGGATTTATAGTGCAGGTTACCAAGTGCCACTTAAGAAGTTGGCAGCACTTATGAACCATGACTGGAAGATGGAATTGGGTAGTAGGCACAAGTCAATCATTCAAACCAAGGGTAGTGGCGGGGTTGGTGGCTTTGGTAGCCACTCACCATCTCACCAAGATTGATGAAGAGCATGATGGTCCATTTCCTTTGGCACAAGCAGTGGGGTCGTGGGTTCCTAGTAAAAGGTACCTTAGAAAATTTAGCCAAAAGGATGTGGAAGAGATGAAGGGACCAAGAAATTGGTTCCTTAGACAATTTGTTGGATTGCAAAAGGTAGTTTGACAACAATAGGGTGAAGGTAGTGACCTTGCCTTGGTTCGCACAATTGTACTATGTGTATGAAGTGTAGAAATAATTGACTCATTTTGCATGAGGAGGTGCATTTCTCATGGATTGAGCCCGACGGTTGGATTAGCTACCTAACCAATTCAAGACTTGGGAAGTAACAGTGTACAAAAACATCATAGAATTGGTTGAATCGTAGATGCAACAATAGGTTTGGATAAAGCACAACAATTGGAGCAATGAAGGGATCTTGCTTTAGAGGTTTGGTTGCAATAGCAGAAGGCAGTGGCAACAACACTTGGAATTGTAACATAAAGGAAGTAGTGACGACGGTGGTATGACTTGAGAACAACGATCCTTGAAGATGTTGCCGAGGACAAAAACTACTCTAAGTCGGGAAGGATGTAATGCCCTTGGTTAGAGAGAAAACCTCAGTCCTCACAACAACTTAGGCAATCATTAGAGAAATTTTGAGGTCAAAAAAGGGCCTCAAAACAAAGAAAATGTACTATAAAATACAACCAATCACATTCTAGTAGATGACATCATCCCCCTTGGTGAGGTGGCATTGCATGAGTTAAGAATGCTTATTTGTCAAATTTTCTATGGTGGATGAAAACACATAGTTAACCATGGTAGTGGTGTAAGTACTTTTAAGTCATAAAGTAAAGTACTCATAATGATAATCTTTTCATAAAATAATATTATTGTCATTTTCAAGTAAAGTACTCATAATGAATGTCTTTTCACACTTTCACATAAAATAATATTATTGTCATTTTCAAGTGAAGTACTCTTAATTCATAAAGAAAGTCCTTTCACATTTTTTTATAAAATAATATATTATCATTTTTATGTTTTTAATTTTAAATTATATATTCACTCCATTCTATTTAATAACATAATGTCAAACTAATAAAGAATACTAATAGATTTAATAAATAAAAATAATAATAATAATAATGCAATGTGAATTATAATAATATTATTGACATTTTACATGTCAATAAATTCTCAATTAAATTACATTATTAAATTCATGAGAAAAGTATTAAATATAAAAATTCAACATAAAATTTTAAAAAAAGCTCTTAAAAATGTTTTTTATTATTTAATTTCATTTGCAAGTTCAAGACAAATAAATGTTAAAGGACAATACATTTTTGGGAATTTACAATGAATCTTAGTCACATCAATGTAGACTTATTTTATTAATTTTATTTCTAGTGAATTTTGAAAAGTAACTCAACCATGGTTATTTATATTGTGCATAGAAAATAGTGTGGGAGGTGACTTGTCATATATACCTACCCCATAAAACCCCCAATTCATAATATTTTAATATATCTCATATTTTTGTAGTACATCTCTTAGGAGGCCCTTTTTTGACCTCAAAATCTCTCTAATGCTTCGGTTGGTGGAAGACAAGTTGACAAGAGGATTTGGCCAAGAAACTTACCATTAATGGAAAGGTGACCATCTTATTCAGGTAGATGTGGTGGCATAATGGGAAAAATAAACAAGGATGGCTTGCTTATCAGGCACATTGGCGACTAGGAACGTCCGAGTGTGATCAGGCACACATTCACTGGATGCAAGCAATTGAACGCCATTGCCTTGACAAGACGCTAGGAGCTTGTAGCAAGGAAATCGTTCTCGACAAGAACCCCTTCAAGTGGCATGACAGTGAAAGCACCCAAATACGAGGGTGATTTGGGCAAGCTTAAGCATGGAGAGTGGAGCGACCAAGGGACATGAGCACGAAGCAACCAAGGGATGCATCGATTCAAAGTGCCCAAATCCAAGTCATCCCAAAGAAGTGAAGGATGGTGTGAAAGGCAAGGTGCCCAACAAGGGATGCACCTCAGGCACATACCCTTGCATAAAAATACACCACGCATTGCATTGAGGCAAGGAAGGAAGCAACGAGAAGCGAGACGCAAGTTCTGCAAGAGAAAGCGAACAAGAGGAAAGCGACCAAGTGAGAGTGCACTTTGGGGAGCTGACCACGACCAAGGACAAGTGAGCATGTGACCAAGGACAGGTAAGCATGTACCATAAGAGGCGGATCTGCGGTTGCGATAAGGGAAAAGTGAAGACGAGTTGAAGGAGAACTTTGACAAGTGTATTGTAACTTTGTAATAGAGCTGCTGCGGTCAATTGGACGCAGAGTTGCTGCCAATTTGGGTGCTCTCTCTCTATTGTAACCATTTCACTTGTAATAATAAAACTTGGGCATGCTCCATTTGGGTGTTGCGTTTACCTTTGCTGTTCTTGTTTACATGTGCGTCTTCTGGTTTAAACATGAATATGCTCAGTAATGGACCGTAACCAAGTGATGGGGGACTTACTGGCCTTATGGGGTTTGCTTTAGAGTGCTAAACGGAAGGGAGTTCAGGTTTTACAAGTGGTGGGGGACTCTGCTGTGATTGTTAATTGGATCGCGGGTTCTTCTGAGCTTAACGTTCTTCAGCTTAATCATTGGATGAGCCGTATTTTGGATCTCAAAGGTGAGTTTGCAAATATTTCCTTCAAGCATGTTTACAGGGAGTTCAACCAGGTTGCTGACCGACTCTCTAAGCTTGCTATGGGTTCGATGGATGGGCTGGTCCATTTTGAAGAACGTTGCGAGGGTATGCTGCTGGACAAGGGAGTCTACAGATGGAACTAATACTTCTTTCGCTCTGTTGCTTCTGTTATAATTTTGATGTTTTTTTGGGCTTATTTTGGAGCATGGTTGGAGCACTTGGTATCTCTTGAGCTTGGCTGGGCATTATGTCCTCTATAGGTTGTATTTTTCTAAAAAATGAACTGTATCTTTGTGAATTTTTGCTTATGGAAGGTCAACTTGTAAAATGGAGGAAGGGTTATACTTTTAGTATAAACTTATTCTTTTCTCTGATGTAACCTTGATTTAACTTGAATACCAAGTTTTTTTTTTTCGACTTGAAAAAAAATGCTCAGTAATGGACAACTAAGAAGACACCTAAGTGAAACAATGAAGCGGTCTCACATCCTTCGCACTAGGGTGACCAAGTCACTAGTAGCGAGGCTGGGGCAGTGCCACACAGCGAGAAGGGGAGACAAGAACTTCGGTTTCAGGTTGGACTTCCAGGCCCATGACGCTTACACTCTTAAAAAAGATAATCTTCCATACTGGAAAAAGATGATCATCTTGGCATTCAGCCATTGTTACAAATCAAACCCAAGATCCCACAAACCAAATTGAGTTCCATTGAAGATCGTCGTATTATTGCATCCAACGATCGCCGCCCGATAGAGAATCAAAAGAAATCGTGGGAAACCCAATCTGCCTGCGGATGACCTTGTCTAAACCCTTACGGCTTCCTCGGATCCGGGATGACCTCCATGATTATTCGATTCTTCCTTTTTCCCTTCTATCTCTGAAGGCGCGCCCATCATTAGAAGCTTATTCTGAGTTTTTTCTGCACTCGTCGAGATAGCACCATCTCCTTCCAAGTCTCTCCCTTCGTACTTACCATCCAGCGATTTCAATGGGTTCTACTCCTCTTGATCTTAAATGATACGATCTACCTCTGCAAGTGTTGGTTTCTGATCCACCTTCACGCCTCCATTGCTAGACGATCTGAGGACAACAGCTCTTCGTCCCTCTCCCTTTCTGTCTTGCGATCTCAACGTATCCGCCTCCTTCCCGTCTGAATATTTTGGATCGATCTCTGCACGTATTGGCTCTTGTCCTGACTGCACCACTCCAGCCTCCTCCTTTACCACAGGAGAGGCGACAATCTACATCTCTGACAACAAATGTTCTACTTCAACCCTAGTTTTTGGTTTTCTATGCAGAGCCGAAAACTTTTCAGGGCACAAATGAAAATCCCTGAACAAATGCCCATGCTTCCGATAAAAACAACGTCTGCAGGGTAAGTTTCCGTAGCCAACAATCAGGGCTCAGTTCTGTGACTCTGTCCACGCCATTAGAAAATAATCTCCTCTGGCAATCCTCCAGAGACAGACATGAGAACCAGCGGGCGCGAGGTCTAGGTTCCCAACGCCACACTTCAGAAAAACCCAATCTATCTCCCACCTTCTTCAGATCCTATAAATGCAAGGAAAATCCAGGTAGCAGAACGCATACCAATAGCACCTCTTTCCTGGTCCTCATCGAGTTTAAAGAATCATATCGGACCAGGCCAGTAAAACTAGGTCTGAGGATTCAGAACTCCACAACCTCTTTATCCTCTGGATTTTGTAAGAGAAAAATGAAAAAACCCCACAAAGAGGTAGTGATGATCCCAAGCTCACCCTTGGCTATGATCGCCTAAGAGGATTCCATCCAGTCCACCATCTTTTAAATATGTGGCTTTGGCTAATATAAAATTTTACACCACTTACATCATGGTAGGATCATTGTTTTCACTGTGAGCTGACATAGACAACTTTATCAATTTGTATAATTATTTAAAATTCGAATTTGCCTATAGGTTTGGATTTTGTTTTTTTGGTATTTTCGTTCTTACCAAAGTTTTGATGGTTCAAATTGCATTAATTTAAAACTTTCATTGTTCAAATTAATTTTTAATTGCTAAAATGGATTTAGAAACTTCAAAAACCTTATTTAACAACCCATTATGCAAAATGCTCAGAACATACAAAGTTTTGCTTACACCCAATTACTTAGATAACTACCTAACATCAATTTGAAAAAAGTCAAACCATAGATGAAAATTTCACAGTTACCCACATGGTTTAGGTTTCAGTATAAAACACACTTATAGCAAAACACATTTATAGCAAGTACAGTTTGCCTACAGGTTGAGGGAGCTGTATAAGGGCTAACCAAAACGCTTTGGACTAGTCGGAATTCGGTAGAGTAATTTTTGTCAAAATCACAATTTGGAGTGTTCGGATCGCAATTTTGGCTATTTCGGTAGTTTTAAAATTGGGTAATTAATCTAGAACAGACAATCCCAATTGTTGAAATTACAAAAATGCTAAATAACAATTTCCAGCAAGAATTTTCACTGGTTTTGGACCCAAAATCACCTAAAAAGCAGGGCGTTTTGGTTGTCTTTTATGCTACGGGCAGGTTGAGTGGTTAAAGTGGGCATAATATTTTCAGTACATGTTAAGAGACTATTAACCCGCTTGCTAAAGAATAATTATTGTTGTCATAGACTCATTGCTTGCTGTTGGATCTCAACACTTTGAAATCAAAGTGTAAGTAATGAGCCTGCAACAATAATCATTGCTTTGCAACAGATGGGTTAATTTTTGTCTAGGCAACAATAATCATTGCTTTGCAACAGATGGGTTAATTTTTGTCTAGGCAAACTGTAAACATTCAAAAGATCCCACTACCTTCCATTGTCCACATTTTCAGTACATGTTAAGAGACTATTAACCAGCTTGCTGAAGAATAATGATTGTTGTCATCGGCTCATTGCTTGCTGTTGGATCCCAACACTTTGAAATCAAAATGTAAGTAATGAGTCTGCAACAATAATCATTGCTCTGCAATTTTTGTCTAAGCAAACTATAAACATTCAAAAGATTCCACTACCTTCCGCTGTCCACATTTATAATTAGTGTTTCTATATACGTAATCTATTAGAGTATAGAAGGTAAAAAGGGTGGAGAAGTCTATATTTTTGGCGATTGCAGACAAAGTTATATTTTGATCCATTCTACATTCTTCCGAGAACAAGAGGTTGTCACACAGAGTACATACCGTAAATGTAACCAGCGAGGTCTCGGTATCGAATATGACGCACTCCTTCAATTTGGTGGAGGCGTGCAAGAAGGTAATTTGCGTAGAAAGAAATTAAGGCTGCTGCTATTAATCCCAGGATTCCTGCTACCCATCCCAAAGGAACCATGCAAATTCCTGAATATCCTAATACATACGCGCTGTTCATTGATGTTATCAGGATGAATCCTGCTTGATACCACGGATCTGCAACAGTTTGGACATTAATTATTCACTTACATGTAACTGTATTGAATCAGATTGGAACGAACGAATTATTGACTTACCCTGACTTATGCGATGAGCTGTGTTCCTGGATTTATCTGTGGTCTCCTCTTCTTCTATATATTCTGTGAAATTTTCTTGGAGCAGTCTTTCAGTAGCTGGATTCTCCATCGCCTCGAAACCAAAAACTAGGCAATTTCAAATTTGTGTGTGCGCCGGGCGAAGGATCATAGCCGTAGTAACGCTCCTCCTCCTCCCTCCCAAATTCCAATCCTGTGTGTTACGCTCTCTCTGCTCTCGCAATCATTGAAATCTATAACTGGAATATTCAAGAATGCTTCTATGATTAATTACGGACCTACTTTGTGCTACAGAGGCACAGACGGTAACCTGCTCCAGGGTCCACGGTCCACAAATTCAATATAAAATATCATAACAGGTACAGAATACCAAAAATGAAAACGAACCGTGGAAGATTCCTGACACGACCGATCGCACTTTTTTGAACAAAATCTTAAAATACTAACGCGTTACGCACCGAAGCAAATCAATCATTTTCCAAATTTTAGAGATATCTACAATTCAAACTTACCTTTCAAGTTTCAACCGCCGCTATAATGATTTTTTTCTTTTTCACCAGAAAATGCCTGGCCCTGCTATTCTTCAAGGAATCAAGGGCTGATCAGATTTGAACTCAGGTAGACTGGGATGGGAATTATGTATAATGATTTATAATGTAATTGGAACTTTAAGTCAATTATTATATATTCATCAACTTACCTTTCAACTCCATCCCCATCTGTATAAGGATTTATAATGTAATTGAAATTTTAAGTTATATTCATTTTTAAATTGTGGTTATGAAGTAAGATTTAAATTTGATTTTTATTAATTGTTAAGAATTTTTTTTACTTAGATATAAGAAAACAAGTTAACATCTCATGACCTTAAGGTATATAGTAACCACTAGAAGAGGTATGGTTTTTTTCCAATAATTATTATCAATCATTAATTCCATATAATAGATGCTATAAATAATTATCATTGTATTAGAAAAGTAGTGGCCTAGCTATACAACATTGTAATACAATTAAAAAGAATGATTAAAGTCCTTACCAAAAGATGTTGTTTTTGAAAAGTAAAATCTATGCTATTATCTAACTTGGTTATTAATTCAAAAACAATGTAGCCAGTCCTATATACAAAACATTACATAGTCAAGATATTATAATACCCCAAGTTTTGATCCTTGAAATGTATTAAATCAAATTATGTAAAATGATGTAAATATGCTAATATGGATTTCTAGTGTGGAGCTCAAGGTGAATACTAGTAAATGGCTAGGCATGTATAATTGAAATATTTGTATATGGGGCCATGTGGTTGGTTTGTCATAATGACTCAAAAGCTATGCAAATATTATGATGGAAAGTAATAAAATGGTCAAAAAGGGTTGTGTAAAGAGCACTAGAAGGGGCTATGATTCCACTAGAGGGGAAGAGGAAAGAGGGCCTATGGGAGATGAAATCATCTTTTTCCAAGAGTCATCCGTAGAGCTCATCAATTTCTACAATGTACCTTAAATCAACATTTACCTACTTCTGATTTATTAAATCCAATCATTGAATGCATGTGTGAGGTTGGTGAGAAAAGTCTTCTTGTGTAGTTATGGAAGCATGGGATGAATATATTTTTATGGCAATTGTAAGAGTTCTTCTTTTTATAATTATAAGTAATGTTAGTTGTCTTTTCACCAATCCTTTTACCTCCATTTGAGTCTATCACTCATTTTCCATGTAGAATTCATACACTACCTAGCCTTCATGCTATGCTTTTCACCAATGCCAATAACCATACTAAGAAAATAACCAAAAATTAGCATTGTGATGAGGAAATTTAGTGAAATTAGAGAGAAGAGGATGGTTGTAGGTGACCATAGAGGGAGAGCAAGATGACAGACCTTACCCATTGTTTATTTGTTGCTCCAAGATGCTTGAGAAGCCATGAATTATTTTTAAATAAGGTTTTCTAAAAGCATAAAGCAGGTTGGACACTTTCTGCACACACAAAAGAGCATTGTAAGGGTTAGGTACTCTAAGGAACTGTTGAGTAGATAAAGAGTAGGCCTTCCTTGTGTTGTGTGGGGTAGTGGAAGGGAGTTCCATGGATGGGATGGCTAAAAGAGAAGCCTATAATGCTTAGTTGTGAGCAGATTGGCTAAGCACGAGAGAAAATGGGTTGGGTTAAGAGAAAGAAAAGCCTATAGGTGTTTCCTTTGTCCTACTAGCCTGATATCCCGACTTGGGGGTGGTATCTACAGTTGATACCTACATTTGGGTGAAAAATTGCTCTTACAAATCCAATTGCTTGGATCTTCTTTTGTTAAAAGCTAAGTATACTTTGTTGTGTATGAATGTAATGTTTATATTTACTTCCTATTACAAATATGGTGGATTATGCATGTTGTGTGTGTGAAATATAATTCATAATTCCATTGTGTTTTATATTCATGCACCTGCACATGCATTTATTAGTTTAAGATTTTCATGGGAGACTTAACATAGTCCCAAATTCGAATAATGGCCCCATGGGGCGAAACATTGAAACATGAAATTCATAACTACCCCCTCCTTTACTTAGGAAGCTATATATATTAAAAAAACACCTCCATGCATGGGATATTCCATCCATTGAACTTATTTTTTTAGATTCTAGAGCATGTATACTCTTCTTGTTGTTTCTCTTAACAAATGTCATATGTAAGTGTCTCGCCTTCAAAATTTGAGGGTTTCCACCCTGACCAACTATTGCTTTGAGATTTTAGAGGTGCATGGTATTTTGATTTAAAAGAAGAGAGAAGTGTTACATGATCCCCATTACCAACATTAAACAATTGAGAGACTAAAGAGACAACCAAATTAAACTTTAAATCTAGTTCTAGGACCTTGTTTTTCTACACTAGCATGAATTAACATTTCTTTTTTCAATTCCTTCAACAAATTTAACTAAATTTTGGTCTCCATGAAATATCTCTCTTTCACAAATTTCCACTATCATTTTATGCTCCTTTTCATCATGCCAACAATGCCACTAGCATTTTGAAACCACCACAAGCTTCTTTGTTTCTACTATACCATGATCATAGTGCCTTACACCCTTCCTAACTTCAATAAAGTTGCACCAAACACATTTACACCCATGTTCTATAATGAGGTTATAATTGGTCGAAAAGAAGAAAAGATGTATGTTGAGAAGCTTGGATTAGGGAGAGAATTCCTTCACCCTACTTTAAACAAAATTATTAACATAAGCCCCTTTGACTCAAATCTCCATTGCAAAAGGAGTCCAAAGCACACACCAAACTAAATGCTATATAAAATGCTAAAATGCCATACACCACCTTCAACCATGAACTACATTCACTGCAGGTCTAAAGCATCTGTCTAAGACAAGAGAATCTTGGAAGCCAATTATACAACATCTTTAAAATGCCAAATCCTCTTAATGATTTTCGATAGTGGGTACAACTGACCTTACCCATTGATTAATCATTATTTGATTGGTTTTCAAAATACATTTGTTTTACAAAAATCAAATATAAAAAAATTGTGAGTGGTTCTAATTCTCTTAAAGATAAACGAGTTTTAGGATCTGAAACATTGAAAACAATTCACCTCTTAACATAGATTAAACATAAAAAAAATTGTTGACATTACAAAATACCAAAGAAGAAAAACATCTTGAGCTCTAGGGAATAATGAACCATAAATCAATGTCCAACTAACTTCTATGACAAAATTATTGTAGAGCACTTTCATGTTAAAGCTTAAATGCAAATAATGATCCTGAAAGGGAATAGAAAATAAATACCGCAATTGTCACCATTTTGAATACACAAAATTTAAAAATAATAATGTGTGATACAGTTCTTAACCTCTACTTTCATGCAATAGATGGAAGTGACTATCCTCGATGAACCTCCAACTACAAGTGCATGCCTCACCGCATGCTCCTTAAAATCAGATTGCATTTGTAAATAGTCGGTAATCCATACTATGTACCTTTATTTTTATATTTAATTTTTCCTATGCATTTTATTAGTGCAATTTTATTAACTACATAAACTTTACACATTTTTTCCACCAACAATGGAGAGTCTCAAACCCATAGATGGAACAAATTAATTAACAAGCATATTTAAAAAATATTATACATGTTTTTCTATCATTTTTTATTAAGTACAAAAACTTTACATAGTTTTTCATCAATAATGAAGGATTTTAAACCCATAGATAGAACAAATTAGCAAACATATTTAAGAAAGATTATACAACAAGCTCATACAAAGTGTGTGTATGTAGTTTGAGAAAGTATCACATGAAAGCTATGAACACCCATAGGCAATGATCAAATTGAACCTTTCTCATCTTTTCAAAGGGTTCAAACTTGTCCAAAAAAAACATTCAAAAAATTACCATTCCAATTTTATTTTATTTTCAAATCACTTATATATATTTTTTTACATTCTAATTTATTAACAAAATAAACTTTATATGTTTTCATATACACTTTATTAGTATATTTTTTATTAACTACATAAATTTTACTTCGTTTATTTTTTTTTTGTCAACCATGAAGAATCCCAAACCCTGAGATAATTATCAAACGTACTTAATTGAGAAGGGATGACATTAAATCCATAAACACCTATAAATGTAATTAAAATTGAACATTTCCAAGGGGTTCAAAGTTGTCCTAAACTAACATTAAAAAATTCTCATTTAAAAAAATCAATTTTTTTCAAATTACTTATCATAATTTTTTTTCTAATCTATTAATAATATTAACTTTACATGTTTACTTATGCATTTCATTAGTACATTTCTTATTAACTCATAAACTTTACAATTTTTTTTTATCTACAATAGAAGATACCAAACCTAAAGATGGGACAAATTAACAAACCTACTCAAGAAATATTATGTAACAAGCTCATACAAAGTGCATGTAGTTTAGGAAAGTTTAAGAAGAGTTGATACAAAATCCATGAATACCCATATGTAATGATCAAAATTGAATCTTTCCTAGCTTTTTCAAGGTGTTCAAACTTATCTTAAGAGAGCATTCCAAAAATTGTCATTTAAAAAATATGAAATTTTTTCAAATCACTTCTTAGGTGCGAAAGATAATAAATATTGTAAAATTTCAAAAGAAGGATTATATTTTGAACAACCCATCAATATATTGAATTTTAACATTTGATCGTGGTTGAGGAGGATAGATGTGAATAGTGATCAAGATTTAAGGTTCAACACCTACTACTTTTCATTAACATCTAAAAACTAAAATCTTCTCAATTGTGTTGTGTATCATATATTCCCTAATTTACAATGTATTATTTCACAACATTGCTTAAATGTTTTTAATGTTTTTTATTTGTCCTCTTTCACAGCCTTCCGGCCATATGAAATCTAAAAATCCAGCCATTTGTGTTGATTAAATGGTTTTTCTGAACATCTAGATGAATTCAGCACCCTGGAAAACCCCCAGGGTATCCAAATTATGCAGGATTAATACTGTTATTTGAGATTCTAAAAATTCTCCCCCATTCAAGCAAATTTGTGTCCGAAAAAACGATTTTCTCCGGGCCAAATCGTAGTAGTTTTAGACGACTAGTTTAGGCAATTTGACAACATTTATTTAGGCATTCAATAAACACTTCGCAACCCAAAATTTAATGTTGTTGCTATGAGGATATAAACAATTGGAACTGATCTAACAATCAATCAAAATGTTAATATCCCAGTTGCATAAATGCTGCTGTCAAGTTCTTATAGAAAGCGATTGCAGAATCTCCTTTCTTGGAAGAATCCGTTCGGTAGGGCGACTTTCATATTACTTTTTGATTTTTCGACTTAAATGCTTCCCCATCTATATAGTTGTTGCAGCGAACTCACCCACCCACCCGAACCCGCAAGAATAAGTAGTTCGGCGATGAAGACTGCAGCGAACCCCTTTGCGTAGATGAAGGCTTTTGGTTTGGAAATAATACGTCAGATAAATCATTAAAGTAGGTTCTGAATTAATTGGCATATTTTGCGGTCAAAGGTCGTTGGAACTTGGGGTTGCAGTGCAAATTGGGGAAAGGGAGAATTCAATAAGTGTGAGAGTTATAGAACCGCTGTGCCACTTTTGCATGAAAGAAAACTAATGCTTTCAATAATTAGTTTCGGTTTTACCAATATCAAATTCTTGTGTAAGGTGGAGCAACTCCAACAACCCAACAAGAAATTTACCAAACAGCTCCACTGTGGCCATGAATTTAAATGGGTTTCTTCATCCCTGTTTATAACTTTGGTAATGAATTTAAGAGAGCTTCTTCATTCCTGTAGTGAGAAGAACATGGAATTCATGTAATGGAGTTTTTGCAACCATAGAAGTGTAGTGAGAAGAACATGGAATTCATGCAATGGAGTTTTTGCAACCGTAGAACTGTAACCTTGGTTACTGGGAGGAGGTACATTTCCTGGCGTGCGTGTAATGGAGCCAGCACAGAAATTTATATACCGACGTAGCCAGATATGATGCTTTACAGCTCTTCTCATTGCTTTTAGGTTGTTATCTGTTTTTTAATTATTTTTCAGGCTCTTTGGAATTCGCTTCACTAAATAACTGGTTTTGTAATCAGTCACAGATTTCAATGATGGTATCATAAAACCTGTATGAAGATCTCATCTCTAATATTATGCAAATAGCAGAGTTAAATAAAAGAATGAAACTTGATTCGAAGTCATTACATTTTCTGTAAAAGTTAGAGAATTTTCAATAAAGTGTTGGATTGTCATTATTATGATGAATGAATATAAAATTAACACCGTCATTTAATTTGTGGTCGATGACTACTGATGACTACTGACTACTGATAGATTAAGTTAAGTGTCACAAATAAATAATAAGTTATATGTTATAAAACTATTTGTTCATAAGAGTTATCTATGTATTAGCTACCAGTTATCCATGCATCAACTATCTGTAATTTTGTATATTTGTTTTTCTTTTATAATTGGTTATTTCGAATTTTGAAGGACTGCCATAAAATCAATGTGGACAGTACAAAGCATAAATTCTAGCCCACCCCAAATTCTAAGATATAAACACCTATCGGTGGTGTACTGGACAGTACAAAGCATAGATTCTAGTCCACCCCAAATTCTAAGATATAAACACTTATAGATGTAATAAATAAAATGTAATGGAACACAAAATGTAAATAATAGAAATTGAGTGGTGTCAAGTCTTATTAGTGTGATTGGTTTTTAAAGAGTTCTATTTGTTAAACAACTAAAACCAACTATGCTAAGGATTGGTGCTGTGCAGCTTCTTAAAAAAATTGCAAACAAAAAAATAAAAATTTAATGTTGGAATGCTTTTAAAATTAGTGTATATTAATCTTGATCTGTTATTTATTAAAAAATAAAATTAAAATATTTTTTTTTGCCATAAGAACCTGTCCAACCAATATCATTACCATATCATCATATAAAATAATAATTAATTAATATTATTTTTTTAATTACAATAAATATAATAATTAAAAAAATTAAAATTAAAATATTTTTTTATATCTAAAATAATTAATAGTATGTCTCTTTATAAATCAATAATTAATAAAAAATATTTATGTTTTATATTATGGAATTTTTTATTACATTTTAAATTAAATTAATGAATATAATAAGTTCATTCACACCAATCAAATTTGAAGAGTTGGTTTTAATTATTCAAATATAAATAATAATACTTATATGAAAAGGGTAAAATAAATAAATATTTCATAGAAAAAAATATATACAAAATAATATCTTACAATATTAAAAACCAAACATTAACTATATTAAAAAAATTTAAAATTTCAATAAAATATAATAAACAAATAATTTTCTTTAAAATCTTTGGTATCTACAAAATTATTATTTTTGTAAATTTTATTATAAAAAATACATTTCATTGAAAAATAAAAAAAATATATATTTTTCTTTATTTATTTGATATTTTTTAAAAATATTTTAACTTACATTATTGAAAACATAAATTTGATTTCCTAATAGAAAAAGCTTTTTAGTTTTCATTTTTTTTCAAACTTTATAAATAACATTCCAATCTATCTTATTTAGAGCAAAGCATAAAGTGTACTATGAAACTTAAAATGATGAAACACACAAAAAGCATTAGCATGGGAAGAAATGGTGGAAAGGTTGAACTTTAAATAACAATGTATCCAACAAATAGATATTAAAAAATTATTTAAAAATTACCTTTTTAAGAGATTTACATATAATCTTCTCTTCTTAATTAATAAGATAAAATTAAGATTTAGAAGTAAAACCAAATTTAACAACTCGTTCATATTATAATATTATTAATTTTTAAAATATTATAATGTTATTAATTTTAAACATTGTATTCTTTTTTGTTATATTTTGATTTTTATGAATGAATATAATAAGTTTTTTCATATTAAAATGTTATTTATTTTTAAATATAATAATAATTTGTTGTCTTAGAAATTAATTCTTTTGGACATCTAGACATTTCATTTTATAAAGAAATCTCCTATCTAGCCTATGAACACTTTTAACTAGATTTGTATTAGTTATTGATATATTACACAAATATTAATTTATTCAAATTAAATTATTTTACTTATTTTTAAATATAATTAATGCAATATTTATTTCCTTTAATTTAAATAATGTTTTCACATAGGTAACACTTACATTGGAAAAAAACAAGTACATCTAAATATATAAAAAATACTTATAACAACAACACTACACTATTATAAAGTGTAAGGGAAGTGTATTGGGATGGGAGTGATGGAGCACTTAGGGTTTACTCCATGCAGGGTGTCCAACACTACATTATTATAAAGTGTAAGGGAAGTTTATTGGGATGGGAGTGATGGAGCCCTTAGGGTTTACTCCATGCAAGGTGTCCATAGTGGTTGGAGGTAACATTTTTGAAAAAAAAAATCTAGCTAGGGTTTGCTGAAAAAAGCAACAACTTGTCTAGTACCAACCAAGTGAAAAAAGTGAGAATTTCGGTTTTTTTGTTGCTTTTTTCTTTAAACCCTAGTTTAACATAGTTTTGTCTCGACATTTCTATGGTTGGTTGTTTTCAGAAATGAGCTTTTTAACCCTTTTTTTTTCCATTTTCCTTTGGATGATGCCTTTTCCCTTTCTAAGTATTTTTTGGGTTTGTGTCTTTTGTCCTGATTCCCGAACACTTTTTCAGTATTTGTTTACCTATTTTTTACTTGTCGGATGTCTAATCCTTGTTCTCGAATGGATTATCCAAGGTTCTTCTGCTTGTCCCTTCCATGTCAGTAGGATGGACCTTTATACAAAAGTGCACACAGATCCAAATACACCTGGCGGTTCGGGGAGACAAGTATCGGTATGTGGTAATAAACCTTGCCCTAGTGAGTGTTGTGATGAGAGTTTGCATTCTGAAGATGGCTTGAAGAAAGTTCGCTTGACGGGAGAGAGGACTCGTTCTAGACTTTGAGAAAAAGCCTACGGAGTGCTTGCAAAGCGAAAACAATTTGTCCTAGGAAGAGATATCAACCTAGACAGGGTTGATGTTTTTGCAACTAGGGCCATTGTGGGGAGAATCGAATATGTGAAGGTCTCCTGTATTGAAATTATTGAATGGGTGAATAAAAGTTGGTTTCCCTTATTCGATTATGCTCCCAAGACTATCATGTTAGTTAATTGTTGGGTTTGTTTTGTGTTTTCAAAACCATACGACATCCTAAAGGTTCTTAATGACATCTGGTTGATAAAGGAGGGGTCACTGGTTTTGAAATGATGGAATACAAATTTTGATCCGGAGAAGGAAAGGTTGACAAAATGTCACCTGTGGATGCTTATGCCAGGGTTTCCTATTGAGCTTTGGACATAAAATGTTTTTGTGGGCCTTCAAACAGTTTGGGTCGTTTTATAAAACTTGAAAATAAAATGTTGTTTGGAGTGGAGAAGAAGGTTGTTGCAGTCATGGTGGAATTCAATGTTACAAAAGGATTGCCAGATGTGGTGGATATACTATGGGGGGACCGTGTCATCTGCCAAAGATTGGACTATTTAAATGTGTCATTCTGCTGCCGTTTCTGTAGAAAGACTGGTCACTTGAAGGAAAACTATCTAAGGTTTCTATTTGGGGAAGATAGCAGTATATATTCGGATGAGGTTTCAGCGGAATCCTTTTCGTCTGTTGAATTGAAGAAGACAGTGGGTAGGAACATTGGTCCATCTTTGGTACCATCTCCAATTCTCCAACATGATGCATAAAAAGGTATGGTTTCATGTTCTTATCCTAATACATATGAAAATGTATCTAGGGAGGAATTGAACTTTTATCTTAGTGTGGAAAAATCCCTAGATATTAGAAGAAGATCAGGGTCTAAGGTTTTACAGCCTGTGCCTGTGGATAAAATTGAACCCTTGGGTTTGGATAAGGGTTTGTCTTCGTGGTATCCTGCTTTAGAAAATTATGGTTTAAATGTTTATCCCTCATAGACATTTCGTTTGGATGGGGTTTTATGTAAGGATGCAATTGTTTCTTTATCTTAGCCTGGTTGACCCTCAAATCCATCTTGTTTACCTCCTTTTACAATGAGTAACCAAATACAGGAAAAGGATGGGATTAGTTGTTTAGGTTCCTTTGATATTTATTCATTTGATAAATCCCCTCTCCAAGTTTACTCTAATAGACCTTCTGCCAATCCAGAGTTTTTTCCAGTTTCGTTTATTCGACATCAAAATGTCATAATTAGAAATAAAAATAAATGGGTGGCACGAAATAAGAACTCTTCTCCACAATATGTTATCGATTATGATACTTTCTTCATCCCTCTTTCGGTTAGATTAAAGGAAGCACCTGAAAATCTCTCTCATGATACTTTGGTTTCTACCCCTCGGGCCCTTAGAGCAGGTACGCCTAGAAGTGTGGGTGTTTAATGTCCACTCTTTCTTTTAACATCCAGGGAGTCAAGGGAGATGGTAAGGCTAGGGGTCTCTCTAGGTTGTTCAATTCTACTAGTCTTGACATCACTCTATTACAGGAAACTATGTGTTCAACTGACTAGGCTATTGAGACCACCTCAAAACTCTTACCTGGATTGGAGTTTTTTTCCTGTGATTCAAGTGGTATGTTGGGTGGCATTATATCTGGATGGAATCCTAAGGTGCTGGATTTAAAATCCTATAATACTATTGGGGGTATTATGATGGAGGGTTGGTTTTTGGAGAGTGATTTAAAGCTTTCTATACTTTTTTTTTAACTGAAACGGGTATTTGATATTAAAAAAAAAAATAGATGAGCCGTGGCTAGATCCAAATCCGGCTAATTACAATGTTCAGAGTAATCGTTAGCGTGTTTTCTATGATATAATATTTAGGCATTTTCATATAGAAATAGATTTCTATAATACAGGTTACTCTATACCCCACTGAATTCCTTTGAGTATGATCTTCCCGGTGCTGCAAATGTTTGTCAATTGAACTGCATGGATTTCAATTCTCTGTTTTGAGCTTGATTCCTTCAAATCACGGATTGGTCCTTCGATCAAAGATCATTTTCAACTGCTACATTCTCTATAGTCCAACATCCAAAAAATTTCCTTCATTTGATACGATTTGGTCCTTCATTCCAAGCTCAGCATCAAATACTGCGTTTTCAAAACTCCAAATGCTACTATGGAATTGTGTGGCCCATAATCGAAAGTTTTAATTGCAGCATCGATTTGCTTCCTATCATTGTAATCTGTGTTTTGCTTCTTGCTTCTATTGAGTCTCTCATTTCCAGTTGACTATGGTCTTACAATTTCCATTTACATCGATGTGTGCATACTTCTTTCATCATCCATTTAATCTCATTGAATGTTGCCAGAACATTTGTCACGCAACCAAGATTATGAAACGATCATTGAACATGCAAGTGCATTAGGAGTCGATTCTGCAGTTCATTTGCTGTGAACATTGGAATGTTTCTAGATCGCTTGTCAGGAAACCATATTTCTGAAATCATCATTGCTCATTAGATTGATGAAAGAAGCAAATTTAACTTTCTAGTGCTGGAGATGATGAGGACAGAGACTTGTCTATTCTTGAAGCCGAATGCACTGTATTCTGGGCTATGGAGCAGAATCAAGGAATTTGGTGAGATTCATTAGTGTTGTTAGAAATTCTAAGAGTACCTTGGATGAGATTGGATCTAGCATCAGCTTCTGTATCCGCTTCGTTGTTTAAATTTCTTAAGATGTGGTAGGCCTTGAACTCAGTAAATGTACTCGAAATGCTATGTATTCGCTGAATGATTCAATTTAGTGTAATATTGATGAGGTTTTTTTTAGCATTGATGGCTCTGATAATTATCATAGAGTCTCCAAATACTTGTAATTTATCGATCTTGTGCTCTTTGGCGATCTGGCAACCTTTCAACAAGGCTAATGCTTCTGTTGTGTTGTTTGAGTAGATACCTAAACCCCATCTATACTTCAGTCTCAATGTTCCTCCACTTAGCCACAAGAATCCTCTAGCTCCTGCTACACCGGGATTTCTCTTGGAGGCACCGTCGAATTGAAGGTTGTCCATTGCTTGGTTGTTTCTCCAATCAAGAAATTCAGAATTAGATAATCTAATTTTCCATTCTGGAGGTTGTCGCTGATGAATGATTATGCTTGGGCTAGGGAGGGTGACTCCAATCCAATTCTTTTCGTCCCTGTTGAGGGTTGCATCTGACTTGTAATTGGAATTCATGAGAGATTCAATCAGCAGACCTTTGGCTTTGCCTACAATTTGCATTGGAGTGTAGTGCTTGTACTGAAAGATGATATTGTTTCTTGCGATCCAGACTTTCCAGCATATGTATTTGGGGATGGAAATCCAAATATGCTGCCAGGTTTTCTTTCTGGAAAGGGAAGAGGGATACATGGATTTCCAATCTTTAAAAAGTTGGGTGATGGAAGAGAAGGACGGCATGGATAAATTGAGATCAAGAAGCGTGTGATTCCAGACAAGCTTGGTATACTTACATTCTATAAAGAGGTGATTAAGAGTTTTGTTACTATTTCTGCAGAAAGGACACCAGAAAGGCCCATGGAAACCTCTCTTGGTGAGATTGTCTCCTGTGAGGACTTTGCAATGGATTAGAGTCCATGTAAAGAAATTTATTTTGGGGAGTCCAAGAGGGTCCCATACTAATTTCCATATATTGTTTTCATTTTCATGGCTTTGCAGAGCTTTGTATCTGAGAATTGAGGTATAGGAACCAGTGGAACCCCATCCCCTTTCATCTTTGGCCAACAGATGTATGGGGGTGCAGCTTTTCAAGTTGTCGATGAGGGTATTTTTAGCAGCCTCAAGCTATGGGGGGATGAGTCCATTGTTCCATCTTTCCCAGTTTCCATGCCTGTCCCAGGCATTGAAATCCTTCAAAGTAGTGATCCCATTTTTCTTGAGCCAGACTGTAATATTATCTAATTCATGAGTGCTTTGCAGTGTTTTGTTGTTCATGATATTATCCATGAAGATGTCTATTTTGCTACCATTACTGGGTACCTAGTAAAGAATTTTTGAAAATAAATTCCATGCTGCCTTGCATAATGTCAAGGTGATGGAGCCTTTGGATGTTGGCTTATGGTCAAGACATCTTAACCTGTTACCCTGTAAATATTTATTTCTGAGCACAAGACTTACTCGATGGCCTTTTTTGTGCATGAGTTTCCATAGAAGCTTTCCGCCCAATGCTAAATTTGCTTGGAATGGATCACAAATTTGAAGGCCTCCTGAGGATTTTGGTTGTTTTATGATCTCCCACTTCACTAAGTGGATTTTGTTTTCATTATTTTTACCACCAGACCAAAGGAAGTCTCTAAGAATTTTACTTAGCAAATCTGACACTCCTTTTGGAACTAGGAGGATGGAGAATTGATAGATATGCAGTGCGGAGAGAACTGATTTTATAAGGATCAATTTTCCAGCCTTGCTGAGCCAATACCCTCCCAATCTTCTAATTCTGTTTTTTATTTTGGTTATCATATCTTCCCAATTTCTAGTTTTTGAGAGACCTTGTGTGATTTGGAGGCCGAGATACAAGAATTGTCCCAATGGTTGTGGACTTTGATGCCAAGAATTTTGCTGATTTTGCTGACTTGGACTTGTGGACTTTTATGCAAGTTGATCTTGCCTCTAGATGC
This sequence comes from Larix kaempferi, assembly GCA_027924585.1. NCBI lineage: Eukaryota > Viridiplantae > Streptophyta > Pinopsida > Pinales > Pinaceae > Larix > Larix kaempferi. The sequence goes on along the minus strand of BSBM01000322.1, from coordinate 12,563,095 downwards.
ATTGTAGTACCATTTCAGGTTTCGAATGAATTTCCGAGCTATGATGGAGGAGGTACCACCCAATAATAGTGAATCGTCGATGAAAAGGGTATGATTGAGTGGGTGGGAGTCAGAGGTCAAGTGTAATCTAGGAAGGGATCCAGAATTCAAATCATGATTCATCTTTCGACTAAGAGAGTTTGCAAGGATGATATACAGGAAGGGGGACAAGGGGAATCCTTATCTAATGCCATGTGTGGCTTGGAAAAAATCACCCCACTCCTCCCCAAACCCTTTACCCCCTTGATATCTATCTCTTTATCTTCCACAAACCCCCTCCTCCCCCCTACCCTGCAATGGAACCTCCTCCCCCTTACTCGTGTTAACCTCTCTCTCTCTCTCTCTCTCTCTCTCTCTCCTAACCCTTACTAAACTCCTCTCTCACGCTCTCTCAATCCCCTACTCCTCTTCCTACACCTAACCCCCACCCCTATCTATCCCCCCAACCCCTAACACCCAACCACCTACACCTAACCCCCACCCCTCTCTCTCCTTCGCCTACACCTAACCCCTAACCCCTAACACCCCACCACCCCGCTATCTCTCTCTCTCTCTCTCTCTCTCTCTCTCTCTCTCTCTCTCTCTCTCTCTAACACACACACACACATCCCTACACCTCCCCCTACCAGTAACCCCCCACCTCAATCAATTCATCCCTAACACCCCACCTAGACCCTCTGGATGTCTAAATCTCCTCTCAGATTTTGGTCAACCGTCCTTGGCTTGCATTGCTGCAATTTCAAATCCAAAAAAAATCTTCAGTGAAATTCATACCAGTCCATAAATATTAGGGATTTCTTGTTCAGATTGCAAGCAGTGTGAAGGGATTAACACTGAAAGGATCTCCATCATATCAGTGGGAACATAAGTGGAGTCATAATTTGAGACCTACCTTCCCCATCTAGATGTTCAAATATCCTCCCAACATTTGGTTAACCCTCCTCACCATGTCTTTTCGCAATATCAAATACAAAACATTCTTCATTTGTCAATGCTAATTTGCAGATCCATCAACTTAAAACACCTAACCAACCCCTCTCTCTCTCCCCTAACCCCCTAACATCCCACCAACCCGATGTTTCTCTCTCTCTCTCTCTCTCTCTCTCTCTCTCTCTCTCTATATATATATATATATATATATATATATATATATATATATATATATACATACATACATACATACATATATATATATATATATATATATCACACACATGTACACATACCTACATCTCCCCCTACCACTAAAACCCCTCCTCTCTCTCTAACCCTTACTACCCCCCCTCTCTCTATCTCTCGCATACTCCCCCTACCCCTAACCCCCCCTCTCTCTATCTCTATCCTACTCCCCCTACCCTTAACACCCCCCTTTCTCTGCCTCTAACCCCTTACCTCTAACCCCCTATCCCTAACCCCCCTCTCTCTCTACCTCTAACCCCCTAACAACCCCCTTTCTCTATCTCTCACATACTCCCCCTAGCCCTAACCCCCCCTCTCTCTATCTCTCTCTTACTTTCCCTACCCCTAACACCCCCTCTCTACCTCTAACTCCCTAACACACCCTCTCTCTCTACCTCTAACCCCCTAACACCCCCCCTCTCTACCTATAACCCCCTAACACCCCCCCTCTCTCTATCTCTCTCATACTCCCCCTAGCCATAAAATCCCCCTCTCTCTATCTCTCTCCTACTCCCCCCTAGCCCTAACCCCCCTTCTTTATCTCTCTCCTACTCCCCCTACCCCTAACCCACTAACACCCCCCACCTCTAACCCCCTAAACCTTACTAATACTTAGTATAATATACAATAAAGTTGTGGTGGTGCATTTTGCGCATGCGGTTTTGTGAACAAAATCACATGCGTGTTTTGTAGTTATATATTGCATATGCATTTGTTTTGCCACCAAAATTTTCAAGTTCTAAAACCAAAATGGATGAAGAAAAATATAGTTATCGATACATTGCCAATTCAAGATATTACGATAAGGTAATAATAATAGTATCTATATATATATATATATATATATATATATATATATATATATATATATATATATATATATATATATATATTGTAATGTTTGATAAAAAATTTGCGAAATAAAAAAACCATGAACCTGATATCACAATCCAGATATGGAATCTATTTTTTTGTGGGACCAATGTTGTAGGCATCTCCTATGAGCATATTGTGGAGAAAAGAGCACATATTTTGGATCAAGAACACAATAATAAATACTCAATAGTGATAAACCTTAGACAACACCATACAAACTACTCTCATCTATCCCCCTAAACCCTAAACACTATACCTTCAAGGTGCCAAAACAGGCACAGGGATTCTCCATATTTCCTTTGTTGTGTTCTTCCTGAAAAATATGACATTCAAATAGTGTAGCATCTCAACTTTCTATGAGTGGTTTTTGTTTAAAAAAAATGATAGATGTTACTAGGAACTCAAGCTACTCTTCAAAACTTCTAAAAAGAAAACAATTACCAATATCAAAATAAAAATGCACAACTATGCAAATACTTCTCAAACAAAGGCAAAATTACCTTCTCGTCTTCACCTAAATGCCACCCCTCTCTCTCTCTCCCCCAAACCCCCTAATACATCCCCCATGCTCTCTAAGGAAAATTTTAAGGATCCATAAGTTTCTTAAAGTGTAGAAACCTTGGTGAATTTTACTAATTCTTAAAATTCCAAACATAAACTATTTGGTGATTTTTTAAAAAAATATTCAAATTTCTAAGGACTCTATATACTTTTGGGACAATTTTGGAAATTTTTAGAGTAAAATAATTTAATCCAATGGAAATTGGGCGAAATAATTAAAAAAATGCAAATTGGCGAATTTGTTTTCGGAAAAAAAAAAACTTAGTAGATAGGCTAAATTTTGACCCTAAAATTTTCCTTGGAAGTATCGCATGACTAATCTACTGGATGCTAGGGGAAGGATCAGTCGATACAACACAAAGGGAACACCATCCTTCGAGAAAAAATTATCTGATCTTTCCAACTAGTACACCTCGACAACAACACCATCCCTCAAGAAAGGATTAACCAATCATTCCATTGGATACCTCAAAATAGAGAAAGGATTGATTGATCCTTCCAGCTGATACACCTTGATGAAAACACCATCCCTCTAGAAAGTATCAACCAATCATTCTACTGGATACATTGAAATGTTGAAACAATGATTAATGATGTGTGAGTCAGTCTAAAGGATGAAGTGTTGGGAGAACAACCTATTGGGTACAATTGGAGTGATAGGATGATGCTTGAAAATGATACCCCTCAATAAGAATATTGTGATTGAGAAAGTGATGAATGAAATATTAATCCAACATTTGAAGGCCCATGCTTCCAACTTACAAATACTCCCTTTTAGGATGAAGTATTACATGTCTAATCTATTGGATTCCAAGGGAATATTGAATGATCCTTCTAATCAATACACATAGATGGGAACACCATCCTCCGAGAAAGATCATCCAATCCTTTTAATTGACACACATTGATGGAAACACCATCATAAAGGATATGTTGATCACTCCACTGGATACCTTGAAACGTTGAGATAATAATTGACGTTGTGAGGGTCTATCTGAAGGAAAAAGTGTTGGGAGACCAAACTACCGGGTATGACTAGAAGGACAAGCCAACAATTGTAGACGATACCCATCAAAGAGGATAACATGATTGAAAAAGTGATGAAATAAGGATTATTCAACCATTTTACTTCCCACGCTTCAAACATAATACTATTTTGGAGGACGATGTATTGCATGATTAATATATTGGATAATAGGGGAAGGATAAGCCTATCCTTCCAGTCGATACACATAGATAGGAACACCATCCTTTGCGAAGGATCAATTTATCCTTCCAGCAGATACACCTCAATAGAAACACCATCCTTCAAGAAATGATTGGTTGGACATTCCACTGGATACCTTGAAACATTGAGACAATCATTGATGATGTGTCACGGTCAATATGATGGATGAAGTGTTGGGATATCAATCTACTAGGTACGATGGAGGGATAGGAATACGTTTGCATACCATACCACACAATGAGAATACCGTGATTGAGAATATAATGAATGATGGATCAGTTGATCATTTGATGGTCCTCACTTCAAAAATAAATCAATATTTGGAGGATGAAGTATCGCATGACTAATCTACTGGATACCAAGTGAAGGATCAATTGATCCTTCTAGTCGATAGACCTCAACAAGGACACCATCCTTTAATAAAATATCGATTGATCCTTCCATATGATACACTTCGACACAAACACCATCTCTCTAGAAAGGATCGACCGATCATTCCACTAGATACCTCAAAATGCCGAGACAGTAATTAACGATGTGTGGGTCAATCTAAAGGATGAAGTGTTGGGACACCAATACACTAAGTACAAATGGAGGGTTAGGATGACGCTTTCAAATGATACCCTTCAATGATAAATATACCATGATTCAAGAAATGGTTGGTTGAACCTTCCACTGGATACCTACAAACATTGAGAACATCATAAAGGAAGGATAGATCGACCCTTCCACCAAAATCCCCTCAACAAATGCCAACTATTATGCATCAAACTCTTAGAAATAACATAAAACAAGAATATATAGTATTCCAATACCTTAAGAACGCAATAAAAAGATGAATAAATAGCCTCTTTGAGGGGGAAACCTCCTTTACAATGTATTCCAAATACAAAACAAGATGATCAGTGAGATGATTCCAAACTAGATCTCCTTGGTATATATATATATATATATATATATATATATATATATATATATATATATAGAGAGAGAGAGAGAGAGAGAGAGAGAGAGAGAGAGAGAGAGTACCATTACCATTCTAGATCCTACATAATTAGGGTCCTAGCCGACTAATAAACATAATACTAATATGATAATAGAAATGTAATGTCACAATAAATAGGCATGCCCCTCCCCTTCAAACAAGTGTTGTCCTCAACACTTAATTAACTCTGTATGTTTATGCATGAAGAAATCATCTTCCCATGTTGCCTCTTCTATTGGCAAGTTCTTTCACTTGATGAGGTACTTGAGAATTGCTCGATTTTATGGTTTTTTATCCTTCTATCCATGATTGTTTTAGGTTCTATTATTGATTTTTCTTCTTCATCAATATTTAGTAAAACATTCTAGACTTGGACCTTGTCACCAATTACCTTTTTTAGGCAACAAACAAGGAAAATTGGATGTACACGTGAATTTGGTGGTAACTCAAATTTATAATCCATACTTCCAATCCTTTACAACACCTTATAGGGACCATAATACTTTGGTGCTAATTTGTTGTACTTATTTTGTTTCTTGAGGGATATCTGTTTGTATGGTTGTTGCCTCAAAAATACCCAATCTCCCACTTCAAATTCCCTTTCACTATGATGTTGATATGCTTGTTGTTTCATCTTATTTTGTGCTATAACCAATTTATCCTTCAATAATTGGATAAATTCTTGTTGATGTTGTATGCGATCCTCCATTGCTTGAACCTTAGCTTTCACTTTCAAGGATGATCTGATGGAAGGAGGATTATAGCCATAAAGCGCCAAAATGTTGACATTTTTTATGAAGTATGGAAATATGTGTTGTACCACCATTTTGCTAAGGGAAACCACTTGACCCATTGTGTTTGTTTATCAAGTACAAATCAATGAATATACCCTTCTAAGAATTTATTCACAATGTCAATTTTTCCATCAATTTGAGGATGGCAAGAGGAGTTATGATCCAACTGAGTTCCCAAACAAAAAAATAATTCCTTTCAAAAATTACCAATGAAAATTGGATCTCTATCATTTACAATAATCTTTTGGCGTTCCATGTAGCTTATGAACTATCTCCATGAATGCCACAACTATTGTACTTGCTTTAAAAGGATGAGAAAGAGAGCATAAATGGGAAAAATTTGTGAGTCGATCCACCACTACAATGATGATAGTCTTTCCTTCTGACTTTGGTAGACCAATGATAAATACCATTGAGACCTATTCCCAATGCTAAATTGGTATGGCTAATGGTTATAAAATATCTGGTGTCTTTATTGTTTCTCCTTTGTTTTGTTGACAAACCAAACATTCTACCACAGAATTTTGGACATCAGTTTTAACACCTTCCCAGAAGAAATCCTTCTTGATCTTGTGGTATGTTTTCAAGAACCTTGAATTTCCTCCTATAGAAGAAGTGTGTGATTTCAAAAGGATATTATTTTTGAGTTGAATTTTTTTACATAAATATAGGCAATCTCGATACCATAGTGAATAATTCTTCCACACAAATTTATCTAGTGAATTGGGGTCCTCGTGTAGTTGTTGAATAATATTACATGAATTTTGATCTTGTTTTTATTATGTTCTTGCTTCTTATACCCAATCATATTGCATAATGGAAATAAAACAAAGTAAGTCCTCATTGTCATCTTCTTTTCTTGAATGTGCATCAACCACAACATTTTTCGCATTTTCGTATATAATTTCAAAGTCATAACCTAACATCTTTGTAACCCATTTTTCCATTCTGACAATAACCATTGTTCTAGGAAGTACTTATGAATTTCATGATATGTTCTTACCTTGAAGTGTATTCCTATTAGGAAAGGGCACCATTTCTTAGTTGCATATAATATGGCCAACTTTCATTTTCATAAATTGGTTTGAGTAAGTTTTTTCCTTTAAGTTGGAAACTTTCAAAGGAAAGGGGCCTTCCTTCTTGCATTAAAACTACATCAATGTCATTCCCCAAGGCATCACATTCAACAATAAAGGTCTTTGTGAAGTTAGGCATGGATAATACATGGGTTGTATGTGAAAATTTGAGCACCGTCTGGATCTAGTTCACAGAAAAATCCTCACAGTGAATTTACAATAATGCATAGAAGAGAGAAAATTTGAGCAGAATCACATGAGAAAGAAAACTCAATTGAGTAAAACCCCATCACTATATTATTGAACAATAAGAGTACAATAAATAATACATATCAAGAGAGAAAATGGAATGCACTAGAGGCAATTCAAAAAGATCACAAAAGGAAGGCTTAATAAAAGAAAAGAAAAAACAATAGTGGCAACATCACTTTCCAACTTAGTCAAGGACCTCACGAATTAACTAAATTAGGTATGGAAACTAATGAATGATGCAAAAGTAGTAAGATGATGGATTTTGGAGAGAAAAATATGGAGGATGTTTGGCCAAAAACTAGATAACTTGCCAAGTCCATAAAGGCACCTAGCTTTATCCTTATCCATTGAAAAGTAGAAAAAGAAGGACAAATATATGTAAAAGCAGGAAAGCACTCTTACCATTCTAGACTGTCATAAAAAGAAGACATAATCTACCAGAATCTATCTGAGAGTGCTCTTTTGGATAATGATGACAAGTGTCATCCTAAAAAGGCAATATGAGGCCAACAACCTAGTCAAACACCTAGGAAAGTATAAAAAATGAATAATACTTTATATCTTATGTCTAGATGGGTTTTTAATATTCTAACATTGTACACATAACCACTCTAAGTTTTTCAAAAGCACTGGTTGTTTATTAAGTCAAAGATAATGCCTCTTATTTCAATAACCTTGTTAGAGGTGTTGCTAATTAACCATAATTCTTGACAAACTTGTGAGCTTGTCATTCCTAATAATCCTATAATATTATTCAGTGTCTTAGGAATTGACCATTCTATGATGGCCTTAATTTTGTTAGGATCTACTTTGACGCCATAATGAGATACAATATGGCCCAAATATTCCACTTACTGAACCCCAAAGGCACATTCATAAGGCTTGGGATATAGTTGGTGCTCATCTAATAGATTAATACTCAGTCAACATGTTGTGCATGCTCTTCCCAAGATTTGCTATAGATAAAAATATCATAAAAAATTACTAAAACAATTTTTCTAATGAATGGTTTAAATATAGAATTCATGAAGCTTTGAAATGTGCAAGGTGCATTAGTAATGTAAGGACCTTCCTAGGTCCTTAGTTTAATTAATATAAATGTTTAATCCAATATGAATCTATCTGTTGACTATTATGTTTGTTTTCATGTTACTATGTTTTATGCGCTGCAAATATAGAATTTGCACATGTGTAAAACAATTCGATATACTCTAAATATGGTTTAAATTAGAAATTCGATACATGTATAGAAAAATAAGAGCATATTATTTGAATCAGAGTATTCTAGTTTTACTTCTAAATTTAAATTTTGTAACAATATATTCTAACAACATACTAAAGCAAGTTTATTTACAAAATATAACTTAACTAACAACAATGGAGTACATGTAGGATAGCCAACCCTTAGGAAACTCAACTGCTCAAGTATATCTTCCACCCTGCCAACTAGGATAGTATCGGCGACCACCCAGCTCCAAAAATTGCTTCTTGGACCCCCGAGCCCAAAACCCGAGTACAAGTCCAACCAATTCTCGTAGTTCTCCCCTTCAGAAATTCAGCTTCCTCTGCTAAATTTCCCCGATGCAAAAGGTCACCTTCCCAAAAATCCATCTTCCTCCTTACCTCCCTTCCCACTGACTCTCCCCCTTCATTTACTTCCCGTATCCTTTTATTAATGTTCATTGATGTTCCATCCCATCGTCAGTGTCACTTAGTCCTTAAAACATTCAAATATTTATTTATTTTTATCTGTATGAATGAGGTATAAGTCAAGTATGGTTTATCACATTAATCAATCCATTAGAGAATAAGTCTCACCGCCTTATTCGACATAAATTATGTTCTTTTAATAATATAAACATAAATTGTAATTAAGTTATTTAAATCCTTATTGAATACCAACACATAATTCTACATATTGAATTATAAGTAAATTATTATAATGAATTATAACGACATAATTACAATTATGATTCCACTTAATTTACAATTACATTATTAAATATCTATCTAATACTGATATATCAAATTTTGACATATCATCAACTGATAATATGATTCAAATCCTTATTCGACAAGTTATCATTAATTAACATAATTAAACACAATTACCGACATTAACATTTAGTTTAAAATTAAAACCTTAAATAACAATTATAAATTAATCATTAATCGACTTAAATCACAATTAATTAACCACTTACTAACAATTTAACATATTGTATGAATTCACCATCAAATAAGTGATAAGTAATCTTTAACTATTTTTAATGTAATTATTCACAAACACCATGCATCAATGCCCAATTGTAATAGTATAATAGATAACTAATGCAAGCATATACAGACGAGTTATGTAAGCGTATCTATTGCTTACATACCTCGTGTAGGTACACTAATAGTACTCAAATGGGCATACCACATAATCACATAAATTACTATTTGTCGACGCATACCGAGATATGAATTTGCAATGGCTAGCCATATTTACTAACTCAAAACATAATAATGTATAGAACAAACATAACATACTGGATTACGACACAAGAATCAAGCAACGGTTTTTAGCACACACACAGTAAATTATGTTTCCCATTAAAAATTCCATGACATTCCTATCTACCCACTTCCTTCTCCCTAATTCACAAATAACTTCCACATCCTATCCTTCCTCTACTGGACTACCCTGGAGCATCCACTACATGGCATAAATCCAGTTAGAACTTGTAAGAAGAAGTGTCGACTACATTGACCAAGCTTCCCCATCAGGAACCCACTAGTCATCATCACACACCTTAGGGAGTGCGTCGTAGCGCGACCCTCCCATGACTTTTGGTTTCGAAGGATAAACGGTGGGTAATGCCTCCACCCATCCTATGGAAAAGGGACTATGTCTACATCGACATAGTGACTGCATTGCGACTATTGTACTAAGGTTTTGTCATTGAATAACCAATTTGGGCAGTTGATTTTCCTAAAACCCCACACCTTCCCATACATCATGATAATAACACAATAATCATGCTAAACAATAATGCATCACTTGCATACCATTTATCTTTTGGAATTCATGTCCCAGAGGTAATCCCACCTCATAGGATCCAACTACCACTTAGCTATTTTAACTTGTAGGTTAGTCTCCAAACACAAGATCGAGAATATCGTGCAATCATTGACATGTATATACATTTCATTACTAATGGACAATAAAGCAAATCATTTCTATGTACCATGCACCTGGTATCATATCCATCCATTCAACATATAACTTTTAACTCGGTATCCACATGCCCATCATTTAGTAAATTTGCATGCTAGAGACAGAATCAAAACATGAATATAATTCATAACATTAACATCACACACACACACACACACACATATATATATATAAATTCTGCAAAATAATAACGGTGTCTGAGTTGTCTAACCATGCGGTCCAATATACGTAATGGTTCGACCCTAATGGTCCCCTCGTCTGAAACCTGCAGTTCCCTCCAATTTATTTTATGAGACTCATCATCTATATAATGTCATAAAATAGATACATGAAAAACATTATGAGTTTTATGCAAATGGGGTGGCAGCGCAAGACGATACGTGACGGGTCCAAATTTCTCCAAAATTTCAAAAGGTCCTATGAATCATGGAGACAACTTTGTCCCTTTCCCAAACCGGATGGTACTTTTACTAGTCCTGATGCGTACGAAAACTGCATTCCCTACCTTATAGTTTCGGTCAACCCTATGCACATCGGCATAGCTCTTTTGTCTATCTTGAGCTTCCTTTAATCGTTGTCTAATCTGAATCACCTGTTCCTCCATCTCCTGAATCAACTCAGGTCCTACAATCACTCGATCCTCTAACCTTTCCCAACTCAAGGTGTTCTACATGGCCTCCCATATAGTGATTGATAAGGAATAATCCTGATCGAGCTGTGGTAACTAGTAGATCCAGGGTCAATCAAAATAGAAACAGATTTCTCAGCAATCTTACCTTCAACTTCAACCACAGTTTATTGATGGTCTTCTTGGAGGTCCTCTAGTGATGCATAGATTCTAGGGATGGTCCTTGCCACTTGACCCACAGTTTCAACTCCTTGGATGTTGTGAACTTGCTTTACACTGTCGTTCCGATGTGGACAGTTCCTAAGCATATGGTCCTCTCCACATCCCCAACATCGAAGTGGCTCTCTTGGCTCTTTTGGATCTCTTGGCTTGTCTCCCATCATTCTAGTTGGCTTAGTCACACCCTGTAGTGGATTCCTTTGCTGATTTATGATATGTCGTTGGTTTGAACCCCTTCCTCCTTTGGTCAAACTTATCATTTTTCTTGTCCTTCCATGCCTTATTGTCATTTCCCCATTTTGACCCTTGTAATATTTTGGGCTATAATGTAAATATTGTATGCATATTATGTATGATTCCTAGCATGGAGCTCAAGGCCAAGGCCCCGCTAGTGAACGCTCAACCTTGAAGAGGCAAGTATTGGATATTATGTTACCCATGTGCTAGTGAACCATGGGGATTGTAAATATGCATTTTAATATAAATTCCCACAACTAGCTATGCAATGCAACAAGAGATGGGGGCATGATGTTTACAAGGAAATTGGGAGGGAAACATTCAAACCCTTGAACCAATCAAGTCAAGCCAAGTGTCAATGAGAGAACCCATAAAACCCTCAACTACCCATGTTGACTTTTGTACCCAATTATTCATTTCTCCCAAGAGTTGGGTGAAGTAGTTAATGCCTTGGGGAATGGGAGGTATGGTTGTCCAAAATTCGAGTATGGGCAAGCCACCCTTCATGGAAAAACGTGTTTTGCTCCTTGGGCAAGAAAAGAGCCATGAATTGATCCCCAAGCCATTACCCATCAACCGGTTTTGCCTCTCTCACGTTTTTGGAGCTGCCTGGGTGTTTTCCCTCCACGTTTTTCCTGTGTTTCCTTGTTTTTAGCTAGGAAGAGGGCGTTTTTGGTGTTACAGAACTGTTGGGAAGAAGGGAGCTCGAATTGGGGTTTCATGGGGGCCGTTTGGGCCATTTGAAATGCTCATAACCTGTGGGAGAAATCGGTTTTGCTCCCTGTGGTCGAATTCCCCTTTCCACAGTTCGTTTTGGTGTGCCCACAATTTGGGGAAAACCCATGGCCATCCTGTTTGTAAATCCCATTGTTGAAATGTGTGTCCATGCCCAGTTTTTGAGTTTGCTGTGTGTAAGAGAATGTTGGGGTTGAAATGGGTATCCATTTCTTTGGCTTGAGCTTGAGTGCAAACACCCATAAATGAAGAGGGTTCGGATTTAGCCTGATAAACCCAGTTGTGGACTGGCTTGGCTTAGATGCAGTGACTATTGGGCTGTGTATGAGTATGAATGTCCCCTTTTCCTTGTAGAAATCATGCCCATCTCGGGGGTGGTCTCTGAGTGCTGAAAGAATACAGGCTGGGCAGAGACCTATGGTTGGGTGGAACATTGCAGCGACATAGCTAGTTGCTTAGGACAATTTCCCAACGAAAATAAGTGTTTTTCTGTCTATGTATTTACTTCTGCAATGTTTAAATTGATGACTGTTTTTGATATGCTGTATGCATATGATATATGTGTGGATGAGGTTTATTTCCGCTGTGCATGTTTGTTGAATTGCATCTGCACACATTAGTTTTAATTCATATGAATCTAATGAATCGGGCTGAGTTTTTATGAAAAGCCCCAGAGTTTGGTATCATGTTCCCTTCCTTGAAATGGGTCCACGGAGGGGACGTGACACTTATGGAAATCAATTTTTTTTTTATCATAAAAATACTTTGCCTTTCTCATGGCCTCTTCCAGAGTTCGAGGTTCATCAAACTCAATTTCGTCTTTATATGATTGAGGTACTCCACTTAGAAAATGTTGAATTTCCACCTTATCATCTATGATATACTTGAAATATCTCAACAATTCCAAGAATTTGTTCGTGTATTCTTCCATGGTCATTTTCCCCAATTTCAGTTCATAGAATTCTTTGATTTTATCATCATAGTACCTATCAGAGAGGTACTTATGCTTGAAGTACTTCTTGAACTGCTTCCACACAATCTTCCTTTCATTGATCTTCTTCACTTG